>OU342741.1:399799633-400212160 GCA_910589775.1 Avena eriantha
AACTTGGTTATATAGTTTACCAAGCATAGCATCATGGTTCTCCGTAATTTTAACTAGAATATTGTTTGTTCATTTTGTGAGTCTATAAAAGACTTCAGTGTTTCCTGGAGACTACCATTACTATTTCCCATATTATTATTAGAATTTCCTGCATGACTAGCATAGTGTCTCTGAAAGTTAGGATTGTAACTCTTCTTCCAAGCAGGATTATAATCATTACGAGCTACAAAGTCTATTTCTTTAATATTTGTTGGGGGGGTGGCTCTTACCTGAGTTTCCTTACCTTTTACGGCTAGCATGAGCTCATCCAACTTAGCATTGAGATCTTCGTTCTCTTATGGTGAGACAAAGTTCACCTTCTTAGTGTTTGATCTTTCCACATTCCATTAGGCATGGTTGTCTTGCATATTGTCTAGCAGCTGCTTGCTTCGGTAATATGTTCACCCATAAATGTTCCTCTAGCTGCAGTATCAAGCATAGACATAGATACATGATTAAGAGCATTGTAAAATAAATGGAGGATTAACCAATCTTCCATCCCATGACTAGGACAGTTTCTTAGGCATTCTTTCATCCTCTCCCATGCAAGCGCTAGGGGCTAATACATTGCAAATGTATCTATAATTTTTGATGTTCCATGCCTGGTTTTATCTACTTTCTTATGTTTTGTCCACACTTTTCATATGATTTCTTGGACTAACCTATTAACAAGAGCCACAGTGCCAGTTGCCTGTTTTCTGCTGTTTTTGGTTCCAGGAAAGTCAGAAAATCAATATTCTCGGAATTGGATGGGACAAAAGCCAAAGTTCCTATTTTACCGGAAGACTCACGGAGCCAAAAGCACAGACGGAGGAGGGCCAGGGCCTGGCCACACCATATGGTGGCGTGGGCTAGCCCTGGCCGCGCCACCAGGTGGTGTGGGCCCCCCGGCACTCCACCGACCTTGCCTCTTTGCCTATAAGAAGCCTCCCGATGCATAAACCCTAAATAGTCAAGCCTCCATCCACAAAAAGTTCTGTAGCGCCGCCGCCACCGAAGGCGAGATTCGGGGGACAGAAAGTCTCTGTTCCGGCACCCTGCCGGGACGGGGAAGTGCCCCCGGAGCCATCTCCATCGATCTCCACCACCATCTCCATCACTGTTGCTGATTCCCATGATGAGGAGGGACTAGTTCTCTCTTGAGGCTAAGGGCTCTACCGATAGCTATGTGTTCATCTCTCTCTATGCATGAGCTTATTGAGATCATGAGCTTGTAATATATAGATCTACCTTGCTACTCAAGTGCTTTAATAGATCTCTGCTCTCCCCATGTGTGTGAAAGTGACAGCGTGCACACCATGGTGGCACTTAGGCTAGAGATTACAAATACTTATTATGAGTTATATTTGGAGTTGGATGTCTTTATGAAATTGTGGTGTTTGTTGGACTCATCTAGTACTCAAGGTGACAGTGTGGGGTTTTCTAGATGGGAAAGATGGACTTTGAGGAGTGCTGTTATAGCCCTACCATCGATTAGAGTTTTCAACCGGAGAGTAGTTCAGCGTAGTATCATAAAGAGAAGATATTTATATGAGAGAGTGTTCACTAGTGAAAGTACGATCCCTAGGCCTTGTTTCTACACACTGAAACACCATTTGCAACTAGATCTGTTACATGTTTGCTTGCTTCTATCTTTATTTCAGTTTGCCTTTAGTATTTTCCACGCCATCAAGTTATTTTCTATCACCGTTACCACTTATAATTATCCATACCACTTGTATTTCACTATCTCTTCGCCGAACTAGTGCACCTATACATCTGACAAGTGTATTGGGTGTGTTGGGGACACAAGAGACTTCTTGTATCTTGATTGCAGGGTTGTTTGAGAGGGAATACCTTTGACCACTTCCTCCCTGAGTTCGATAAACCTTGGGTGATCCACTTAAGGGAAAACTTGCTGCTGTTCTACAAACCTCTGCACTTGGAGGCCCAACAACTGTCTACAAGAATAGAAGTGCGTAGACATCAGTGGCCCATGCTCTTCCTGTCTAAAGCCAGTAATATTAGATCGAAGTTGCATAGTCTTTGCAGGTGGGAAAAATTTGGTCCTAAATAAAGAAGTACATCCCACCCATGATGTAATAGTATTTTTAGGTAAAGATAGCAACCATTCTTTAGATCTTCCTCTTAGAGAGAAAGGAAATAGATGCAATTTAATCGCATCAGGGTCAACGTCTTTTATACACATCATATCACATATTTTAGTGAACGTATTTAAGTGCATACCTGCATCTTCAAAAGCAGATCCTCCAAATTGATTTTGTTGAACCAAACTTAAGTAATGGGGCTTAACTTCATAGTCATCAGTAGCGATTGTTGGCTGAGTAATAGGAGCACGCAAATAATCATTATTGGGAGTAGCAAACTCCCTAAGCTTCTTTCCAGCCGTACTTCCTATGTTTTTGGGTTTACTTAGATAAAGAATTATAACTGTAAAAACAAGAATTTAAAGACTAACTAATTTTTTGGTTTATCAAATAAAGACTGAAAGCAAACTAACAAAATTAAAAACAAGAATAAAACTAGCAAGATTCCTAATAACCTCACCAGGGTAGCTATTGCTTCCCCGACAATGGCGCCAGAAAAAGGGTTTGTACCTTCGATCCGGATTATGGATGTAGTATAGCTTCTTTTTCCCTAGTAGACCTAGGTTATCGAATCCTCGGGAAACGAATGTGTAGTGAAGTTACTTTAACGGACCTTCGGGAGTTTTAGAATTTCTTTTGTGTTTTCATCGGATTAGTAGTTTGCGTCTTTTGGTTGTTGTTGATGATGGAGAGAGAGGGCCTAGGGCGTTCGGTTTCACCTGTAGCTGTGCAAAACATCTGATGGAAATAAAAGATAGAAATAAAGCATGCGTGTACTTGTTAGAGCAAGATAAATTATATGTGGGAAGTGCATCCATAATTTCTATTTCCTCCGCAACCGCTTGTAGCAATAACCTACTAGTCTCATCCATAGAAGAAAGATAACTAATGATATGCATAGTGATGTCACCGTTAATCCCAAGCAAATCCCTCACATACAACCGTACTACCCCTTCTGTCATTGGGGTTCCCATCCTGCAGATCAGTCATCACTCATACTCCCTATACCTGGCTCAACCCTTGGGGTCTTGGGTACCTGATAAGTCCTTGGATTGAGGCAAGATAGGATACAATAATCATCATATCATTCAAACTAATACACGATCCCATCTATGATAATTCACATGCACACTTGCTACATGGCTAGGCCGAAGCCCCTAGACCAAGGAGGATTACTCACACATAGAGATGAGATCAACAATCACAAACATTGTAATAAGAATCATGAGATTGATAGTAATAGTCTTACAATGTCGCCAATCAGAGAAGAGATCTACTATTACAAGTGATGGAGTATGCCTATGGAGATGGAGAAGGGTTTGGAGATTCGAGGCAGCTTTTTGGCGGAGTCTGGCTTCTTTGCAGCGGAGCGAGAGATGTTTTCCCGTCGCCTGAGGCTTCTTTATATAGGGGTCCCTTCACGAAAGTTGTTCTATTTGACCTAACGGTGGCGGCGCCAACTATACGACCAGAGCTATACAGTCGGAATTTTTGCTTCGGCCATATATTTGGTCGTTACAACGTCTGCCTTCATTGGACGGCTCCTGGTTTCTTCTGGTCGAAGGAAATATCATATCTTTGACTTTAGTGTAGTGATTCCCTCCTTTAAACGACATTATCTGCGCAGGAAAAATACAAGAACAAAGGATTGCATACCCCTCTGAATATTAGCATTAGTGGTAGGGTTTAGAGAGATATTTCATAAAAAATATGACTAATATCCAGTTTAAATGTGGACGTTAGATGGCTATATTTCAGAGCCATCAAGCTCCCGAGTTTAAATATGTCTAATATAGGGCTCTGGTTGCTTCCCTTTTCCATCACGGGGAGGGGAGTTGCGGTGTGATCTATGAGATCAAGCGTGTCCTCCGCCATGATGGCTCCTAGGTGGCGATGGTGGCGGTGGGTTAGCCTTCTTGCTGTTTCCCTCCTATGACTCCTCACGCCTGTCACGGTTGCTTGTCGGACATGGCGGCTCCTTATGGGGTATGCTCCTATATCCTTCAATGCCACTGCACTCTCTGGCATGCCGGGGTTGCTCGCCCTGGTCGCATATGACGATGCCGACCTAGCGATGCCTAGGCGATGGCATGCTTGTACGGTGGCGCGGCTGTGGTTCCTTGTGACGCCGGGATGGTGGTGGACGGGCGTTTTCTCCATGATCGGAGGATATGGGTATGACGTCAGTCCTATTGCGTGCCTCCCCTGTCTTCGCTCTGTGGAGCCTGTATGGGATCCCTCATCACGGGGAGATTTTAGCCTTCTACGGCTGTTCAGGGTTGACTGGCAAAGCTCCAGGTTGGACTCAAGCCTCTGCAATGTAGCCTTTTTCCTGTTGCTTGCATGGCTTGGCGACGAGGTCATATACCTGAGCAACTACTTCTGGCGACCTATCCTATTCCAGGAGGGTCTTGGTGGCAGCAATGTTGAGGGCGGGAGTTGGCATGACTTGCCTGCCATCTGAATCAATGTAGAGGTGGCTTTTGTCGGCTTGGATCCCTCATGTCCCAACCTGCGCCGAACACTGGGATCTTCGACGATGTGAGCTGGTGCTTTCTTTGCCTTTTGCTTTAACGACAACTGCTTGTACTCAGCCTCCATTGCTCTTGCTGCCTTAATGGATTGTTGCACCTTGGCCATGTCTTCATCTATCTTAGCGCCTTGCTCCGCAATGCACTTGGCCTCCGCTAGATTGCTACACACTTCTCATCAAGCTCCATAACGCTCTGGATATGGGTGACGGTAATGGGCTCAACGAGGAGTGCACCATAGATTGCCTTGTCGGCAGGAGTAACCAATGGGTTGCCAGCTGCAGACGTTGATGGTGGCATTGGCGGCTGATTTGATTGCCTGGTAGTACTGGGGGCCGTGGCGAGTTCCTGCGCTAGTTGCAGGCGAATAACCGGAGGGGGCAAGGCCTTGGCCATAGCTGGAGGCTCGACAGCTTTCTTGGCCGCTTCTACTATGGTAACCGCTGGCGTGGGCGGAGCTCTCTCACGTTCTGATTCATGTCCGTCTTCTTCCATCACGCTCCCAATGGCGACTAGCACCTGGTGGGAAGCATTGGTATTCTCGACGCGCTACTCCTTCTCGATCTCCTGCTCGATCTCCCTCATAACAACATCGTATTCCTCCGAGTTAGCTTCCGAGCCGCCACCATCCATATTGATGTTGGCGTATAGCGCGCAAGGACGTAGACGGAGTTGGCTTCGGTGTTGGCCATGGCGGATGTAGAGGGTGATGGAGGCATGCCGTTGTTGTTTCCTCCTCCGGCTACGATGGCGATCATAGCCTCGACCTCCTCATTGGCGTCTGCGTATTCGTTGACGATTGTGACCATCTCACCAAGGTGAGAGGACTTGCAGCCTGCCGCCTTCGGAGGGTATGCTGGAGGAGTGTTCCAGGTGTGAGCCCTTCCACGAAGTGGTACACGAGCTCATCGGCGCGGTCGCCCTCTAGGGTTTCCCTCACCCTCATCCATCTGGTGAGGTATTCGCTGGGAGGTTCTCCGTCCCTTTGAACGCATCTAGCTAGATCGAAGATGGTGACGACGACGACAAAGTGTGACCTACACATCTCTAACGGTCAGGGAAGCCAAGCAGATTTGCGGGGTCCTTCCACCTTTATATCCTGCACATGGGCGGTTTGGGTGGGCCTTGAATTTTCTTGATCTGAGCCATCATACTCCAAGGAGAGATATGGCCCAGATCCTTCCGCGAATGTGTCCTACTCATAGGCGGTTTGTGCGGGGCTTGACGAGTTTCCGACTTCCTAGGAGCTAGGACCCGAGTCGGTTTCGGTGATGAAGATGTGGATGTCTCCGAAGGGGATAACGGAGCAGCACATAGGGTTCGTCTTCGTAGGCACCCAGAACTCATCTGGAGGGACGATCGGGATGTTGCCAGAGAAGAGAACGCGTCCGATGGATACGGTGTCACTGATTCCCGTGAAGAGATTTGACCTTGCCTGGTGTAGAGCTCGAAGCGCCTCTTGCCCCACAGTAGGTGCCAACTGTCATGGTATTGCCGACGAGTACGCCATGGAGGGGTCCTCATAGTGCGTGTTTAGAGACGTGAGGTAAGGCGGAGAGTTGGCGGGTACGTGCTAACACAACTTACCTAGGTTCAAGTCCCACAATGGTGACAGAACTCTACTCCTGCTATAAAACACTATAATGCCAATACGTTGAGTTATAGAGATAGGTTCTCTATGCGAGGTGTTGCACGTTGTACGCAGCAATCTAGGTTGTGCCCTAAAGGATCCCACAGGTCTGGCTTATAAAGCGCCAGTACCTAGGGCTTACACGGAAAGGTCCTTGCCTGACAAGGTAAAGAGTCCTCCCACTAGTATTTCGTGTCTTGTACTCCAAGGCTCCGAGTACGTCGGTGACTCCTACATAACCTTCCTTTATCCGGCATGGGCCTCCCTTCTGGATCCGTCTAACTGGTCCGCCCAGCAGGCCATAGGCCTTGCTACCAACTATGGGCCACTCGGGTTAGCCTACATGCTATGGTGATACCCATTTAGCATATCCCCAACAAATATACCTGGAGTGGATCACTTGATCCCAGCTCCTTTTCCTAACGGTTTATTCTCTATCGAGGATGGACATTTGTGTTATGACACGCAGGTTGAAGCTAATCTACCCCAACAAGAAATACCCGTGGGAGGAGGAGAAGATGAAGAAGTAAAACAAGGAGGACCCAAACAAGATGTGCATCGACCAAACTACTACACCACCTTTGAAGATAGCTATGCACTCGAAGGAAATATTCAAAACATGAACAACCTCTCCATCAACCTTCGAGATGCCACTACAAGCCTCGCCACCCAGTTCCACGATTGGAGCAGCCAATGGCACGTGGGAGATTATCCATCGCCACCACAATGAGCAACAAAAGGGCTTGCAAAAGCCTGAGCTTGGGGATGTGTTCCCCGGACAAATTTATTTGTGTAATAACGAGATTGTACTCCAGCTCCTTGGGAGCTTTGAAACAGTCGTGTTGGCTTGCTCCACTTTGCTTTTTTCCTTTGCTTTTCCTTTGCTTTCGTTTTAGTTTATTTGTTTTCCTTTGTTTTTCTTTTCTTAAACCCTTGCTTGGTCGCAAGTTCTTTTCTATTCTTTAACCCCTATCCTCAAAAATACAAAAAG
Source organism: Avena eriantha (assembly GCA_910589775.1). Classification (NCBI taxonomy): domain Eukaryota; kingdom Viridiplantae; phylum Streptophyta; class Magnoliopsida; order Poales; family Poaceae; genus Avena; species Avena eriantha. Next base: position 399,806,912 of record OU342741.1, read on the forward strand.
ATTTTTTGTTTATCCTTTTTTCGTAAACGTGGATTCATACTTTGCCTCTTTGCTTTAATATCATTTTGAGAGTAATCATGTTTGAGTTTTGAAGGAACACATCCCTATAAGGAAGAGGATCATAAAGTTACTTATGAGAGGTATGTCCTATGTCTCCCACTTATGAAGTTGCATTGTTTATCTTAGTTGGTTGATTTGCTAAGATGCCATGCTAGTGGGAAGTAATTTAATATGGTTAGAGTAAGGCTTTTTATTGGTATGATGATTAGTTGTTGAAGCTCTTGCTCTAGTTCTTTTAGTTAACCGAGTCTTGCCTTGGAAATAATAATGCCAAGCAAGTATAGTAAGAAAAAGTCTGAAATTTATGACTTGTTTGATGAATAATTGTGTTCGGAGTATACCCTTGATGATACTTAACCCCATAGATATTTTGATAGTCTCGACGACACTCATGAAAGGAGTTGTTTGATTGAAATAAAGTCTAGTGGTAATTGTGATGCATGCCAAAGCTAACCTTGTGGATAAAACTGCGGTACTATCTCAAAAAAATAGAAAGAGAAAGAGAAAGAAGTGAGACAACTTTGTTCTATGTCTCTAATGCACACCTTTGGGACGCAAGCAACTCCGCTAGCTTTTGAACGATCTATGGTATAACCCCAGATTTTGGCTATGAGTTGATAACATGAGTGGCATCCGTATCAATATATGGGTAAAAGTATTGGTACTCTCAAAGGTTGTGCAAACACTTGCAAAAAGAAACAAACAACGATCCTTGAAAAATGAAAGAAAGAAAAAAGATATCTATGAGGATCCATATAACAAGTCCTTGGCATGGTCCCATTACTACTTTACGAATTTTTCTTGAAAGACAATGATTGGATTAGAAGTGTTTTATATAGACTTGATTTATTGATGTGGGTGTAAATAAGACACTTCATTATTATACTACTTGGGACATGACACTCTGTTACTCAATTATGCTATTTTAAACATCCTAGTGTTCCTTGGCAAGATGAGAGTTAATTAGAGGAATTGGATTGATTTCTACACTTCTAGTTACTTATACTTATATTAAACTTTACTTTGATTATCTTGACTTACCGAAGCTTGTATAGTATTCTTGTCATCTCTCTAACCTTGATAAGCTTCGCAAATGAATGAAGTGTTGAGCACATACGACTACTGACTATAAGTGAACTCTTATTCTCATTGTTTCAAGTTTAAACACTGAATTCCTTATAGTTCTTTTCGTTCTTATTGCTCGAGGACGATCAAGGTTTGAGCTTTAGGGAAGTTGATGGCCCCGATTTTTGCCATCTTCCACTGCATTTAAATGTTGTTTTTGGTCAAGAAATTTCCAAAAGAACTCTCAACTCTTTCCACTAATGACTAATAATTGCAAAGATATGCAAATCCCTTCTTTGATTTATGTCGCGTAGGAAATCATGGCTTTTAAAGAGAAATAAGAAGTCATAATGAAGGATTTTGAGAAAGTACACATGGCCAAGTAATTGGAGAAGCATTCTAGGGCGTCTGTAAGCTTAATGACCACTGGTATGGGCGCGGTCCGCCCGTACTGCCCTCCTTTACCAGGCGGTGACGGCTTTGTATCGTCAAACCCTACAAATTTCGTGAACATGTCGCCGGCCAGAGGGCCTCCATTCTCAGATTGCATCACAACACCCCCAAAGGAGATCCACACCATTGTTCATCACTTCCCCCATCCATCCATCCACTAGCCATATCCATTGGTTTGTACTTTAGATCTCCTTGTGATTTGGCGACCATTGTAAGAATATTTGATTTCAATCTAAGTATCTGTATGATGTTTTCTATCTCCGATCTATTTGTTATGAGTGAGTAGTCCTCACAGGCTACGGGTTAGGGAGGAACCTCGCAGCAATTATGTGCATCTAGATCATGGGAGAATTGTATTTTGTTTGGAATTGGGATTTGTATCTTTTGTTTCTTCGTCTCTTGTCTCGATCTGTGGACTTGTAGGTACCCAAGATCCCATAGATTTATAAAGGTTTGCGGTGATATACTTGGCTAGCGAGAATATAATTTTGCGGCCCGAAAGTTGGATCGCCAAGGCAAAGTGGTACCCAAGTTGCTTGTAATCAGCCGCGTTGCCCACAGTTGGCGTGCCAAATACTCAGAGGGTCTTTTTCGGCACGAATTCAACATAACGTTTCAATACAAAATATTAGGCTAACGCCCATCAAGTTAGGCCGCTATCATTTTTCCCCGTTTTGTCGATGCCGCCGCAGCGTATGGTGGCTATCACGTAGGCTTGCAGCGCTGGCGCAGTGGATAGGACAACACGACCGATAGCGTGTATTGACGTGATAAAAAGGGTGCATATATCTTCGTTATTACTATTTTTAATATTTTTACTCAGAAGCTAGAATGGCCACCGCTACGCGTCTCTCTATTGGACTTCCGTCCCTGTTGTTAACAACTACCTTAGAAACTCATTGACGGTTCCGCCGTTCCCCTGTCTCGCAGAAACCACTCTTCTTCTTCCTGTCCTCTTTCTTCTTTCCGTCTTCTCCTTGCCACCATGGAAGGTCGTCGCACTCTAGAGACAAGCTTCATTGCCCATGATAATAAGAAGATAGATGTTGTCTACACCAACGAGTAGGAGATAGTGGTGCGAGTCCTGAGGATGTATGAGTATTAGCTTGTGGAAGACGAGGAAAAGTTCGTGGGATTGGACCTCGAGTACACCCCGGAGGATCCAGAGTTGGAGAATGAAGTCGCCGTCGTTCAAATGGCCATGAGGAAACACGTCCTCGTCTACCACTACTCCTGGTCTATAGATCTGCTCTCCGTAGTTAACCGCTTTTAGGGTTTTCTCCTGTTGTTCTTTATCCATTTGCTCATCTTGCAACTACTGAATTTTATTAGGACCAAATAAATTATGACAAGCCAATGTTGAGAGTCTTGATCTTGTATTTACTAAAAAAACTAAAATTATATTGAGTGTACGATCTTGCATTGACAAAACATTTGTAGTTAGAAATTTTGGTGATGACAAACTACATACTTTCAGAACTGTCAAGAAGTGTCCAACGCTGCGCTAGTTCCTTGTAGAAAAGGAATTGTTTCTGCACTGTCGACAAAAGAACTGATTTTTTAAAATTTTGCCTTCAGGGAATTACAATTATGCACACAAGTGGATCGATATTCAGAGTCTTGTCAAGATCATAGGGGGCTCGAGGAAGGATGGAATGGCTACACTCGCAACTAAAATCTTCGATGAGTTGTACAACATAATGAAGGCAGATTTTCCTACGGATAGGCATGATTTCTGGGAGGAGAAGTCATTGTCTGAGATAAACCTGAAGTATGCAGCCATAGATGCTTATGTGACCTACCAGCTGTACGTTAAGATCCATTTCTTTCTATGTTTCCTCGTGTTTTGCCCAGTTGCAAGAGGTAAGATGAGTTTAGGGGAGCCCTTTGTACCAAATGTAGTATAGCTGAGTTTGATGCTACATATGCAAAGGAAATGGCTGCATCGGAAGCAGCTGATAGAGAGGATGCAGCTGAAGCAGCAAACAGAGAGACAGCATCTTCCAGTGGTAACAACCAGGCCTGTGATGCACCGCTAATTGTGCCACAGGATGCTAGAGATAGGGAAGCCTGGGCAGATTCCAGGTGGGAAGAACTTGCATTTCGTGAGTTTTGGATGACCAATAATGTAAGAAACAGCTGGAATGCTCGCAGTTGGTCTCCTAGGAACGATGACAAGCGCCTCAAGTGGTCTAATGAGAAGTGAATTAAATTTTACTCCTTTGTGTTATGTTTTTGTTTTGTGGAACTCAAGTAGCTTGTCAAGATGGCTAGCGCCTCAAGTGAGAGAAGTGAAATAAATTTTACTTCTTTGTGTTATGTTTCTGTATGTGTCTGGTAGCTTGTCAAGGTGACAGCTCGTTAACTAGCAGTTTGAAAGAGTACCCTTTTCCTCTCTTGCTAACAGTTATGTTTCATTTTGCCCAAATTGGTAGAAAATCTAGAGCAGCTTCTCTCTTCGATCATTCATTCCCTTTTGGCCCTCTTTTTGGCCCGATCTAGTAACAAATCTAGAGCATCAAATCGCACCAGGTAGAATACATTCATTTAGAAAACAAAACAAATATAGACATAGTTGTGTGCAACTAAATAGGATATATCAATAGAAAGTAGGTTGCTTTAGGAGCTTCGATACATTCGCTCCTGAGCAGCCATCACCCGCAAAATATACAAAATCAAAAGAAGCTTCTTAGCAGCAGCAGTAGACACGTTCAACCCCTCCTTGCATGCGGCTACGCCTCCGCCTCCTCCCTATGGTGCTTCCTCCACTTCTTGCTACCCAGTCCCTTGACTTGGTGGCCTTAGGCTTGATTGGAGGCATGCGACCCTCTTCGATGGCCACCCGCTGGAGGTTGCAGAGGTGAATGCCGAGCGCCTGGTGTTCAGCGATGTAGGCGTTGACGTTCACGGTCTGGCCGACTTTGGGGGTGCCGGAGCTCGAGCCCTCTACATGCATCACGACGCAGTTGAAGTCAGTGCCAGCGAGTCTCGTCCTACAGAAGGGGCAACTGTAGATGCCGCTAGTGAAGAAGGCATCGTACTGGTCGGCCTGCAGCCTCCTCAGCACCTGATGAGTCTTGGTGTGCTTGGACTCGTCATCTCTATAGACGTCGCTGTCGTACACCTATTGGAAGAAAATAGGAAGGATTAGATGATGTAAGAAGATCGAGCAATCAAAATGAGAACAACCAAACCCTAATAAACCAAGATCTAGCATCCAACGATGGGACCAAGAGAAGAACCAGGGAAGGGGAGCAAACCCTAGTTACCTCCGACCATGGGTCATCGATGCCGGTGTCATAGGGGTTCACTGGAGTGATGTACTCCTATGGATCATAGGGGTCCCAGAAGAGCTAGATCTACGCGTGACCGGCGGGGGCCTCCTCGCCGGCGGCTTCGTCGATAGTGGGGACGGGGGCCTAGATGGGGATGACAGCTGTGATCGATGCCTCGATAGGGGCCTGGACCAGGAAGACGGCTGCTTTCAACGCCCCGAGGGGGACCGGGACGGAGATGGGGGCCACCTCGCTGGCGGCCTTGGAGGCGACGATGGCCACCACATCCTCCTTCACCATCGCTGACGCGGTTGGCGTTTTCTCTAGAGTTTGTAGAAGCTGATGGGATAGTGGAGAGGGTTGCGTGAGGAGAGTGAGTGAGAGTGAGAGTGGGTAGGCGAAGAGGGAGAGGAAGAGTGGCTCTATAGTTAAGGTGATGGGAAGGGATGTTTCGTTGCACCACCGTGCACCGTGCCGCATAGGCTACTCCTCCACCGTGCACCACGACACGCGCACGGTATGCCACTTTTTTCTCGGGCCATGCATGGCAGTTCTGTATTCATCTGCATGCAAATGGCACAGACACAATTTCTATGTACGAAGTTTGACACGACCATAAAATTGATGATAATTAAAAGGGGAAATGTAGAGGAGAAGGTAGGTGGTTGTACGGCGAGATTTGTGGGGTTGTGCTGGATCGGGTAGAGGGAGGTGTGGATGAGTGCGAGGGACTCGATGAAAGTGGAGACGTTAGGTCTCCTCGAGGAGCCCCCTCCTTGAGACCTATTTCTCAGCTCTTCGGCCTCCGACTGACGGGTGGAAGTTTCTTGCGGTAGGGCCCAGTTGAAAGTGCGATTGAGAGCGCACTACGTAAAAATGGGATATGTCTTATTAAAATCAAGTGGCAATAAATTGTAGTTGTCCGTCAATGACCGTGCACTCGATGACCCTATTCCCCTGTGCATGTGTCATGGTGTAGTAGTAGTAGGCTTTTCAGCCGTGATTAAACATAACATGACCACTCGACGACTTCTTCCATGGACGGCTTCATGTTCCTTCTTGTAGAAGTCTCGGTGAGAGAGATATCCATGCTGTCTCACGCTGTCCTGTGAAGGCCACGACGTGTGCAACGAGCCATGTTGGATCACATAGGATCAACGGTTGGTGCGCATGATCCGTGTGACAACTGTGACAACCAAACAAGGCGTAACACACATAGTGACCACAGGTTTGGGCTTCTACGAGAGAGAGAGAGAGAGAGAGGGCAAAATTGAGTAGTATAAAAAAACCAAGGGCAAAACTGATTAATATAAAAATGGAAAGTGAGTGTCTTATACAATGAAATACATCTTGGCATACATCAAATTATGCCAAGATGGAACCACTAGAGTCATTGCATGTGTGTACAACCATGTCTAGGAACCCTAGCAGCATGCTGGGATTCAACTACATCATGCATTCTACCACCAGCTTGAAAGATGCTGCATCACCACACCCACATGGATCCACTAGAGTTCATTGCATGTGTGTCCTATTCCTAAACCACATGGATCCACTAGATTCCCTTGGATGTGTGTGTATCAGTGTGCATCATTGTGGTTTTAGGAAAATAACACATGCAATGATTCCACTCCAGCATGTGGTGTTCAACCATGTCCAGGAACCCTAGCATCATGTTGGGATTTAACTGCAGCATGCATTCTATGACCAACTTGAAAGTTGTTGCATCACCACACCCACTTGGATGTCTATGTGTATCAGTGTGCATCATTGTGGTTTTGAAAAAGAACACATGTAGTGATGCCACTTCAGCATGTGTTGTCCAGCCATGTCCAGGAACCCTAACAACATGCTGGGATTCAACTACAGCATGCATTCTACCACCAGCTTAAAAGTTGCTGCATCACCACACCCACTTGGATGTTTGTGTGTATCAGTGTGGTTTTGGAAAAGAACACATGCATTGCTGCCACTCCAACATGTGTGTTCTTTCATAAACCACATGGATCCACTAGAGTTCATTGCATGTGTGTTCTATTCATAAACCACATGGATCCACGAGATGCCATTGGATGTGTGTTCTTTTTATAAACCACATGGATCCACTAGAGTTTATTGCATGTGTGTTCTTTTCATAAACCACATGGATCCATTAGAGTTCATTGCATGTGTGTTCTTTTCCTAAATTAAACCACATGGATCCACTAGAGTTCATTGCATGTGTATTCTTTTCATAAACACATGGATCCACTAGATGCCATTGCATGTGTGTTCTTTTCATACATCGTTGGAAAACACAGGTGATGGAAATGAAAGATGGTATAACTTGCCTTTTTGGTTAGAAGAAGTCCAATAATATCTCCTCAATAATTTATCCTTGACAATTTATTCTTGATAGTTTATCCTTAATAATTTACTCCCCAATTATATATATCCTCGGCACTCTTTGTGAAATCTATTGCAAATAATATCGTACTATAAATATACATGCACAAACATTAAAAAATGCAAAACAAAGACACTAAATAAATCATGAAAATATGCTTGCATGCAATGTGGTGATTTTTTTATTGTTCAAACTATTCTAACAAGTTGCTTAACACTAACTAATGCTTTCTGAACATTTTATATATGTATGATGCAAATTGCAACAATTTCGAGTAATTGAATTTGTTGAAGTATTTTTCATTTAGAAATATATTGATATCGAGCCTAAATTCCAAGGAATACTTAATATGATCTTAAACATTGTTGAAAAGTTTATCCAACGGTACTTTTTTATAGGCATGATCATAAGGTTTAACTTTTCAGGAGGAAATATTTTTAAAGGGTTTATAGAATTCAAGGTATAGCAAAATTATTCAAATATTCCATTGGAAATTTGAATAACTTAAACTATGCCAAATCCTAAATATAATGATGGAATTGTTTTCTACAACTTCTTCCACAGACATATTATATGTCAATATTGGATAAACAGGTCATTTTCTATAATTAAAATACCATTAAATAGAATTTAAATACTTTAAATTGTTATTTTATTCAAAAGTGAGATTAAATTGCACAAAATGTGTTCTACAAACTTTTTTGAATCCATAGATATATTATTTGCATTTTCTAATGTCTAGATCATTTTCTATGAATTTCCTAAGTTGCTACCAATTTCTGCATATTTGAATTATTTCTTAAATATGAATTGCTAACTGTGCAGCTGACTGGGCTAAAGGATTTGACATGACGCTGACTGTGTAGCCACGCAAGCGCTGACGCGGCTGCATGCAGGTGCTAAAGCGGCTTGTTATGATTGGGCGATACCAGTTTGATTTAAGTGAATCTATCAGGGTCATTGGATCGGGTTCGAATGCCTAGGAACAAAAGTGAGCTGAGCTCCTCACCTTGGGTCGCCGGAGATGGTGCTCATGGTGGCTGGTAGTGCAGGCAGTGGACGGCGACGGCGATGCAGGGGTCTCGGGAGAAGGTGGAGATGACGACAAGGTGTGGAATGACGAGAGTAAGGTGATGGCATTGTTCTTGTCATCCTTTGCTTCCCGGAATGACGTGGAGCAAGGATCGGCTGAAGGAGCTCCCAGTGGCAGGTGGTCGCCATGGAGAAGGCTCAACAACAAAATCGAACAAAATAAGCATGCTGGGAGATGCGTTGGAGGACAAGAGGAAGAATAGAGCTCGTGGTAGGGCCTAATTCCTACTATACCGACGGGGTTCGATGATTTCCCTTTGACGACTGGCGCAACTTTGGTGAGGACTTACAGCTGCCCTAGAGGCAGTGCTGGGGCATGGCTTGGAGGAGAGATGGGGAGTGAGGAGGGGAAGCTCTGGTGATGCTTTTTATAGCAAGGGGAGACCGAGAGCGACAAGGAGAGGAAGAGGGTCCCCAGTGCATTTCGGTTCCGGCAGTAGTGGCCACTAGTAGCCATTATGGCACACCAAGAGAGGGAGGTGAAGAAGAGGGGCTCAGGGAGGCCTCAAGATGCTTCGGCGGGCCTATGGAGTCAAGGGGCGAGGCAGGGCGCACGACATCGCTGGTTTTCGGCGGTTACCGAAGGAGGAAGATGACTCTAGAAGGTGGGCTAGTTGGGTCCACCTATCAGAAGATGTTTAATTTTTGCAGAGGGGATGGGAGGTGAGGCTGGGGTGGGCTGTTTCTGCCGTAGGTTGGGCTGGATTTGGGAGGGAGTTCGGTCGTGGCTGAGCTGGTTGCTAGGCTGCTGCAACCTATGTGCTTCTCTTATTTTCCTTTTTCTTTTTATCAATTGATGTAACTTCCAAATTGATTTAAAAATTGTCTCTAAACATTTATGTTTAAATTTGATTAAAGGCCAGTGAATGTCTTTCGCAAAATAGAACATTTTCAAAATGTTTTTATAATTTAAAATATTTGCACCTAGGCATATAGTTTTAATATCTTTTGATTTAGGCCTTCAACATTGTTCAAACTAATTTATTTAATCTTATAATTTAAATATTTATCATATTCACTTATTTAAGAGTACTTTTATTTATTTTAAATAATGGATTTAGTCATGGCCTTATCTTTACTTTATTTTTCTTAAATTTCATATCTTTTTATCTAGAGCTCCAAATAGGATGAAACCAATTTCTATGGGTTTATAATATTATTATTTACCTTTATGGATTTCCTAGGAATGCTTTTGCACATTTTAAATATGGACTATATATATCCATAGTCTTGTGTTATTTGAAAGTGATAATCGATAATTAGGGTTTTAGGGTTTTAAGATATTTGCCATTTCTCTTTGGTTTGAAACGCAATCATGCATGCTTCATGATTTTGGGATTTTTTAAGACGTGCACACCACTTCACAAACAAAATTATTTTATTTGGCTTGTGTTTTTTTGGAGAAACTAGAGCAGTGGCCCGTGCACCGCGCGGGCAATATTTTGTTTTCCTATATATTTCTGTAATAAAATTATCAATCCTTCCAAAAACCTGTAGTTTTATTTAGATCTAAAATTTTATGTGAGCAATAACATTGCAATGTAAAACACTTGGAAGTACTATATATAAAACTATTAGGACATCATTGTAAAAGTACATGTAGTACAAATTGTCCCTTTTGACTCCTCAAATGGAACACATACTGTTTTGTAAAACATATTATATGGCATACGGACATAAGGAACATTCAAGCTTATTTATTTAGTTTCCTTATTTAAAAATTTAAATTCTCATATCCACTCTTTCTCTTCTCATCTAGTGATTTTTTCCGTACCATCGATACTCCTGAATATTTATGAACCAATAGATATTTTCTATAGTTGTGTCGCATTGAAATTTTCTTCATGCCTCAAATTTTCACATACTCTCTCTTTGCATTTTCTTTTCAACATAAAATAATTTATATATAATTGCAACGTATTAAACATGTTGGAAATATGGGCATGTGCTAGGCAACTGAAATGGCCTTTATTGCATCTCATCAATAGGAATATCGAGATAATTATATGTCACTTTCAGTTTTGTACTAAAACAGAGAGGAAAAGAACTAAGCACAACTATTCTTTAAGTCATACCATGAGCACATGGTACAGCCAATCCGGCTTCACTTACCAAAACGGATAGGTTGAACAACTAGTTGAAACTATAAATTATTATTACTTCTGCTAAATATTTGGCTTGACAGATGATGATATCAATATTTAATACTCCCTCCTTCTTAAATGATCTTACAAAAATCAAAGTTACTTATTTTGGAACAGAAAAAATATGTAATCGATTTACTAGGAAAAAGGGAAGAAATACTCACTCCATTTTAAAATATAAGATGTTTTAGGTTTGTAAAAAAAATGCATCTAGATTTCTTTTAGTGTGTAGATTCACTTCAAATCTGAGTGAACCTACGTATTAAAAGAATTATATGCATTTGCTTCACAAAACTAAAACATCTTATACTTTGAAACAGAGTGAGTACACAGGTACACAACTAAGCTATCAGCAAAATTTGGTCCAACTAAGATCCATTCAAAATCATCCGCCTCCTCCGCGCTTGGGAGATAAAAAAACAGGCGAGGGCTGTGGGAGTCGGAACAGCTGCCTAATCAGCCGATTGATCCTTGGGCAGGGAAATTAATCTTTGCAATCATTAGCCAAAAAAATACCAACTAGCATCCAACCTTCCAAAAATATAACATGGCAGGATGGGCAGCATGAAGCATCCGTAGGGCATAGAAACGGATCCTCGTGGTCGTGGGGTCCTCAATTTGATACAGATCAGATGAGGAAGCCTTTGGAGGAAATTCTAGAGAGTACAATAAAATAGATGGAGCAGACGAAGGAAATTGCAACTCACGTGTGTCATTACCTGGCTTTGGGCTTTTCAGGTTGTGTGTGCACGAAAGCAATTAAGCAAATTTTAATTCCCCTGAATCGATCTATCTTGTATGGCTGCATGCTTCCATGGTGTATGCATTAGGCAAAATTGAAACCACACTGACGTTGATGAGCATGCATGGCTGAGATGCAAGTCTTAATTCCATTGAACCGAGCCAATCTTCCCCGCAAAATTGTAGTACGGTTTTATGCCTCTATGATGTACGTATCACGCCAGGCAGTATTGAAGTCTCACTCAAATCGATATGCATGCACGGGGGAGAGTTGACCTAGATCGGCTTAGTGCGTAGACAGGGAACACAGCGGCGGCAGCGTGCTTTAGGACTCGGTAATTGGAAGCAGCTGGTTCCCAGAAATAGCTGGGCGCTCCGTCGGCACCGCCGGTTGAAGGCGTGTGACGCTATGCAAGCTCCATGCAGCGCAAGGCCATCGTCAAACATGGCAGGCGATCGGAAACAGAAACATGGAGAACGTCAAGGCGAATGGTGAATACACGATGTATGGGTTGCGGCTAATGATCAGGCAGTTAGGGTATTTTTCCAAAGATCAGGCAGTTAGGATTAGGATTTTTTTCACCGCAAAACTCCATGCGTGGACACCTGGAGGAGCATCGGACGGCTATGTTCGTTAGTTTTGCGGACGTACTAATTAAGCAAAGGCTAGATGTTTCTGATCATTGTGAAACTTTCTAATCTAATTCTCTAATTTCTGATTAGTCTACAATACACTTTTAATATATAATAGAAATAGATATTATATATATGTTTCTATATTTTTATGCTGAATAAAATATCAGTTATGCGCATCCTATTATGACATGGGTCACATGTTTATTTTGGTTTGGTAAACCTATAATATGAAAATAGGCATATATCTAATTCTACAACGTCTACAGTCACGAAGCAAAATGACCGAACTTAATGAAGATTGTCAGTTAAGCACGTCTATCAGTAAAGTATTCATCAAAGTAAATAAATGAAAATCCCACCAAAGATTTGGATCATTTATTAACTTGATAAATTCATAAATCACCACTATATCTAGATCTTTGAAATAGACATATGCCATCTAAAAAAGAACTACCAACCTATAATTCCATGTCGTGATCTAATATCATACGCACATGACCATTCACTTCCATAGATATCCATACTTCAAAGTCTAGTGAACTGAATTAATTCCAATATACTTATATAGTATCAAACACAAATGACCAGCTAAGACCATGATTATTTGTGTTGATCTTATGTAGGCCAAAAACAATATATGAGGTTCTTGTTTGTTGCACACACATAATTTTGCAAGCCCAAAAATATGATAATTAATGACGTCTTGGTAATTGTGCATGATATCGTACAATTTAGCTAATATCGCTCCATTAAAAGTGGAAAGAGATGTCTAATAAACAACTAAATCAAAAGAAACTATCAAATTGTTACAAAAAAATCACACCCTTTTTCTCGTTCTGGTTAATATCTAATATAAAAATACATCTATTATATATCAAAAGTACATGATGGTTAACCAAAAAATAGAGAAATAGAAACAGTTACTAAGGATTAATGCAGTTGGTTTAGCAACAAAAGTCCAATCCTTAACTGAGTGTAAAGCGTAGCTGCTGAGAATACGGGATATCCTCATCTTATTTCTCTATCGCCTCCGTTATCTAAATTCAAAGTCCCAAGTTATATAAATTTGTTAGAAAATAATTTGGCAGATAACGTAGAAAAGAAAACACATACATAGTCCAAAAATTACTTTGGTAGCCAATTTGATGGACATACGTACCCCGTGTCCTGAATTAGAGTCCTGAATCAGATATCGTAGTTTTGCCTAGATTCATATATATCTATACACTAAAATAACCTAGATACACGTATATCTAGACAAATCTGTAACATCACTTTGGAACAGAAAAGTATATGTAATTGCTAAAATTATGATACAATTCTAAGTGCACCTAGCAAGCTGAAATAAATTTGAAAACTTTTGGCATCAAGCTGGCTTCCGATGGACTACCTAACCTGCCATTTAATCGGTAGAGAGTTCCATGGTCGTTTGTCTGATTTCAATCGCTTGAGAGAGTCCATGCAGTGCACGATCTATGTGATTGGACCGAGAAAGGAGCGAGCGCGCATGTATAAGAAGATTGATTACCAGATGAATATCGATCTAGTTTTTTCCCGATGCACTTTGTATGGATCAGTCTTTACCGCCGCAGGAGATTCGTATGCTTGAGGTCCATGCAAAACATGCGACGCATGCGGCTGTTGGCTTCAATGCGATGAACCTGGAGATCGGCGGCACCGGCATCTCCTAGGTCTTAACGCCGTAGCTGTGCGAGGAAGCAACAACTTTAATCCTCTTTTTTATTTTCAACGAAAAGGTATTTTCACATAATGACAGTGGTGGGTAATTAATACAAAAGTAAATGTCGGAAGCCCAATCAGCAAAATCAAATGGCTGTAGTTTATTAGCGTGAAAAATTGACGATCGGATGTTTCTATTTATTGTGGGACTTTCTAGTCTATTTCTCTATTTTCTGGTTAACCCGTCATGTACTTTTAATATATATAATAGATTCTTTTGAATGATCAAAAAGTTTTTGTTCCCTCTAAATTTCAAAGGTTTGGTTCATTATTTTGTTTAAGTTTTTCATATTTCAAAATTTAGAAAATTTTAGGATGTAACAATGATCCTCCAGCTCTTTCCGAGCCTGAGTTAACCATGATCTCAACGTCCTTGAGAAAATCTTCATCTTTCTAGACTCGGCCAGTTAGACGATCTTTTTCTTCAGCAATTTCCAAGGAGACCCTCTCAAGTTTGGCTTTGTGCCCTTTCTTCGTCTCCTCAATTTGAGTCTGCAACTAGGATACCTCCTCCCGCTCTTTTTTGAGCTGAAGCTGATGTTCCCCTACTTGTTCCAGCATGTGGTTGTCGGTTCCAGCATACTTATGTAATCTTGGTGTTCTTCTGCAAGAGCTATTTTCTCGGCTGAGCCGAGATAAAATATAGATACGAGTAAAATGAAATGTGTGCGCATGAAAGTACAAAGAATGACGTACCATCAAGTTCAGAGATCCGCTTCTGCGGTTCTTCAATCCGCTTCTCTGCCGCAGCTGCATATATCGGCAAGTTAAGTTAGAAAACGAGAGACAAAAAATCACAGCAAAATAAACTGTACATATCTTAACTCTTTAGCTCAGCCTGAAGCTGCTTTTGATTATCAGAGAGTTTCTTGTGCTCCAACATGAGCGTTCGATATGTCTTAAGTCCAGGCATTGGTGCAACTCTGGCAAAGAAGAAATGTTAGGGAATTATTTTAAAGATTCGAGCCGAGTTATCCATAACTCAACACGAATCTCGGGAAATAGGGAATCATTTTAAAGATCCGAGCTGAGTTATCCATAACTCAACCCGAATCTCGAGAAATAGGGAATCATTTTAAAGATTCGAGCCGAGTTATGCTATCTCAACCCGAATTTCGGGAAATAAGGAATCATTTTAAAAGGTTCAAGCCGATTTATCCATAACTTAACCCGAATCTTGGGAAATAGGGAATCATTTTAAACATTCGAGCCAAGTTATGCTAACTCGACCCGAATCTCGAGAAATAGGAATTCAAAGCTCATGAACTACAAGTTAGGCAAAATATTATCTAAGAGCTTCCGGCCGAGTAAAAGCTTACTCCACCGGAACCTCGGGGACTAGGGATTCTGTATGCAAGATTTGATGAGAATGGAAGAGGTGTTTACCTTGATAGCTTTGTCGGCTTCGACTATGCTGAGTTTGGCTTGGAACATCTTCTTGGAGATAGTACTCGGACCCACCTATAGCCATTTTGGGTGAGGGTTCCCAGAAGTCACCTCGCCTAAATCGGCATTATTCTAGTCCATGCAATATTGCTTGAGAGATCCCAATTATTTTCCACTCAAAGTCTGGGACAGAACAAAACTGTCGCTAGTAGTATTGATCTTGGCACAGATGCAGGCTGCGGCTTTACTCGTATGAAGCGTCATTTGCTTACCCGAATCCACCACTGGAGCGGTAGAACCTTTCTTTAGCATATTCGCAACCGAGGTTTGTTTTCTTAGTTGTTGCTACTTCTTTCCTTGACTGTTGATGCTTGGTCGAAGGAGCCGCATCTTGTGATTTATTCGATGGGGATGGCGGCTGCTGCTTAGCCAGTGGAATCGTCTGTTGCGACGCTACGGGTTCTGGCTGCTGTGAAGGTTGCTGTTGAATTTGCTGCTTGGATTGAGTTTACTCCAGCAGTTCTAGAGTCTTAGTGTTCTCTATCCCGGCGCCCATATTGCAAGCGTCGGAATCCTCATCTCGGACTAGGACAGTGGTATTATCTCCTGCATCAGGCATGGTTTCATGATTTAGGGCGGCGGGATCACCCCCAATGTCTTCAGCTTGATTCCGCAGGAGTATCTCAGCCACTAAACCCACAAGAATGTCCACCCTTGCCAGACTCGGGAATCGAGTGTCGCATGAGGAGGAGATAGGGGCTGCTCCAATTCTAAAGCAATGCAAGTTGCAGTCTGGTTGACATCTAGCGTAGCCCTGCAGTAGAACATCTCGGGTAAGAGAAGAAAGAGAGAAACAAGAAATACAAAATTAAGTATGTATGTCGGCATAAGAGTCTTATCCGTTAGTGTTCAACCTAACTTCGGTCTTGTGGATCACAACTTTGCGTCTTTTCCCGCCTCCTGGTCATGGAAGAGGCTTGTCTTTTGCCTCCACCACGGACACCTGTTGCCAGAGGTGCCTCCTCCACCACCTGTTCCCCCGCATTAGCTAGGGTTGGGTTCAGCGGATATGTGAATGCAATAGGCATAGGATCAAGTACCTCTAGAATATGACAATCATCATCATCATCCGGCCATGTTCTTAATATATCTTGAGGAAGGGTCTTACCGAGAATCGGGCTAGTGCTGGTGTCTAGTATCGGCATGAAATCCTCAGAATCTCGACCTTCAGTATCTGAATCCTCGCGGTCTCTCGCCCAACCCTTGTCGGTAATCACTTTATCCTCTGCAGCTTTCCGAGTAAAGTTCTGCATAATAAACGAGTATAGGCAAAATTCAAAAAATGAAGGAGTATTAGAGTCCGGCATAAATGTTATGTCGGCATAAAATGAAAGTCGACCATGAAGTTATCTCGGTATTTACCACGGGTGCAGGGTGATCTCGGTCATTGGGAGCTTTGCCCCATTCCCACTCCTCTACCATTTTGGTCTTGGCATTGGCCTTGACCCGTTTTCGAACTTCAAGCTTGTTTAGCGCAGTTGTCGATGTCAGAGTAGGACCATGCTAGCCGCTTATGTGGCAAATCTTGTGCGGTCTTTGTTGAAGTGGGGAAAGTCGACGACTGATGAATGTTGCCACAAGATCATTAGCCGACATATCATCTTGGATTGCATCGGCATTGAAATCTTTGGGGTTCATCTTCCAGTTGCGTTTTGTCTGGGGCACACCGATTGCAAATGTCGGCAATCTGATCAAACCTACCCGGGTCATGTTATTCACTTAGAAGAAGGATTTCTGCCATTTCTTGCATGAATCTAGCCTGTGAATTCGGGGAAAGATGGAATTTCACCGAGGTACGACAGTGGCAGCCCCGCATTGGGTCATCAGCTTCGTGCCAGCAGGAAGTTCCGGATCCAAGTTAACCTAGGGCCGGAACTGGAAGTATTTGGCCCAAATATTGATGGATGGCCACATGCCGAGATAACCTTCTGAACAACATACAAAGGAAGATAGGGCAGTAATGGCATTGGCCGAGAGATGGTGTGGCTGAAGGCGAAAGGTATCAAAGAATTGTTTGTTGAAGTCGCTAACTGGGAGGCCGAACCCGCGCTCGAAATAGGAGAGGAAAACTATGTACTCACCCAGTTTTTAACCACCAGCGTGTCCTCGGCGCCGGGAAGACGACATTCCACCCCCTAAGGAATTCGTCGCATGTGGTGGAGCCATTCGAGCTCACTGGAGGTCACATCAGAACCCTCCCACAAGGCTCGCTCCAAAATGCGCTATCCTCCTCCTCGACGTGATCGACGACTACCACATCTTGAGGCTCCATTGCTTCAGAGGTGTTGTCCGTAGTGGAGGTGGCGCTTGGCTTGGAGAGAGGGCAACCCGTAGCAGTGGCGCACATGTGATTCGAATATACGGCGGCGAGAAAAAGAGGTGCTGGGTGATACGTTGCAAACGTATCTATAATTTTTGATGTTCCATGCTTGGTTTTATCTACTTTCTTGTGTTTTGTTCCAACTTTGGAGTACTTTCTATACATTTTCTTGGACTAACCTATTAACAAGAGCCACAGTGCCAGTTGCCTATTTTCTGCTGTTTTTGGTTCCAGGAAAGTCAAAAAATGAATATTCTCGGAATTGGACGGGACAAAAGCCGAAGTTGATATTTTACCGGAAGACTCCTGGAGCCAGAAGACGAGACGGAGAGGGGCCACAGGGTGGCCACCCCACCCCTAGGCGCGGGTCCACCCTGGCCGCGCCAGGGCATGGTGTGGGCCCCCTGGCCACCCACCGACCTTGCCTCTTCGCCTATAAGATGCCTCCTGATGCAAAAACCCTAGGGCGTCAAGCCTCCAACCACGAAAAGTTCCGCTGTGCCGTCGCCACCGAAGGAGAGATTCGGGGGGTAGAAAGTCTCTGTTCCGGCACCCTGCCGGGACGGGGAAGTGACCCCGGAGCCATCTCCATCGATCTCCATCGCCATCTCCATCACCGTTGCTGATTCCCATTATGAGGAGGGAGTAGTTCTCTCTCAAGGCTAAGGGTTCTACCGGTAGCTATGTGTTCATCTCTCTCTCTATGCATGATCATATTGTGATCATGAGCTTTGTAATCAAGTAGATCTACCTTGTTACTCAAGTGCTTTATTAGATCTTTGCTCTCCCCATGTGTGTGAAGTTGACAGTGTGCACACCATGGTGACACTTAGGCTAGAGATTAGAATACTTTTTATGAGTTATATTTGGAGTTGGATGTCTTTATGAAATTGTGGTGTTTGTTGGAACCATCTAGTGCTCAAGGTGACAGTGTGGGGTTATCTAGATGCGGACAGAGAACTTTGAGGTGTGCTGTTATAACCCTACCATGGATTAGAGTGCCCAACCGGAGAGTAGTTAAGAGTAGTATCATAAAGAGAAGATATTTATATGAGAGTGTTCACTAGTGAAAGTATGATCCCTAGGCCTTGTTTCTAAACATTGAAACACCGTTTGCAACTAGATCTGTTACATGTTTGCATGCTTCCATCTTTATTTCAGTTTGCCTTTAGTCTTTTCCCATGTCAACCACACGCCATCAAGCTATTTGCTGGCACCGTTACCACTTATAATTATCCATACTACTTGTATTTCACTATCTCTTCGCCGAACTAGTGCACCTATACACCTGACAAGTGTATTGGGTGTGTTGGGGACACAAGATACTTCTTGTATCTTGATTGCAGGATTGCTTGAGAGGGGATACCTTTACACTTGGGTAATCCACTTAAGAGAAAACTTGATGCTGTTCTACAAACCTCTGCACTTGGAGGCCCAACAACTGTCTACCAGAATAAAAGTGCGTAGACATCAAGCTATTTTCTGGCGCCGTTGCCGGGGAGGTAAGGTAAAAGGTACTCACATCCTCCGGTGTGAGTGCTCGAAGTTATTTCCTTTAGATTCTGCAATTTTGTCTTTTTGTTTCTTGTTTTCACTAGTTAGGCTTAATGGAAAACAACAACAAAATTAGAGAGCTTTATAGTATTTATCTTGAGTTAGGACATGAAGTGTTTGAAGAGAAAATTAAAAAACCTATGGAACTTCATTTGCGTGCTAATAGCAATGTTGTTAGTATGAACTCTTTGGACACCATTATTGCTAATGCTATGGAAAAGTCTAAGCTTGGGGAAGCTAGTTTTTATGAAAATGATCTTTTTAGTTCCCTAGCTTTGGAAGATAGCTATCCTATTGCTTATGATGATATCAAACCTCTAATATATGATGATTACAATGATGAATATGGTATTTTCAGTCCACCTACTATTGAGGAGAAAATTAATGATTACAATATGCCTCCTAGATTTGATGATTATGGTGATGAGAATAATAATGATAGCTATTTTGTTGAATTTGCTCCCTCTACAATTAATAAGAATAACTACACTTATGTGGAGAGTAATAATTATTATATGCATGTGGCTCATGATAAGAATGTTTCATGTGATAGTTATATTGTTAATTTTATTCATGATGCTACTGAAAGTTATTATGAGAGAGGGGAACATGGTTTTATGCATCTCAATAAAATTAAGTTACCCATCTTTATGTTTAAAGTCTTGAAGTTGCACTTGTTTTGATTTCCTATGCTTGTTGCTTTGTGCTTTCATGACTTGTTTCTTTACAAGATTCCCATGCATAGGAAGTGGGTTAGACTTAAATGTGCTTTGAGTTTGCTTCTTGATGCTCTCTTTTACTTCAGTTCATATTTCTTATGTGAGCATCTTCTCAAACTATCATGCCTAACTTAAAGGCATTAAAGAAAAGTACTTATTGGGAAATAACCCAAAAGTTTTAGATGAGTCTTGGAAGTTATTACTTCTATAATAACCGCTCCTTATCCTTTTCATTTGCTTTTTGTGCCAAGAGTAACCTCTAATGAGAGAGAAGTAATGCTTGGGAAAGTTGCTGTCCCGAAACAGATTTCTGTTCTTCACCGTACAAATTCGTGTAAAATCTCTGTACATCCTTTTGACGCGTGAATTTTTTTGCTTCTGCCCCAGGTTGTTATCCAACTTTCGTTAGTTCAACACTTTTTGATTTGAGCAACATAAGGTCTTCGAAAAAATTCGTCTTTACCTGCTGGTCTGTTTTGACAGATTTCTGCCATTATTTGCATTTTCTTCTTGTTGGTTCCTTTTTGAGTTCTTTTGGGGGATTGAGCTTTTCGAGGGAAGTGCTACAGTATCTTGTGTTTTAGTGGAAGTTTTATTGGTGTTGAAACTGAACCCAAAGACTTATTATATTGAGTGCACTAATGTTGCTAATAAAGATTGTGTGAAGTTTTGTATGAAGGAAAAATTTCAGGTGTATGGAGAGAATGATGTAATGAGATGAAGAATGGACTAAAGCTCAAGCTTGGGGATGCCGCGTGTGTCACCCCAAGAAATATCCAAGAAGTACAAGCATCAAAGCTTGGGGATGCCTCCCCTTCTTCATCAATAAAAATGCCAGGTTTCTTCCAAACACTTCATTTTTATTGTTTCATGCACAGTTGTGTTGTTCTTGGAACGTCTTCGTTTTTTGTTTTTGGTTTTCGTTTGCTTGGTTTTCTTAGTTTGCTTGAATAAATTGGTTGGACCCCCTCTTTCATACATTGGTTTTCGAATAGTTTGGTTAGGCACTACTAGGAAACAACCTATAGATAGACAAGATGTTCAGTGGCGCATATGCGAAACCATGCGCCACAGGAAAACATTAGTGGCGCACCAGAAAGCATGCGTCACAGAAGATTGGAAGTTTTGTGGCGCATTTCCAGAGTATCCGCCATAGAAGAATGGTGGGACCCGCTAGCCGGGGTGGGTTGATCCAAGTTCTGTGGCGCATTCTGAGATATACGCCACAAAAGTTGCCTCTTCCGTGGCGCATATTTCCTCATGCGCCACAGAACATGGAGGGGGCCCCACCACGGAATCTAATTCACCCAAGTTCTGTGGTGCATGTTCTGATATGCGCCACAGATGTGTTTCACTTATGTGGCGCATATCCCAACATGCGCCACATAACTTGGAGGTGGGCCCCACATAGAGAATCTAATTCACCCACTTCTGTGGCGCATATGGACTTATGCGCCACAGAAGTTTTAGCATCTGTGCCGCATTTGCTCCATATGCGCCACAGATGAGGGCGTCCAGATCCATGTTAAAAAGGTGACAAAAGCTAGCTTTCTTTTCTATCTATCCACCACCACCTATTTCACATCTCTACCTCCTCCCAACTCGTCTTCCTCCTCCCTCACACCCCATCTTGCCCATAGTTTCTCCATTTTCTTGTAATTAAACCTACTTTAATCCATAGATTGGTAAGTGGAAGCTTTGCTCCAACTTCTAGATCTAAAAGTTCCTTACTTTTCTCTCTCACATCTCTATTTGTTTACTAATTTCCTCTCCACCAACTTGCATTGTAGATCTATTTGTCCACACTCTCTCATCGCGCGGTCTCGTCTCGCTATTATTGTGTCTACTAGGTGAGTACTTGGCCATGAACATGTAGGTGAAGCTTGTCACACAGGCGGTGTGTGTGTGCGATCCATGGCGAGACGATGCTTGTGTGGTGCATGAATGTTTGCAATGGGAGGAAGTTTTTTGTTGGTTGCTTGTTGTTGTCGGGCCTGGCCGGTGTGGTTGCATGGATGTTTGCCGAAATGTTGATTCATTTCCATTTCTGCAAATTTTTGCACTACCCATATGTCCTAATTTTAGGAAAGCTCATGCCAAATTTTTTCTGGCTAGCATTCATGCATGTGTGTGTTCATATGGTGTGGTTCTCACCTATACTCTCTGTTTTGACCGCTCAGGCAACCATGGTCCTCACGATGAGCGAAGGTCGAATTGCTAGGTACAAGAAAGGCGCGAAGGAGGACATGATTCTGAACAACAAGACCATGATAAGATGTCCATGTCGAACATGCAAACTGCAGCGCTGGATCGACCCTGAATCTGGACAATTGGAGGGTCACCTGCTCAGGCGTGGTTTCATGCGCAACCTCAATGAGGCGCCGGCAGGACATGGTGGTGGTCACGAAGACGTGGGCAGGTGAGAAGACGAAGAGTCTACCCGGCATGATCATCATGACGAAGGAGATGCCCGCGGGCATGATCATCATGACGAAGGAGATGCCGGCGGGCATGATCAGCATGGAGAAGGAGATGGCGACGGGCATGATCATGATCATGAAGAAGGAGAAGACGCGAACACACAGATGCTGCTAACTTCGGTCTTGCAGGACGCTCATGTTCAAGAACTGCTCCTCAAGGAGACGAGCAATGACAAAGCTGTAACCAGAGAGAAAGCCAAGCTGGCCCAAATGGAGGTAGACGGGATCACTCCATTGTATCCTGGGTGTCGCCCCGAGGATACACGTTTGAGTGTAACGCTCAAGGCTATGGAGATGAAGGCCGAACACAAATGGACCAATGTGAGCTTCAACACGAACATGGAATACTGGCACGACCGACTTCCTAAGGGGAACACATTGCCAACAAGTATCGAGGAGGCCAAGAAAATTGTGTGCCCTCTCGACCTACCACACAATAAATACCACGCATGCATCAATGATTGCGCACTTTATCGGAACGAGTACGCGGATAGAACCACATGTCCGGTGTGTGGCCAAGGATGGTACAAGAGAGGGAACAAGAAAGTTCCTCGAAAAGTGGTATGGTACTTTCCTATCACCCCTCGTCTGCAGCGATATTTCGTAGATCCTAAGGAAGCAAAGGTCATGCAATGGCACGCGTAAAGAGAGAAACACGAAGATGATCCAGATAAGGGCAAGATCCTGACACACCCTTCAGACGCTAGCCAGTGGAATGCATTAGACATCGAGTTCGAAGAGTTCGGGGGCGATGCAAGGAACGTCAGGCTGGGTATGAGCACCGATGGACTCAATCCTTTTGGAAACCAGAGTAGCACGCATAGCACCTGGCCCGTGTTTGTATGGCCATACAACCTCCCCCCGTGGCTATGCACGAAGCAAAGGTATGTATACATGAGCATTCTTATTCAGGGGCCAAAACAACCAGGTATCGATATGCATCTGTATCTCGGGCTATTAAGAGAGGAGTTAGCCAGCTTGTGGGAGACGCCGGCCCGTACGTGGGACTCCTACACTAAAGAATATTTCCATCTGAGAGCCGCGTTGCTCACGACCGTGTAGGACTATCCTGGTTACGCATATGTATCGGCCCAGGTGAACCACGGACACAATGCATGCGTCAAGTGCATGGATGAGACACCGCATCTCCAGCTACCAAGGGATCCCGGGTCTTCGAAAACCATGTTCCAAGGTACTCGAAAGTGGCTCCGCATGGATCACCCGTGGAGAAAACGTGGTGACCTGTTCAATGGTAAGGACGAGCTCGAAAGAGCCCCGCGTCCAAGGAGCGGCGAAGAAATCGAGGAGCTTTTGAATAATTGGGTAGATTGCCCTACGCCTGGAAAAAAACGACCGAGGACAAAGCCGCTGCTGGGTGTATGGAAAGCAAGGTCTGTTTTCTGGGACCTGCCATATTGGAATGTCATTCACACTCCCCATAGCCTCCATGTAATGCACATCACGAAGAATGTTACCGAGAGTCTGCTTGGCACTCTACTGAACATGCCGGAGAGGACCAAGGATGGGCCGAAAGCAAGAAAGAACCTTAAATTGCTTGGCATAAAGAAAGATCTTCAGTACCCTGATAGTGATAATGATGATGATGATCAGACGGAAGGGACTCAAGGTCGCCGCAAAAGAGTTAAGAAGAATGAGGTGGTGCTTCGCGCTGCCTGCTTCACTCTGAGTCTAGAGGAGCTCGAGCAGTTTTTCAGGTGCCTCTTAGGAGTGAAAGTTCCTCACGGTTACTCGGGGAAGATAAGCAGATATCTGGACGTGGCGAAGAAGAGGTTCAGCGGTATGAAGTCTCACGACTGTCACGTGCTGATGACGCAGATACTCCCCGTTGCGATCCGTGGGATAATGGACGAGCATGTCCGTGAGACATTGTTTGGCCTCTGTAACTTTTTCGACGTCATATCTAGGAAGTCGATCGGTGTGAAGCAGCTCGACAGGCTACAGGAAGAGATCGTGATGATACTATGCGAGCTTGAGATTTACTTCCCGTGCGCATTCTTCGACATCATGGTGCATCTGCTTGTACATGTCGTGGACGACATCATCCAGCTCGGGCCGACATTCCTGCACAACATGATGCTGTTTGAAAGGCTAAACAGTGTCATCAAAGGATTCGTTCGCAACAGGTCTCGTCCAGATGGAAGCACAGCCAAGGGCTTTCTGATCTACGAGTGCATCTCCTTCTGCCAGAATTATCTAACCACCGAGAACGAGGATGTTGGAATACCCACAAAGAAGCTCCTCGGCAGGCTCGGTGGATATGGTCACCGCGAGGGCTGCCACTCACTACATGTCGGCATTGATGGTCGACGCACTGATTTTGAAGGGCACACCGAGTCGCACTACAACACATTGAAGTGGTCAGCCCTTGGGTCGAAGAGCACAAAAGCTTAATCGAGTAGGAGTACATCGACCAGGGCCGGCCGAGGAAGAAGGGAGACATAACCAGAGAGCACAACTCCAGCTACACGGGTTGGTTCAAGAAAAGGCAACTGGGCAATCCCCCACAGACGCCTTCTACGGAAGATCAAAAACTAATATTCTCCTTGTCGCAGGGCCTAGGGAACAACCTAAGGACCTATCAGTCATACGACATAAACGGTTATAGATTCTACACCGAGGAAAAGGACAAGAATAGTGAATATCAAAACTCAGGAGTAACTATGTTATCCTTTGCTGATGACGACGCTACTGTGATGGAAAGATTCTACGGAAGGATCGAGGAGATATGGGAGCTCGACTACTGTGGAGAGATCGTACCGATGTTCCGTGTTAGATGGGCCAAGAACATGGAAAAATAAGGCCGCTATTTCAACACAATGGTTATACCAGATGCCAAATCAACGAAGAACGCCTCCACAAAAAATGAGCCTTGGGTACTCGCTAGCCAAGTTGATCAATGCTTTTTATTACCGACCCGTCAAAGCCCAACCGTGTTGTAGTTAGGAGGGGCAAGAGGAGCATCATCGGAATGGAAGGAGCCGCCAACAAGCAAATCTTAGACAAAAACGGCGACCCAAAGATCGAAGAGGAATTCGACAAGTACTTCGACATGCCTACTACTACTAAAGTAAGAAGGAAGACCACACTGCCTACTAAAGGTTGTCCATTCACAAGAAGAAATCTCAAAGTGCACGGGCTAAAGTATTCAACCGCGACGAAAAAGGGCAAGAAGATTGTGAAGAGACACTAGCAATTGTGTGACTTTTTGGTGTATTAATTCGTGTGGGTATTAGTTAGAGACTAAAACATATAATGTGATAATTGTGTGGGTATACAAATTCACATTTGTGTGTGACAAGCAAACACACAAATATATATGTATGAATAAATATGCATATGTGTTCTTGCTTTTTTTGAATAAATATGCATATATGTATATGTTCTTGCTTTTTTTGAATAAATATGCATATGTGAATAAATATGCATATATGTATATGTTCTTACTTTTTTTTGAATAAATATGCATATGTATGTAATTAAAAATATTTAAAAAAAAAGAAAAAAATGTGTGAGACAGCCAGGATTCGAACCTGGCTGCCCCAGGTGAGAGCAAGCTAGCAAGACCACTAGGAAAAGTATCAGATCTTGTCATACTACGAGACGCCACGGTTTTTACTATGTCAAGAAGTTCTGAATGCGCCATAGATGTTTCAACTTATGTGGCGCATTCTATGGGAATGCGCCACAGAACTTTCACACTTAGCCACAGAACGGTTCGGCCTCTCCCCCTAATCCCCCTTTCTCTCTCTCGATCCACACTTAGCCAATCGATCTGTCGCCTCTCTCTGTCGTCACAACCCTAGCGCCGGAGCCGCCGTGGAGGAGGAGCCCGTCCGCAGTGCCATCACCGCCGTGCCGGAGCATGTGGAGGAGAGCCACCCCCCATCGCTAGAGCCCGTGGAGGAGGAGCCCGTCCGCAGCGCGTAGGAAGAGGAGCCCATTCGCAGCCACCTCGCTGCAGCCCGTGGAAGAGGAGCCACCTTGTCATCCGCCGTCCACCTTGCCGTTCTCCATCCACCTCGTCACCGTCCGCCGTCCACCGTCCCTAGGTAATGCTGCACTGTTGCTTCTGCACCGTGTCAATATTGTAGTATTGGGCCGACGCGATTTCAAGATTGAGGATGATTTAGAGAGTGCCAGAAATCTTAAAATCATTCTATAGGTTTCTAGTCAGAGTTATGACCTTCCTTCTACTCAAGTTTCATGTCTCATTTGTTCCAGTTCTTGAGCTTTCATTTGTACTCATGACTCAAGCTGGCTTTTGACAGACAGACCTTGAACGCAAAATCCTTCTAAAAAATTGTGTTGTCACTCTTTTCATTTTCAACCCTGAAAATGGTAGCAGCTCTGATTGTAAAGTGTTGCACTTTTTTTAGAATAGTGTAACATTATTCAACTTGAATTGATTACATGGAAAGGTATTACACTATATTGTCACAAGTGAATTATGGGTCTCTTTAGATTCCATTTGGTGGTGATTGGAATTTACTTTTTTTACATGATGGAAATTTGCTTAGCATCATAGAGTTGGATATCTTTTTTTTATTGTTGTGTGAAAAAACCTAGTTTTCTCAAGTTGTTGGCAAATGCTTTGTTCTCAAATTCCACCTTGTGCTATACTGCTATGTGAAACGTGGGCTAAGGATTAGTAACCTAAACTTTTGGATAGTATCATATTAGGACACCACATTTTGTTCATAACCTCCTAGGAGGATTGTAACCAAAAACCCTATCTTTGTAATGAAATGAAATGCAGTGTCATTGCATTTTCTCGGAAAAGCATTTTGTTCATAACCCTAATTTTCTGGAACCTCTTTCCTGCTTTATCATATTGACTATGAAGAAGTCATATATATATATATACAATGGATAATTGATCTAAAGCTACTCTTACATGTACCCCCCGGTCTTGCCCATCACCATAAGCATGTTTTGTTTTGCTTTCAATGGTCAAATCGAAGCATTCTTACTGAAATTTGCTTTACTAGTGTCCCTAATTATATGCTTTCTTTCTTTAGAGTATATATCTATAGCAGAGGGTTTTGATGGCTAAGTATATTAAATCCAGTATCAATGCTCAAGATAAGAATTATGTTGGGTGCTCTCACTTTCGGTCAAGTTTGATGGAAGTGAAGGATGTTTTTTATAGCTGTTGTAGATGGATCATTGGAGATGTAAGAAATACTAGGTTTAGGGAGGATGTGTGGGTGGGGCATAAACCCATTTGCATGCTTTTCCCTAGAATATATAAAATTACTTTTTGTCATCAAATTACGGTTGCTAGAGTTTTTGCTCAAAATTTCATCTCATTTGCATCACAAAGTAGTTAATTTGATATCACAGGGGAGCTCTGTCACTTGAGACTTGAGAGTAACAAACAATGGGTCTTTCTAAAACCATTTATATTATAGTTGTTTCTGCTTTGCTTACTGCGAGTCTGCTAAGCTGTTTACTATGCAAGTATTGGTCATAGATGAGAATTTGAGGCATGGTAGTGACCGCCAACCCATCCAAAGATCAGCCATTTCTTAGTAAAAACTCGTTGCTAATTTCTGTTTCTGAAAGATTTCTGTCTTCTAGTTCATGACTTATCCCATGTAAATGGCAACCATGTGTATGCCCTCAGATAGGTGGTTATATCAGGTTCACAGCTTTGTGTTTTGTTTGAAGTGGTAATTTTCCATTAACATCGAGGGACAGAACCTTCTTAGTAATTGACCTGTATCTGTGTCATCTATTTAATTGACCTGTACCTAGATTTATTAGGATGTTAAACTGTTATCTACTGTTCGGCAAGTACTTCTGTTACACTTCAGCCTAGTACTACAGCAAGTACTACACTTCTGTTATATCAGGTTCACAGCTTTGAGTTGCCCATTTCTCCCGAAGTGTCAATTCACTTCCGTTTCGGTTGAGAAATGGGCACTCCTAGGTCAAAAAATTAGCAAAGGTCATGCCGAATTTTTTGGCCGAGATTTGTGTTAACTTTTTGCCTCTTTTAAATAGAGTAGTGCAAACATGTCGGGCAACAAGGAGTCTGGCCCTTCTAAGCACATGATCAGCGTCGAAGAACAAGCTAGACAGGCCAACCAGTCATTCTGGCAGGGGTCCCAATAGGAGGAGGAGGCAATGAGGATGACACCACCACCGGAGGAGGAGGCGACCGTCGCCAGAGCTGCTGGGGCCAATGAGGGCGGAGATCCTGATTACGAGGGGGACGAAGACGACTACAATGGAACTAGTGAAGGCGGCGGCGAAGAGGATGATACCATCGATGGCAGCGCCCGCACCGATGGCGGCGAGCGCCCGGATGGCGGTAGCGGCAACCTGGCCGCTTCTCAGAAGAAGAAGAAGAAGGAACAGAAGGAGCGGAAGGTGCTAGTGCTCGCCACCATCTGCGATGAGTTCACTGAGGTCACAGAAAGTGGCCAACCCATTGCGCCAAAGGCGATTGCTAAAGGGTACAGACTGCAACTCGGGTGCATCATCCAGGAAAGCATGTCGATCAACACGAAGTACATCAGACATGCTGGCCATATAGCTTTGGTCCATAACCTCCTTAAGAAGCTTCACAAGCGATACAGATTCCCAGAGCAGTTTAGAAACCTCAAGAGAAAGAACCCGGTGAACAAACTAGCCCTCACGAAGATGAGCAACGCCTTGAGCAGCTGGAAAACCCGGGTGAAGAATAGCATTGACAAAGGTGAAAGCTGGGAGGTTATTAGTAAGAAAAATCCGATGCTCGACGAAGAGGAGTTTAGGATATTCAAGGCGGATATAGCTACCGCTGACGCTATAAAATGGACTCAATGGGGAAGGAGTATGCGGGAACAGAACATAGGTAACCACCGCCTTGGAAGCGGCGGTTATAGGGGAAATAGGCCATTTGGGACAAGGAGGGCGCCAAGCTTGAACGCATTGGTAAATACAACCCTTGGCTTAAAATCACGGACTTGCAGCTTAGGCAATTTGTTCGGGCCCGCTACTACCTGACAAGGAAACAAGGGAGTTCATCACCGACGATCCAGAGGTGAAGGCATTCGAGAAGAAGCTAGTAAGGAATTTATCGCTGATCTCAAGTCTATTGCGTTCTAATTAAGATAATGAAGTCAAGAATCTAAATGGGTTCACCTTTCCTTGTCTCTGCAGGAGGATGAACTGAACGCTACTGCCACAGAGTCATCCCAGGATTTGATGGAGCCGTGGGACACGGTTTTCAACAGGGCGACCAATTCTTACAAGAAGAGGGACAAGGGGTTGCCGCCGTCCTCAGCTGGCCGTGTGTCCATCTTCGGTACGAGCATGAAGTTCAAGGAGTACTACAAAGAGGACACCAAGAAAAGAAGGGAGAGGAAGAACCAAGATAAAGCCGTTGTTGCAGAGCTGAAGATGAAGGTGCAGACACTGGAGGAGAAGGCGGTGGACGAGAAAACGGTGGACAAGTTAGTGAAAGAGAAGCTCCGCTCGATGATCCCCCGTGAGTTTTTCGAGGGGCTTACTGCTTGGAATGCGGGAGTTCGACATGGCCGATACATCTGCCCAGCTTAAGCGATAGCAACTCGGGCATCAATGTTACCGTGTCGCCGGACCTGGTGACCCCGCCGGCCATCAACGTCGGGATGCAGCCGCTCGTTTTGGTCACACCGACGTCCCCTCCCGCCAAAGATACCAATAAGGCGCAGCCGACGGCGGTGGTGCTTTGTGAGGCACCCGAGCGGGAGATTGCAGATGATGATAGGCCGGCCGCCGGCATCGGCCGTGTCTCTACATTAGCCGAGATCCACGCCATCACCAAGGTAACTAATTAGTTAGTGCACGTTATCTCCTTTATGCCTTTGATGCATGACTGCTGCCATCTCATGACGCCCAACAACATGTTTTTGCCTCAGGACACTTCTTGCGTACTCCTGCTTAAAGATGTCGGCGGTGAGTTGGAGGATGTTGCCAAGGGCACTCTTATACAACCGGCGAGCCGCACGATGCACAACAATCCAATGGATGATGACGTGATGAGGGTCAGGTTGGCTCGGGTGTTGCCAGGGTGCGACGACCTGGACCCCCTTTCAACCTCAGGGAGTCGACGAACACAAGACCCTTGGGGAATGCTACAACTGGCCCTTGACATGGCCAAAGACCTAGATTCATCTTGCAGGGAGAGCACCAACGCCAACTCTCGCCCGATCATCGCCCGGCCACCACCTCAGAAGCCAGTAGCCACCATCGTCGCCACCACCATCCGTCACCATCAACTCTTGGCAGCGTGTGCACCGCCACATGGCAAAGACGTTGTGCTGCAACCGTCGTCGCCCCCGCTACCACAACCACATGATGGCACCCATGAATATGATGATGAATTGGTCAATGTTGACGACTTTATCAACACCGGTGCCGCCAAAGGATTGTATATGCCTTCTGTGGATGAAGAACCGTTCGCAGCTCGCGACGACCATCAAGCTAGTCAGCCCAATACATGCACGCAGCGCCTGGTCTTCCATGGTCTTTCTCAAGAGACGTCTCTGGCCGCCGATCCACCACAAGAGAAACCGGGATTGGTTTTCAGCCCCAACACACTTCGAAAGGCGACTGATGAGAAGATGGCAGTGGCTGATACTGTTGTGAAGTAGAAGCACTACAGGAAGAGAGGTAATAATAATAAGAAGGGTGCGAGCCAGCCTGTTCCGCAGAGGATCTGGGGTCAGGACGCCGTCGTCGTACCATCCACACAATTTGGCTTGCCCCGAGTGCATGTAGCTGGTGATCCGATATTGACTCCGGATATGATCCACATTGCGGTTGGAGCCATGTTAACTTTGCACGAGGGTGTCAAGACACTAGAGGCCCTCCTTCTTAAAGACAAAGATCCAAATTACCCGGTTTTCATGGCCAAGGTGCCATTGGACGTGGGCTTCGTCGATGACCCCCCCGCGGATATATTCTTCATAGCGTTCGAGGACATATTCAAGCTGTTTCTCACGAAGCGGCTGGACTATAACTTGGTCCGCCTAGACACGCTCAATCTGGCGCTCACGATCAAGAGATAAAGTACCCCGGAAATCGCGATAGTGGATCCCTACTACATGCGGGACAGCCAGTTGGTCGAAGGATCAGAGACACGGACCAAGGCGACGGCGTACCTCGAGAAGTTCATGGTGGACAACAAGAGGAAGGGCACACTTCTTTTGCCTTTCTTTCCCGAGTAAGTACACACACTCGCTCATCGCCACCGTAACTTATGCATTTCTTATATATTTCTTCCTTTGCTCTTTTTCCAACATTCCGTTCCAATTGTGTTGCGCAGAGACAAATACTGCACACTCATCGTCCTTGCCCCGAGGTATTCGCTAGCCACGTATTTCGACTCGGGGAGTTTGACGAAGAAGAAAGACTACACCAGAATAAGGGGTGTTCTCAATGAGGCTCTCGAGGGATACTCCAAGAAGGGATGCACCTTCGTAGATAAGGGGGAATGTATCAAGGATGGTAAACACGTGTTCAAGCACGTGCTCGACTTCCCCTGCGTCAAGCAGTCGACTACTGGTGCCAAGGTGGCCTTCTACGTCCTCCATCACCTTAAAGGCTATGTTCGGGATTGTCAGAACCTAACGCTGCCATCTAGTCTCCGAGGATGGGCCGAAACTTTGGCGAATATCGACGATGCTGATCTTAGAGAAGACTTCCATCGCATTCAGATAAAGTTGTCACAAATCATCATTGAAGATGTCAACACAAGAGGCGGTCCCCTACAACAAGCCAGAGGGTTGAGTAAGAGGGAGATCGAAGAACGCCTCCGTAAGCAGGGTGACACAAGGACGTGGATGATGAAAGAGGGCTATCTACCATTCCCGAAGCCGAGCGAGAAGAGGAAGTCTTCATCATGATCGATGTGTGCCTCTAGCATGATCCAGTATGTGTATATTCTTGATGGACCCATGTTGTATTAGTGTGTGTGTGTCATAAACTTTACTATCTCGTGGTCAAAATGGTCATTGTTGTTAGACTTAAACTACCTTGTGGTCGTGTTGTCGTTGAACTTATTGCTTCTATGATGATCTAACTTTTAGGTTTATGGATCATTTGTTTTATATTCTGTGAACATATATATATATATATATATGGATGTGAACCCTTTATTCATTCTTTTCGTTGTATTTTTACTAATATGCCTTGTCATCTATAGAGATGGCGACGAGGTGGTATGTGGTGTACATGGGTAGGGTTCCAGGAATCTACGAGGAGTGGGAGGATTGCCACAAACAAGTGAACAAGTTCAGCGGCACATCTACAAAGGATACGCGACTAGAGAGGAGGCGATAGCCAAGTGGAGGAACCACTTGTGGAAGAAGAACTGGATGAAGATATTGGTCGGGCTAATGCTCTTGCTCACCATTATCACAGCTGTATTCTATTTGATCCTAGTGTAGGCGGCGGTGGCCACTTCATATTTGTAATGTGAGCTGATATGAACTTTGTATTCGGCGCTTGTGTAAAAATTTGGCACTTGACACTATATATGTATCTCGATCGGGCTCTAAGTGTTTGTATTATATATATGTCGGTTTTCATGCATCTACTACCTTTGCAATGTATTTTATACTCATCTGGATAAATACTGTATAAATCCTGTATAAATACCTGATTATACACCAGGAAAGTTGTAACTACCTCGGTGAATTACGCTCTTAGTTACATGGCTGGACGAACAAAAGTGGTTAAAATAGTACGGTGGGGCCCAGGGCCACTCACGGTAGACCTTTCGGCCGTCCTAACCACTTCCAGAACATCGGGACAAGAACGAGCGGCGTAATCGACAGGCGAAGGGATCAACTACATACACAAATGAGTATGTATGCAAGCCACATACAACAGTCCTCAGAGCCATTCCATCTAAAAGAAATAGAAATATTGCAACGCCATATGGCAAGATTCAAATATCCTAGATAGAGATAATAATTCAGGATAGCTCCTCATACAACAAACATCAGAGTATCAGGCGGAAGCGGAAAACAAGATCCGAGTACGGATAAGAAGCAAATCGGCATAAGATGCCCCATAAATAAACACATCCCGCCCACAGATCTCACGGATCCCCGTTCCCGGAATCTCTACACCGAATGATCGTTGCCAACATCATCTGTCTCCTCCACCCAGTATCCATCTTGCGGGTACACCTGTTCATCTGAATCAAACAATTTATCGTGTGAGACCCTAGGGGTACTCAGCAAGTCTTTATGCCGCTAAAGGGAACACAACCTGGGGTGACGCAATTGCAGCAAAAGATAATACCTAACAATTCTACAGATACTCGCTAACCATCCGCCTAACCAATGATAGATGGATGTCCGTGAATTAAGAACAACAGTTATAACAGTATAATTAACAGATCCATCCTCCTCCTTGCTTACCAACGAGGAAGCAGACGAACAACTCCCATCATCTGTTGGCATTTTTATTAACCATTCCATGAGTATTGCACTATTTACTAGTCAAGTACTTAGTCAATTTAAAAGCGGTACTTTAGTTATACTTGTCTATGATCGAGAAACTGTGCTCCAAGTCGTCCATAACCGCGGACACGGCTTTCAGAAAGATTTACCCTGCAGGGGTGCACGAATAGCAACACACACTCGATCAACCTCGGGAAAAACCAAAACAAAACCCAACAAGGCATTCACGACAAAGCGATCACATGATTCAGAAATATTTCAGGGGGCCACCCCATTAAGCTACCCGCAACGAAGTTGGCCGGCTCCGAGACGGACCCAAGGTTTGTGCGGACGGCGGTAAACGACTTGGAACCCGAAAATGTGACTGGGCTTGTCACTACAGCGAAAACGTGTCACGATCCAAAACAGTACAGGTGCTCCTCGCACAATCTTAAATAAAGCGGTAACATGGCATAAGTACAGGATAGTAATAAAGCCCCAAACTAATCGTGGCCCCAAGAAATAAGAATAAATCAAGCTCTGGCTCAGGGGGTCCATAAGGCCTCCCGGATGTGGATAGTGCAAATAGTCAAGGAACATGAATCAAGTACTCGGGGTCCTACGGGACACAAGTGAGCATGAAAAACCAAATAGCAGATATTGCTCACCGATGCCTCTTTCATTAGTTATCCTAATACTACTCAGGTTATGTTGCTTAGGTACCTCGTTATTCATCAGACTCTCACATACCCTACACATGCTTTTCTACGACCCGCAGGGCTCAAACAACTCCTGTAGTAATGGCTCATGGGATGGAGGAACAAGCTTCGGTGGGGTTTAAAAGTAAAGGCTATGCAGTACTTGGGATTAAATTTAATGCAATCGCGACTCAATGATGCAAGAATAAGATAGAGGCAATAGGTACTGTATGTATGCAAGCATGTGGTAGTGCTTGCCTGGCAGCTCAGCTGAAGCGAGAGATGGATCTGGGTAGTACTCCTGAGATTCCTTGTAATTCTCCTGCTGGGCGTCTATTCGAAGAAGAACCAAACAAACAAGGGCCAACATAAATAGAGTGGACAAGCATATGAATTAAATGCGACTAGCAAACAATCATGCCATGATGAATGATGCACAATTTACATGGCATAAAAGTAGCATGGCAAGGGTGAGGGGTGGTACAAGAATGAAACATTTTATTATTTATTTACCCAAGTTTTATTGTCATAAACAGTTCAGATTTTTAATAATGACATGGTGCATGCTTCAGTTCAGAACAAGGACTGCATAGATAGAACGGGCTCGTCACGCTGATCGAATTTAGACATATTATTTGACAAATTTGGAGTTGTAGAATTAAAGTTATTAATTAATTATGGAAAAGGGCATTTTATTGTAATTTTAATCATCTCGAAATTTTAAAATGCTCAAAACATATTTTGAATGTCATATTTGAATTCCTCACATTTTTCTGATTCAAAAACATATATTATTTGTATTATTTGGATTCGTATTTTAAAAGTTATTAAAATCTAATTTGAATTTTGAATTTAAACATTTCCTGAAAAATTTATTTTAAAACAGAAACAGAAAAACGTTTCACACTCAGGCAAACCTAGCCACAGTCACAGACAGGTGGGCCGCTGCTAACTGGGCGAGATTCCCGCGCAAAAAGGCTTTCTCACCGCGGCGCTGGCTAGCCCAGGCGGCTGACATGCGGGCCCGACGAAGACGTGGTCCCACGTGACAGCGCGGGGGCATGGGTGGACCACGTGGCGCAGCGAGGGGAGTGCGGGTTGAGGGCCTGGGAAGCTGGGGGGTTTTCTGCAAGTTTGCCAGGCGGCTGACAGGTGGGGCACTGGGGCGGCGAGGGACCTAGGCGTGATCGACCGGAGTTGGGGGGGGCTTTTCGCAAAATGCCACGCGGGCTCTGAACTGAATCCGGCGTCTCTTCTCTAAATCCACGACGACACCTGACGATGGCGAGGACTTCCGGCGAGGTTGGCGACGCAACCACGGCGAGGCAGCACTTGCCGCAAAAGCGAAAAATGCAGAGCGGAGCGCCGGCTACAGATCTCGTCCAGGGGAATTCGTCGTTGGCGGGCTGTACTAGACGGGGCATCGCGGGGAACAGAGGGGAAAACGCGGCTCTAAGTCTGCACGACGGCGGGGCACCTCACCGGCGGGGGCCAATTACGGGCGGCGCGGTCATGCGGAGGGGAGGAAGTGGGAGAGGAACGAGCGGGGCGCTCACCTCGTCTGATTCCCGCAGAGATCGAAGGACAGGGTGGTCGGAGCGGAGGGGGACGGCGAGGCTGCGGCGGTGGCGCACGGTGCTCTGACGAGGGGAGGGGGGGGTTCCTAGCGGTTCCGGTTTCCCTGAGCAGGCTGGAGCGTCTCCTCGTTCCGCGGCGGGACCCCCGACGAGTCCTCGGACACCAGCTTGGACGGCACCGACGGTGCGGGTCTCTGACTGGCGGCGACGTGGTACGGTGGAGAAGGGGAGAGGGAAACGAGGAAGGCAGCTAGGGTTCGGCAGGCAACACGAGAGGATAAGACGAGGAGCTGGCGTGCGGACGGTGCGAGCTGGCACGGCAGACGGCGGGGGAACGGCTACCTGCCCGCTGCTGCTTTCCGTCTGCTGCTGAGATAGAGCGGCCGAACGGCGTCAGAGGTAGGAAGAAGAGGAACAGGGCTGCGTCGGCGGCGGCGAAGCGGTACAGGCTGGGGAGGCAGGCTGGGGGAAGTGGTCTGGGAGAGGGCTGCGGTTGGGCCGAGGCCAGGTAGGGAGGGGCTGCTGGTGAGGTTTTTTTTCTGTTATTTCGTTTTTCTTTTTATTTTATTAACTATTTTGATTTTTGTTTTGTTGCAGATTTAAACAAGCCCAATATTCCTTTTTGGAAGTTTTTGCAACTTTGAAATAGAAGAGTAGAGCTGGCTATCGAGTGAGGTGGGGCTTAGTGGATGGGCATAAATTGTTGGTAAGGAAAACACAAAAGAGAGAGAGAGGGGTGGGGTCTAAATTAAATAAAAAGAGGATCTCATATGAACATGCTTGATGGAGAAAGGGTTTTGTTGAGACAAGGAAATGGTGGAGAGTGGTGGAAAAGGTCCCACAAAGAAAGATCCACTAGTTAAAGAGAAAAACAAAGGAGCTAAAGGTGGTGATGATGGTTGCATGGCCCATGCAAAAAACAATAAATGCCAAGGTTTATTCTTGTGAAAACAATAAATAATATAATGGCATGGTTCTTATGCATTCCCAAGGAGCAGAACAAAGGCCAAGCAGAAGAATTGGATTAGATCCACCCCATCCACATGAGCTATAATAAATACCAAAAGAAAATAAAGGCCCATGGTAAAAGGAATGGTGGAATTATAAGGTGGTGAAAAGAAAGGTGATGGAGTTGAATAAAAGATATGCCCCCAACTTAACTTGGGCATTTAGACAATATATCAATAACCAAATACAATATCAAGAAGCAAAAACAATTAATAATGCATATGAGAGAAGAACCAATGAAAGAGGGTTTTATATGATGCTCAAATGCAAGGTGGCATGATGACATGAGCATGATATAATTATGATGCAACAATTATATAGGAAGTAGCCATTATCTTACTAGACCAAGTAGCATTACAATTGTTAGACAATTGGGGTGCTACAAAAGTATTTTACTTTGAATACGTGTTACGCAATCAGTGGCGCATGTAATTATATAGTCAGTGGCGCATGGCTTTTCTATGGCGCATATGTGTAAATGCACCACGGAAGTTATTCCTGTGGCGCATATGAAGAAATGCGCCACAAAAGTCTAGGACTTCTGTGGCGCATATCTATATGCACCACAGGAAGCAGATATCAGTGGCGAGGTAACAGTGGCGACTAGGATATGCGCCATAGAAGATGTAATTACATGCGCCACAGAAGAGCTGTTTCCTAGTAGTGAGGATTGGAAAAGAGTAGGAAAGTTCATGCTTTAGTGGTAAAAAGAGCTTGTTTTTGACTGTGGCCTATGCTTTGTCATTCCATGCTTGATATTATTTTGGCTTTATGCTTAGTATTCTTTGCTGTAGCATGACTTTTTATAAACAATTGAGATTGCTTAATGTGCCTTGGAAGAATCATGCGTTGTTTTAGCATATTAAAGCATAGTATTGTGGTATTCTCCTTCGATGCTTTATTTGGGTTGACTTGGCGCATGCTCACACCATGTTATGACTATCCCAAGTTACCATAAGCCTTTATGATCTTTTAGTTTTCGACTTGTAATATCACTTTATGCTTTGATTAATGATGTTTTGTCGCTTTGCATGATTATGGCCATTATTTCTCTCTTAGTTAGTTGCTTCCAGTCTTTTGCTAGCCTCCATAACCAAGTATGAAATCCACTCATGCATCCAACTCCTTAAACCAAGTTATTCCAAAGAGTCCACCATACCTACCTACTAGCATATGCTATTTCAAGTATATTCATGTTTTTATCTACCTTCCTAATTAAACTTGTTGTGAGAAAACTAGTGATCAAATCTCTCACGAACTTGATGGCACACTTTACTTTTCTTTCCCTTAATAAACTTGAACTATTGTGTCGTCTATGTTGTATATGCTTGCACTTATTTGTTGGGGATTAGCAGAACCATGCTGTCATGGGGAACGCTTTCAACATTGTACTTGTACTCTGTACCTAGTTGATATCATGCTCTTTTGTCTATGGATTTCGTCGGTGGGAAATGAAATGGGAGCTTGTAAGTCCATGGAGTTATGTATATGTGTTAGAGAAACACCTAGGCCGCTGGTTTAATCCATGTCGGCATGGTGGAAACCTGCAGCGTAACCATAATGAGCTATCTATGAAGCATTCTTCTTATAAAAAAGAGTCAAATATTGAGAAAAAAGAGAAAAAAGAGATATACGAAAAGAGGAAAGAGAGAAAAAAGCACCATATTCCCATGGTAATAAGAAGATTGCTGAGATGCTCGTTGTCTGCTTGCCTTGTCATTTTGATATGGGGTTTCTTTTGTATCATCGGGCAAGGGGTACCCTATTGGTGGTTCTCTATGATACACATGTACTTACGATGACAAGAACTTACCGATAACTAAGCTTGAGTAGCATGAGGAGCGACCCTCATATTCAAGGGACATGAGATTTCCAACTTATACTTCATCAAGCATATACACCATGGTTTGTTCACTTTAACCTTAATCACTTCCAGATGCTTATGATAGGGGTAATGAGAGCTGAAAGCTATTAAGTACCATAATTTTTGGAAGCTCTTTATGAAACTTGAATCTCTGCTTCCTTCTATGAAGGCCTTTCTTCCACTATTAAGTGGCCATTCTTAGTTCTATGTGCATTGTCCCAAGACTTGTTGATTGATGCATAGCTTTGATATTGCTTGTTTTAAACTATTTGTATCTAGTCACTCTTATGAGCTTTGAAGGTGTCATTTGCATTTATGTTTGCTACTCTATGAGGGACAAGCTGAATGCTACTATGCTATGTTTTCTTTATGTGAAACAAACAAACATCTTGCAAAGCATTGTTATTCATTAATCTTTTGTTTGTGCCTTTTCATGTTGCAACATAGTTGCTTTGCCTTATTGTTAGAACTTTGTCTTTCATGTTATGATTGAAGTACTATGATGCCAGCTATAAATGTTTTACAAATACTTTGATCAAGTTTATGATGGTGCATGTCACCTCAAAAATTATTCTTTCTTTTTATCACTTACCTACTCGAGGACGAGCAGGAGTTAAGCTTGGGGATGCTGATACGTTGCAAACGTATCTATAATTTTTTATGTTCCATGCTTGGATTTATCTACTTTCTTGTTTTTTGTTCCAACTTTGGAGTACTTTATATACACTTTCTTGGACTAACCTATTAACAAGAGCCATAGTATCAGTTGCCTGTTTTCTGCTATTTTTGGTTCCAGGAAAGTCAGAAAATGAATATTCTTGGAATTGGACGGGACAAAAGCTGAAGTTGATATTTTACCGGAAGACTCACGGAGCCAGAAGACAAGACGAAGAGGGGCCACAGGGTGGCCACACCACCCCTAGGCGCGGGTCCATGATGGCTCAATGCACGGCACCCAGAAAAGTGCTGGTGCGTGGTTGATGTAGAGCTCGTTGGGAACCCCAAGAGGAAGGTATGATGAGCACAGCAGCAAGTTTCCCTCAGTTATGAAACCAAGGTTTGATCGAACTAGTAGGAGCAAGGAAACACCCCAAAGGTGTTACTAGCTGAGCTTTGGCAGGGCGCACTACCGGTGCTAGTAGCAACGTGGAGACCTGCACAACACAACCACATAACTTTGTCCCCAACTTGCGATGAGGTTGTCCATCTCACCGTGTTTTGCGGAAAACAAAGGATTAAACATATCGAATGGAAAGAAGCAAAAGTTTGCAGAAAGTAAACACAAAGCAGTAAAATATTGTAGATTGTATGTAAATAAAAAGGACCGGGATCCATAGCTCACTAGAAGTGGCTCTCCTTAGATAGATAACATGCTGGGTGAACAAATTACAGCGGGGCAATTGACAAACATCGAGAAAGCAATACATGCATATACTAATCATCTTGACTCCTTTGAGACTTGATTGGGCATTACAACATTATACATAGACCGCCATCCAACTGCATCTATGACTAATAATCCACCTTCAGGTTATCATCCGAACCCCCTCCAGTATTAAGTTACAAGCAACAGATTATTGCTTTACACACTGCGTGTAAAGTAAACAATACGATTGTTCTATGAACAAAGGATTGTTGTTTTCTCCCTAGTAGCAACAACACATCTAGTACCTTAGAGATTTCTATCACTTCCCCAGATTACCAGAGGCATGAACCCACTATCGAGCATAAATACTAACTCTTGGAGTTGCTAGCATCTACTTGGCCAAGATAGCTACTAACAACGGAAATCATGCAAGATCACAAATAACAAAGACATGATAGAATCAATAATCAATCTGAAATAGCATCTCAATATCCATCGGATCCCCGCAAACACAACATGCAGAATTACAAATAGATGATCTTGATCATGAACGGAGCTCACAAGATCTAAACATGAAAGCACAAAGGAGGAGAACCAGCCATCTAGCTACTACACGGATCCGTAGTCGAAGGATGAACTACTCACGCATCACACCGGAGGCTTGCATGGTGATGAAGAAGGCCTCCAGGGTGAACTCCCCTCTCCGGCAGGGTGCCGGGAAGAGCTTCAGATCCCTCCCGATCTAGGGATGGAGATGACGGCGGCTACAGACTCTTTCATGGATTTTTGATCGGGCACTTAGGGTTTACGCCCCGAGGGCATCTTATAGTCGGAAGGGGAGGCCGGGGGGGGTGCCGGGAGCGGCCACACCACCCCCTGGCGCGGGCCTAGCCTGGCCGCGTGGCCAGGTGGTGTGGTGGCGCCCTGGCCCCTCTTTGTCTCGTATTCTGGCACTTAATGACTTCCAGAAAATAGGCACTTTGGCTTTTATCCCGTCCAATTCCGAGAATATTCATTTTCTGACTTTCCAGGAACCAAAAACAGCAGAAAAAAGGCAGCTGGCACTGTGGCTCATGTTAATAGGTTAGTCCAAGAAATCATTTGAAAATTACTCCAAAGTGTGGACAAAACACAAGAAAGTGGATAAAACTAAGCATGGAACATCAAAAATTATAGATACATTTGTAATGTATCAGTCCACCCTGGCCGCGCCAGGGCATGGTGTGGGCCCCCTGGCCGCCCACCGACCTTGCCTCTTCGCCTATAAGATGCCTCCCGATGCAAAACCCCTAGGGCGTCAAGCCTCCAGCCACGAAAAGTTCGGCAGCGCCGCCGCCACCGAAGGGGAGATTCAGGGGATAGAAAGTCTCTGTTCTGGCACCCTGCCGAGATGGGGAAGTGCCCCGGAGCCATCTCCATCGATCTCCACCGCCATCTCCATCACAGCTGCTGATTCCCATGATGAGGAGGGAGTAGTTCTCTCTCGAGGCTAAGGGTTCTACCGGTAGCTATGTGTTCATCTCTCTCTCTATGCATGATCATATTGTGATCATGAGCTTTGTAATCAAGTAGATCTACCTTGCTACTCAAGTGCTTTATTAGATCTTTGCTCTCCCCATGTGTGTGAAGTTGATAGTGTGCACACCATGGTGGCACTTAGGCTAGAGATTACAAATACTTTTTATGAGTTATATTTGGAGTTGGGTGTCTTTATGAAATTCTGGTGTTTGTTGGAACCATCTAGTGCTCAAGGTGACAGTGTGGGGTTATCTAGATGCGAAACCGGACTTTGAGGTGTGC
This sequence comes from Avena eriantha, assembly GCA_910589775.1. Taxonomy (NCBI): domain Eukaryota; kingdom Viridiplantae; phylum Streptophyta; class Magnoliopsida; order Poales; family Poaceae; genus Avena; species Avena eriantha. Next base: position 399,848,780 of record OU342741.1, read on the forward strand.
TGTTATAGCCCTACCATGGATTAGAGTGTCCAACCGAAGAGTAGTTAAGAGTAGTATCATAAAGAGAAGATATTTATATGAGAGTGTTCACTAGTGAAAGTATGATCCCTAGGCCTTGTTTCTAAACATTGAAACACCGTTTGCAACTAGATCCGTTACATGTTTGCTTGCTTCCATCTTTATTTCAGTTTGCCTTTAGTCTTTTCCCACATCAACCACATGCCATCAAGCTATTTTCTGGCACCGTTACCACTTATAATTATCCATACCACTTGTATTTCACTATCTCTTCGCCGAACTAGTGCACCTATACACCTGAAAAAAGTGTATTGGGTGTGTTGGGGACACAAGAGACTTCTTGTATCTTGATTGCAGGATTGCTTGAGAGGGGATACCTTTGACCACTTCCTCCCCGATTTCGATAAACCTTGGGTAATCCACTTAAGGGAAAACTTGCTGCTGTTCTACAAACCTCTGCACTTGGAGGCCCAACAACTTTCTACAAGAATAGAAGTTCGTAGACATCACTGGGTGGCGGCGCAACAAAAGTAGCGCAGCGAAGCGGCGAAGGACAAAGAGCGGCAGTGGCACTGTGAAGGAGATGAGTGGTGGGGAAAGTGAAATAGGGTTTCCCCCTCCCATCTATTTATAGGCAGGGGCGTGTCGTGGGTCGTGGGATAGTCCGTGCCCATGATCGCAATAACGTGCCTGATTATTTCGCAAATTGTCGCACAGATCATGTCGCATGATTCGTAACATCTCCTAGTGCCATAATGGATCATGCGATAAACGCGGTAAGCGAGGGGTCATGGGGAAGAATTGACCGGTCACTGGGAGACTTGCCCCCTGGTGGAACCCACGAGTCGTATCAACAATGTTACATGTCACATCTACGTACAAAAAATAACACAACGCACGATGAGTGTGCAACACGTAGGAGGAAAAATAAAAAAGAGCACATGGAATATTTCAAGACCACTATCAAGCCGACACAAGAAGTACGGGATAGTGTTTTGGCCGAGGTAAAGTTCGTTTCTAGCTGGACAAACTCAGAAATGGCTAAGAATTGGCAACCGAGGTACCATGATTCATTGAGAATCAGGTTTAACCGACATAAGAATATATCGGCTTAGCAAATGTGTTCCATATCAGTTAAAGGAACCTGCCGTGGCCTTTCAGCTAGCACTACAAGACCGCAACAGCTTTGGGGACTAATATCGAGGGATGAACCCCGGTAGGGTCAAGATATGGTATAAAGTGAGGTTGACTAGGATAAGATTGACCGACATATGGAGGCCGGCATAAGCCGACATAACCTGGCCGACATCTAAAACTTGTGTCAGCATAACATGTTTGCTCTCTTATTGTAGGAACAAATCAGGCCGAGTTATATCGGCTGACACCAAGGGACCAACATAGGGGTTGTTGTATAGCCCATGGTTATATGCCGGCCACAAGGTCAATGCTTTTTGTCACTCCTAGGAATCCCGGAGTTGTCAGGCAGGCGTGCCCCCGTATTTCGGAGGTGTGACCATGGCTTACAATGTAAGGTCACATCAAGGATATTCAGGAGGAGACCATTATCAGGCGTGGCAACAGTAAAAGGGGATGGGCGCACCAAGTCCCATCGAGGGTATCTAGTAGGGAGCCCATGACAAGATGAGCGTTTGGGCCTAGGGAAACGACTTTCTGTAGCATCTACAGAGTATATTCGGTGCCACCTGTGCCATAACTTGTAACCTAGGAACCCCTTTATAGGGTATCCGAGAGGAGGGTCGGTTCATTCGTTCTCCATCTCTCCCCCTTAGCAGGTAGTGAGAGCAGTTAGCTTCTTCCTCCTCGGAGCATACAACTCACGGAGCAAGTTTGTAACACTTGACACATATTGAGATATAGAGAGATAGATGCAGGAGTAGGGATTTATCTCACTAGGAGAGCCCTGAATCTGGGTACATCATGTGTGCTTGCTTGTGTTCTGTGTGTGATATCAACCGCACCATCCCTCCCCGGATCCTACAGCGCACATTTGGCCCCAAGTTAAGCTATCCCATGGCATCTGTCGTGACACCACCACGACAATGTTGAGGCGTATGCATCAAGATCGGGATTTGTTCACCCGCGTGACGAGAAGATACATTGGGCCCACTCAGTGAGATTACGTCCATAATGTTGCACAACATGTGACTAGGTCATGATGGTGTAATATCATAGGAACGAGTAAAGCAGCACTTGTCAATAATGAGGTTGAACAAAGTATTGTGATACCTATGATCAGATCTCGAACAAGTCAGGTATCAAAGTGACAAAGGAAATTGGACTCGATGTTTATGGTTCAAACAATAATAAACATCATGGAATGTATAGGGGTTATTATGGACATCCTGGTCCCGCTGATGATCATTGATATTAGAGGTTTATCGATCATCTCTGTGATGTTACCGAACCGTAGGGTGACGCACTAAAGGGAATGATGATGCTCGGAGATCGTTTTGGTCATAACGGATTCATCGAAGTAAGAAAGAGAGAATACCGGAAGTGTTCCGAGAGAGCCAGAATCATTCCTAGAGGATCCGAAGATGTTCGGAGTGAACTGAAAGATATTTCGGGTTAATAATTTAATAATATATATATATTTATTTATTGTTGGAATTAATATTAAATAAATATTTAAAATTAAATTTAAAATGGCAACTTTGCTAATGGGCCAAATCCTCGGAGGGAAAAGACCCAAGAGGTAAGCCGCCCAATGGGGAGCCACCGCCACCTAGGGCATGGAGCAGGGTGGGGCCCACCCATCCATCGGCCCTCGTGGGCAGCGTGCGGGGCCTACCCGACCAGCCGGCCCTCCTCCATGGCGCGCGCCCTCCTCCCTCTCCTTTAGTCCCACCCCGGGACTTGAGGAGAAAATGGTCTCCCTTTTTTCCTATATAAGGAGGGTCCTATATGAGGAAAAAATACACACAATAATAATATATATTATGTAAGGAAGTTCCCTTAGAGAATCTATCTCTCTTCTCTTTCACAACTGCGGCCCAAAGTGAGGGTTGTACGCACAAGGGATTGCTTCGCTGCGGCACGCCATTGTGCTGCAGGGATTCCGGCCAGAAGATCTACATCCGCACTCTTGGCTAGATTAGAGAACTAGAGGTCGTCGTCATGCACCAGGCGTGTGCGAAAACACGGAGGTGCTGCTACTTGTGGCACCTAGATTATCGAGTGAAGAGGTTCACGACCTTGAGGTCGTCTATGAGTATGACTACATCATCCATGTTCCACGCTAAATGTTAAACACTTTTGGTCTACAAGGGTATGTTACCAAAACCTTCTCCGTTACATCATTACTCCTAGATACCTAGCATACAGTGTTGCGCTAGTTAATAAAAATTGTGTTTACTGTTGTGAACCCCTTCACGATGAACACCTATGCCATGTCAATAGCTCCACCCACCATGATTGCCGTGGCAGCAAGTTCGCACACGGTGATTACCGCGACATCACCTACTTCTGAGCAACAAGATCTGGTTTGAACAATGGTGGCAATATCATTACAGAGGACTTCCACACGTCGGGAAAAGAAGGTGGTTTTCCTTCACTACAAAAAAGTTGGCTTTTACAACAGACGATTTTCGTGGCTGAAGGCCCGTTTTTCATGGCTAAAAAGCTTCCGCGATAGATGCCCATCATACTAAAAGCACTATCACAAATGAATCGACCAAGATTTTTTCCTGACCGTGGTGGATCGCACCCTTCGGCCATGAAAACTTGTTCCATTGTAGATCTGTTCGCCAACCACTATGACTGCTGACGTCACGCAACCTGACACGTGGCAGCCTCCGTTAACGTCCGATTACCGCTATTAACAGTCACAGAAACCATGGTGGAAGCCAAGCCCAGCCAAGGCCTGATAATAACTAAATGGGCTGGCCCATGTGGAGAGCCCAATAGGAACACATCTCTTTACTGTTTAGTCCTACACTGTCTAGAATCAGCCTAGTACTGCAACCAGAAGCGGCCCGTACAGTTTCGGGCCCGACATTGTTTTGGCCTATATAAGGCCTAGGTTAGCCCAACACTGTGCTGCCACTTGAGGCATGCACTAATATGGCCTGGCACTATTCAGGCATGTTGCCAATCCAGCCTTTTACTATTCAGTCCGGTTACTGTTCTAGCCTTTTAGGAATTTCGACCAGTTAGTGTTTAGGCCCTTTAGTGTTTGGGATTTTGCCTGTTCAGGCTGGCACTATTCGGCCTGTTACTGTACTGGCTTACCACCGTACTTGCCTTTTTATGTTGATACATTTTGTGGTTCTGGCCTTTCACTGTTCTGACCTTTTCTCTGCTTTGGCCTTTTACTGTTCTGGCCTTCTTATTGTTCTCGCCTTTTACTGTTCGAGCCTTTTGATGTTCTGGCCTCTTATTGTTCTGTCGTTTTATTGTTCTGGCCTTTTACTACTATGGCCTTTTACTATTCTGGCCCTTTACTGTACTAGCCTTTTATTATACTAGCTTTTTACTGTACTAGCCTTTTACTATACTGGCCTTCTACTGTTCTATCCTTCTACTGTTCTAGCTTTTTCCTGTTCTGGCCTTTTACTGTTCTGGTCATTTTGGGCCGTCCATGTGCATATTGTTTCAACATTCGGCATGCTACTGCTCTGGCTTGTTACTGTTTCGGCCTTTTTTGTTAGCGCCTACTTTTAGCAGAACAGGTGAATATCAAGCCATCAATTAATAAACACGCATAAATTAAAACTACTTATTATACAACAATAGAAGTTTGTTACAACAGGTTATACAACAAGATCGTAATTCCGACAGATTACAATGTGTTAGTACCATCAATAAGAGATCGGTACACAGCGCTTCGCTTTAATGTATCATCTGTTCTCTTCTTCAACATTTTAGCTACAGATCTAAGAGCAGCTACACCCTTTCGTTCTGCATGCAATACAACATTTATATATTTATCACATGCGGGAGTTGTTCTAGGTGGACTGTTAATTAAGTTGTTTGCTTTGGAAATGCAATGGGAGGATGAATGGGACGAGGGATCACAACTTTCAGTCTTGCCTTCCAAGGACTCCTGCTGGGTTTTAACTACAGTCTGCTAAAATATGGTGAAAGAGGTTAAAACAAACAACAAGGGAAACAAGTAATATTATATAAAGTAGAGATCATTTAAAGTAAGTATAAACTTACACTAGCACGTTCAGGTTGACAGTAGCTCCTTCTCTAGCGGGTGCGACTCCTGGTTAATCTGCCAGAAGAATCTGAGTAGAGCAGTTGGAACTCTGGTCCTTGTACTCCATTGTCATTTCTCTGCATGCCATTTGAAACCAAGTTAGTTGGTTTGGAAGGATGAAAACTCTTGAAAAACACCAAAAACATAGCATTAAAAATTACCAGATGTATGTTTCAAACTAGATAGCTGGTTTGGAAGGATGAAAGCAGGTGAAAACACCAACATATAGCATTAAAAATGATCAGATATATCATACAAACTAGATGGACATTTTCCGAATTAAGATTCGCACATAGATTCACAATTGAACATAAATGCAAATGTCATGGCAAGTTCTTAGGTAGAATGACTTATTAACTTATTAGGCATGCAAGTTATACAACTAATTAACATGACAAGAAACTGGCCTAAGTAACACAAGGAAACCTCATGATTCAGCCTTGTTGGGTGATACGTTGCTAACGTATCTGTAATTTTTGATGTTCCATGCTTGATTTTTATCTACTTTCTTATGTTTTGTCCACACTTTGGAATACTTTTTATACACTTTCTTGGACTAACCAATTAACAAGATGCCACAGTGCCACTGCCTGATTTCTGCTGTTTTTGGTTCCAGGAAAGTCAGAAAATGAATATTCTCGGAATTGGACGAGACAAAAGCCAAAGTCAGTTTTTCACCGAGGGGGACACGGAGCCAGAATACGAGACAGAGAGGGGCCAGGGGCCGGCCACACCACCTGGCAGCGCGGCCAGGCCTAGCCCATGCTAGGGGGTGGTCTGGCCGCCTAGGGCACCCCTTGGCCTCCCCTTTCGCCTATAAGATGCCTCCGATACAGAAACCCTAAGTACCCGATCAAAATTCCACGATAGAGTTTGTAGCCGCCGTCATCTCCATCCCTAGATCGGGAGGGATCTGAAGCTCTTCCCTGCACCCTGCCGGAGGGGAGAGTTCACCCTGGAGGCCTTCTTCATCACCATGCAAGCCTCTGGTGTGATGCGTGAGTAGTTCATCCTTGGACTACAGGTCCATGTAGTAGCTAGATGGCTGGTTCTTCTCCTTTGTGCTATCATGTTTAGATCTTGTGAGCTCCGTTCATGATCAAGATCATCTATTTGTAATTCTACATGTTGTGTTTGGGAGGATCCGATGGATATTGAGATGCTATTTTAGATTGATTATTGATTTTATCATGTCTTTGTTATTTGTGATCTTGCATGCTTTCCGTTGTTAGTAGCTATCTTGGCCAAGTAGATGCTAGCAACTCCAAGAGTTAGTATTTATGCTCGATAGTGGGTTCATGCCTCTAGTAATCTGGGGAAGTGACAGAAATCTCTAAGGTACTAGATATGTTGTTGCTACTAGGGAGAAAACAGCAATCCTTTGTTCATAGAACAATCGTATTGTTTACTTTACACGCAATGCGTAATGCAATTATCTATTGCTTGCAACTTAATACTAGAGGGGGTTTGGATGATAACCTGAAGGTGGATTATTAGTCATAGATGCGGTTGGATTACGGTCTATGTATAATGTTGTAATACCCAATCAAATCTCAGGGGAGTCAAGATGTTTAGTATATGCATATTGCTTTCTCGATGTTTGTCAATTGCCCCGCTGTAATTTGTTCACCCAACATGTCATCTATCTTAAGGAGAGCCACCACTAGTGAACTATGGACCTCGGTCCTTTCTTTTACCATCAATCTACAACTGTTTACTGCTTTCTGTTTACTTTCTACAAGCAATTACTTTCTTCCACACAATACGTTTAATCCTTTGTTTTCAGCAAAATTGGTGAGATTGACAACCTCACTGTAAGTTGGGGGCAAAGTTATGTGGTTGTGTTGTGCAGGTTTCCATGTTGCTACTGGCGCCGGTAGTGCGCCCTGCCAAAGACCATCTAGCAACACCTTGGAGGTGTTTCCTTGCTCCTACTGGATTGATAACCTTGGTTTCATAACTGAGGGAAAACTTACTGATGTGCTCATCATACCTTCCTCTTGGGGTTCCCCAACGAGCTCGAGATATTTTGGGCCATCACTGGGCGTCAGAGTGTTAGTGTTGGATCCTCTATGAGCTATTTGCATGACCCGTGCGAGCGCTCGGAAAGAATAGAATCTATGAGTTGGTGTTGGAGGATTAAACCGATAGCATGAGAATGTAAGAAAGGGAATAAAAGAGAGAAGCTAATGATGTGGATAGGACCTACAATATGAAGGGCGCAAACAAAATGGCAATAGCATCCAGGAAATTGAGCAACATCCTAACGATTTCGTAGCTTACGAGTACCAAAAATATAGCAAACGGGCAAGAGAAATTACCGCTATGCGGCGAGGACAGGTGGGACGGGCAAGAGGGTGGCGGGGGTGGTGGCTCGACATTTCAGGGTCAGCAACGAATGATTCAGTGAAGCGGCCCCTGATAGCTCAAAATGTAGAGCTTGTTGGGAACCCCAAGAGGAAGGTACGATGAGCACAACAACAAGTTTTCCCTCAGTTATGAAACCAAGGTTATCGGATCAGTAGGAGCAAGGAAACAACTGCAAGGTGTTGCTAGCAACTTGGAATCCTACACAACACAACCATAGAACTTTTCTCCCAACTTACAGTGAGGTTGTCAATCTCAGCGGTTTTGCTGAAAACAAAGGATTAAATGTATTATGTGGAAGATAGTAATTGCTTGCAGAAAGTAAATAGTAAATAGTAACAGTAGAAGGTATAGCAATGGTAAAAGCATGGACCGTGGTCCATAGTTCACTAGAGGAGATTCTCCTTAAGATATATAATATGTTGGGTGCACAAATTACAGAGGGGCAATTGACAGATTCGAGAAAGCATACAATTCATATACTAGACATCTTGATTCCTATGAGATTTGATTGGGAATTACAACAGTATACATAGACCGTAATCCAACTGCATCTATGACTAATAATCCACCTTTAGGTTAACATCCGAACCCCTTCGAGTATTAAGTTGAAAGCAACAAATAATTGCATTAAGCATTGTGTGTAAAGTAAACAATACAATTGCCCCATGGACAAAGGATTGTTGTTTTCTCCCTAGTAGCAATAGCACATCTACAACCTTAGAGATTTGTGTCACTTCTCCAGATTACTAGAGGCATGAACCCACTATCGAACATAAATACTCCCTCTTGGAGTTGCAAGCATCTACTTGGCCAAGATAGTTACAAATAACGGAGAGCATGCAAGATCACAAATAACATAGACATGATAGAATCAATAATCAATCCAAAATAGCATCTCAATATCCATTGGATCCCCGTAAACACAACATCTATGATTACAAATAGATGATCTTGATCATGAACGGAGTTCACAAGATCTAAACATGATAGCACAATGGAGGAGAACCAACCATCTAGCTATTACATAGACCCATAGTCCAAGGATGAACTACTCACGCATCACACCGGAGGTAGGCATGGTGATTAAGAAGGCCTCCAGGGTGATCTCTCCTCTCCGGCAGGGTGCCAGGAAGTGAAGGGAATATACCCGAGAGGCAATAATAAAGTGGTTATTATCTTATTCCATGTTTATGATAACTGTTTATTTTGCATGCTATAATTGTATTAATTGGAAACGTTAATACATGTGTGTTTAATAAACAAAATACAAAGTTCCTAGTAATTCCTCTCATATAAATTAGCTCGTTGATTAACAAGATGATCAAGGTTTCCTGATCATGGACATTGGATGTTGTTAATAACGAGGTCACAACATTGGTGGAATGATGTGATGAACATTCATCTGAAGTATAACATTACGATCAAAGTCATTATGTTTATAATGCTATAACATCATACGAAGTAATCTTAGTCCTTAGACCATGAGATCATGTTAATTGCTAACATGGGAAGAGTGACTTGATAACATCAAACGTCACACCGTAAAAGGGTGACTATAACGGTGGGTTTAGATACTCCGAAGGTGTTATGTTGAGGCTCATGGATCAAGAGTGGAATTTGTCAATCCCAATGACGGATAGATATACTCGGGGCCCTCTCGGTGTTATCACATTAAGATAGCTTGCAAGCAAGTGCTGTGATCACTAGAATGTTATGTCACGGGAACGAGAAAAGAGTGCATGTCGGTAATGAGATCAAACTAGGTATTGAGATACTGATGATCGAATCTCGTACATGTAATATATCGTGAGACAAAGGGATTTAGTTGCTATCGTTAAAGGTTATCACGATCACAGAAGTCATCATTGAATGTGTGGGAGTCAGTATGGATCTCCAGGTCCCGCTTCTGATTATTGATCTGAGAGGGGTCTCGATCATGTTTGCATCATTCGCGAACCATAGGGTGACACACTTAAGAGATACCGACACCATTTGGAGCAAATATGTTTCAGATAAAGATTTAAGAAAGCACTGGAATCATTTCGATGGAAACCGGAATTGTTTCAGGTGAAATTGCAAAAACTGGTTTTGCATGTGATATTGAAATGTTGCAGGGGTTTTATGTGAATGTTTGTTAATTAAAGTAATTATAAAAATTCTGAATAAAATAAATAAAATAATTTTATTTAATGAGAGCTTGCATTAAATTGGTGGAAATTTAATGCATGTGAGTGGACATGAGTGGAGGTGTTTGTTTATGTGAGTGGGAGCTCCACCCACATGAATGAGGGAGAGGTGGGGGCACCCACCATGGCCGGCGCCATGCCCCCTTGGGTTGCCCCCTCCCTTATATAAGGAGCACCTCCTCCTCCTCCACTCTCACACCTCCTCGTGAAGGATCTCTCTCCCCCTCTAGTTATTCCCATGGTCTCAGACTAGCGAGATACATGTTCCCGATGGCTTTATCTGGAAAGGAGTTGCTGTTTCCGCTGCTTTGCTGGAGTGAGGAATGGAGGTTGTCAGGGTACCGGATGTGTGTGCGATCACGGATGCACCGCTCCTTGGTGGTGCTGGATTTGCTGGAGCTGGATCTGATGGACGTGCTGGAGCTAGACCTACTGGACTTCATCATGATCTTGAGATCGACAAGTGTACGACTACATCATCCACGTGTTCCAACTCGTTAACAAAGCTTTGTTGTCTTCGAGGGTAAGTTCTCTATGGATGTATATCCACCCGTTGCTTATATCTAGTAGATAGATCTTGGCGTATAGTTCATATCATAGGAAATTTTTCGTTTTCTATGTTGCGAACCCAACAGTGGTATCAGAGCCTGATCTATGCGTAGATGCTTTGCACGGGTAGTACACATATGAGTATGTGAGCGATGATGATCATGTTATTACATCTTATATGTATTTTGGATATTGGTGGTATAGTGGGATGAAGCAGGCCGGACTAACTTTACATGTCCTCGCACATGAGACCTGTTCCACGCTTGACATGCAACTAGTTTTGCATAAGTGGCTAGCGGGTGTTTGTCTCTCCTACTATAGTCAATATCTAATTTATAACGAGTTGCTAATAACTTAGTTATCATTGTTGTGGTTCCATGTTCGTAGGTAAGACCGGTTCTATCTTCGAAAGCCCTAAGCCACGTAAAACTTGCAATGGATAAATTAGAGGTGTCTAGTTTAGATTGTTGCTGGGCTAGTGTCATGATATGGTAATGTTGTAAGTTGATGTATGGTAGATACCCTTACAACACACCTAATGTGTAAGTTGCATAGACCTTGGCCTTACACACAAAGGAATGATAGAGATCATACCACGATTCACATGATGGTGATCAAATGCATGGACCATATCATTCCACTTTACACATATGATGTTTGCATCTTATATTGCTAGTTTGGCGTTTTAGTAACATTATAAGATAATCCCTCATTTAAATATCAAGATAAAATGTGTTCTTCCTTAAGTATGCATCGTTCTATGGATCGTGTTTCGAGACATCACGTGATGATCGGGTGTACTCGACTCTACGCTTTCATACAACAGGTGTAAGACAATTTCACACACGTGAGTACTAAGGTTCTTACTTGGTGAGCCTAGCATGTATAGACATGGCCTCAGAACACAGACCGAAAGGTTAAGCATGAGTCATATAGTTGATGTGATGCCCATATTGATGCTCGCCTTTGAAGCTACACCGACTCACGTGATGATCGGACTTAGTGTAGTGGATTTGGTTCATGTAATCACCAAAAAGGCACGAGGGATGTTGTTTTTGAGTGGGAGTTCATTTCTAATTTGGATTAGTCGAACCAAATTTGTCATAAACTAAATCAAGGTGAATTTGCATAATTTGTTGTAGTCATTGGTATCTGTTTACTATATTATGCTTAGTTTTAATTGAGATAATAGAACTATAGAATTCTGGATATTTACTTTACGAACTGGTATCGTATTGTTTTGAATATCAATTTAAAGTTTAGAAGTCCTATTGCAAACTTTCAGCAAACTCTACTTACTCCATGAAGTTTAATAAGTAGTATTAAATCAAGAGTAAGAATTCCAATGTTAGTATCTAAAGTATCATGTTTGCTTCCATGATTATTGATATTCCAAAGTTGTTTTTAATATCGAGGTTATCTAGGAGCAGAAAGAATTGTTTCAGAAACCATCATGTGTGGAAGATATTGTGATATCTGAAACAATGTTTTTGGTTTCAATATGATAAAGTATAATTTAGAAAAATACATGTTCTCATATTGTATGAGAATTTGTGGAGGATGGAGATGCTAGGCATCCGGATCTCCCAAAAAGGTTTTGGGAACTAACATTATACTCATGATTCTTCCTTATAGGCTATAGTAGCTTGATCATGAAATTTGTCATGATAGGGATGAATCGAAGATGTAGCTAAAATGTTTACTACACTAAAAGATTACTAAAGAATGGATTTTTAAAAGAACGCCAACCATTTGATGATGGTGATCCACTTCAAAGTGCAAATCCAAAGGTATTAGTATTTGACTATATACGCTTTGTACTATGTGTCATGTGAATGACACCACTATTTATGTTGATAGATTCTTTTAAAAACGAAAAGGAATTGCTGAAAGAGAATCTATAAAATATTTGGCAGAAAAGAAAAGGTTGGAGATGTCCAACTTAGGTATATAGAAGATATACATGTTATGGTTGTATTCCTTGCTTGTTAAACAATGTGGTTCTTAGGTATTGGATACCAAATTGGTTGGTGTGAAGTGTCATACAGAACAACACAATTCATGAACTGCAACAACCTAAGTAACTAGCAAGAGAATAAGTGATGATGTTCATCGAAAACAAATAAAGTACTATTGTGTTTTTCGTTGTCCTCAAACCTAGCCTTCAAGATTTGTTTTAATAATTGTTATTTTGTTCCGGTATTACGAGAACAATGGTTGTTCAAATAATTACCATATTCCATAGAAGATGGATGAACTTTTACAAGTCTAGTTGGAGAAATCACATCCATAAACATTATTGCTAAAATGCCGTAAGAAAAATGATTGGAAGATCACTTATGAAATGATATCGCTGTTTGAATTATATTGGAAAGTAAACATGAAGAAACTCCATGTTGATGGATTTTTGGAGTCTTTTGATTTTGATCAATTGACGCTTGTGAAACTTTCCTCGAGATAATTGAAACTCCGTCCATAGGCCAAAGAGGAACGGATGACTAACTTATTGGATATTATGCATGTTGATGTATATAGTCCATTATGTGTAGCTATATGTGATGGATCTTTTTGCTTCATATGCTTTCTCCAGAAATTTGAGTGAATATATCTATATATTTACTTAATAAGAAAGATGTATGAAACATTTGAAAATTGTTAAAATACTTTCAAGATGAAGTGAAAAATCATTGTAACAAGAAAATAAAAGAGTTTATGATTTGATCATAAAGGAAGATATTTGAGTTACAGGTTTAGCAAAACACCTAAGGTTTTGGAAATTGTCCCATGGATTTGCATTTCCTTATAAACCATAGGAGTATGGTATGTTCGAGAGATCAAATCAAACCTTGTTTAACATGGTAAGATCAAAGGTGTCATTTCTAAAACTGCCACTATGTTTTAAAGACTAAAGCTTTAGATACTACCGCTTTTACACTAAAAAGAGCACCATCGTGATCCATTGCAATCACACCATATGGATTATGGTTTGGGATAAAACCCGAATTGTCTTTTCTTAAATTTTGGCATTCTATGCATAAGTAAATGTTTACAGCCAAAGTCGGATAAGCACATCTTTGTAGGTTATCCCAAAGAATTTGTTGGGTATTCCTCCATAACACCGAGAACAAAAGAGTTTGTCGCTTGGAACGTTAAGTTTCTTGAGAAAGAATTTTTCATGAAAAGTTAAGTGGGAGGACAATAGAACTTTGATAAGGTTATTGAACCTTAGCTATATGTGCTAAGTAGCGCGGCGCCGGAAAGTGTCCCGGTGGTGGCCACAATGCTCATGGCTCTCATGATTACAAAGGGTGTGATCTTGGAGATTAGAGTTCCTATTTGAACCGTATGCATCGGGTAAGAATCAAATAGTGAGATTTGATAAACAAGTCGTTATTGTTTTGACAAATATGAACCGACTACATGCAAAGAAGCGATGATGGGCCCTGAATCCATAAAAGCAGTGCAAGTGGGAGACTAAAGGGAATATGCCTGAGAGGCAATAATAAAGTGGTTATTATGTTATTCCATGTTTATGATAAATGTTTATTTTGCATGCTATAATTGTATTAATTGGAAACGGTAATACATGTGTGTTTAATAAACAAAATACAAAGTTCCTAGTAATGCCTCTCATATAAACTAGCTCGTTGATTAACAAGATGATCAAGGTTTCCTGATCATGGACATTGGATGTTGTTAATAACGAGGTCACACATTGGTGGAATGATGTGATGAACATTCATCCGAAGTATAGCATTACGATCAAAGTCATTATGTTTATATTGCTATAACATCATACGAAGTAATCTTAGTCCTTAGACCATGAGATCATGTTAATTGCTAACATCGGAAGAGTGACTTGATAACATCAAACGTCACACCGTAAAAAGGTGACTATAAAGGTGGGTTCAGATACTCCGAAGGTATTATGTTGAAGCTCATGGATCAAGAGTGGAATTTTTCAATCCCGATGATGGATAGATATAATCGGGGCCCTCTCGGTGATATCACATTAAGATAGCTTGCAAGCAAGTGATGTGATCACTAGAATGTTATATCACGGGAACGAGAAAAAATGCATGTCGGTAACGAGATCAAACTAGGTATTGAGATACTGATGATCGAATCTCGGACATGTAATATATCGCGAGACAAAGGGATTTAGTTGCTATCGTTAAAGGTTCTCACGATCACAGAAGTCATCGTTGAATGTGTGGGAGTCAGTATGGATCTCCAGGTCCCGCTTCTGATTATTTATCTGAGAGGGGTCTCGATCATGTCTGCATCATTCGCGAACCGTAGGGTGACACACTTAAGGGATACCAACACCATTTGGAGCAAATATGTTTCAGATAAAGATTTAAGAAAGCGCTGGAGTAATTTTGATGGAAACCAGAATTGTTTCGGGTGAAATTGCAAAAACTGGTTCTGCATGTGATATTGAAATGTTGCAGGGGGTTTTATGTGAATTTTTGTTAATTAAAGTAATTAACAAAATTCTGGATAAAATAAATAAAATAGTTTTATTTAATGCGATCTTGCATTGAATTTGGTGGAAATTTAATGCATGTGAGTGGACATGAGTGGAGGTGTGTGTTTATGTGAGTGGGAGCTCCACCCACATGCATGAGGGAGAGGTGGGGGCACCCACCATGGTCGGCGCCATGCCCCCTTGGGCTGCCCCTCCCCTATATAAGGAGCACCTCCTCCTCCTCCACTCTCACACCTCCTCATGAAGGATCTCTCTCCCCCTCTAGTTATTCCCATGGTCTCGGACTAGCGAGATACATGTTCCCGGTGGCTTTATATGGAAAGGAGTTGCTGCTTCCGCTGCTTTGCTGGACCGAGGGATGGAGGTTGTCGAGGTACCAGATGTGTGTGCGATCACAGATGCACTGCTACTTTGCGGTGCTGGACTTGGTGGTGCTGGACTTGCTGGAGCTGGAGCTGGATCTGATGGACGTGTTGGAGCTGGACCTGCTAGACTTCATCACGATCTTGAGATCGGCAAGTATACGACTACATCATCCACAAGTTGCAACTCATTAACAAAGCTTTGTTGTCTTCGAGGGTAAGTTCTCTATGGATGTATATCCACCCGTTGCTTGTATCTAGTAGATAGATCTTGGCGTATATTTCCCATTGTAAGAATTTTTTTTATTTTCTATGCTGCGAACCCAACAGAAGATCTTCAGATCCCTCCCGATCTAGGGATGGAGATGACGGCGGCTACAGACTCTTTCGTGGAATTTTGATCGGGTACTTAGGGTTTTTATCCTGAGAGGCTTTTATAGGCGAAGGGGCAAGGTCGGTGGAGCACCAGGGGGCCCACACCCCTGGTGGCGCGCCCCAGGCCGTGCCGCCATGATGACCCACAAGTATAGGGGGTGTATCGCAGTATTTTCGAGGGAAGTTGTCAATTCAGCTGCACCTGGAAACAATCTTTCTCACAACAGTTTATCAGTAGCAATAGTTTTGTAGTAAGAATAGTAAAGTAACAGCAGTAGTAAAGCAAAGCCAGTAGTAACAAAAGCAGTAAACAGTGGGATTCGAGTGCGGTAGGCATAGGGATGGATGGACGGGCGTTGCATGGACAAGACAATTCACATAGCAATCAGAACATAGGGCAATTGCAGATAAATAAGATAAAGCATCCAAGTACTAAACAATCCTAGGCATGTGTTCCATATATAGTCATACGTGCTCGCAATGAGAACTTGCACAACATCTTTTGTCCTGCCAGCCCGTTTGCAGCAGGGCCTCGAGGGAACTACTGGCAATTAAGGTGCTCCTTTTAATAGAGCACCGGAGCAAAGCATTAACACTCCGTGAACACATGTGATCCTCACACCAAAGCCATTCCCTTCCGGTTATCCCGATTTCTGTCACTTCGGGGACATAGGTTTCGGACAACAACGTGTGTATACAACTTGCAGATAAGACCAAAAACAATACTATCATAATGAATCAATAACATGTTTAGATCTGAAATCATGGCACTCAGGCCCTAGTTACAAGCATTAAGCACAACAAGTCGCAACAAAGTCATAAAGCACTAATAAAAGATACTAGGCACCATGCCCTAACAACCTGATGCCATTACATGAACGATCTCATCCAATCCCTACCATCCCCATAGCCTACAGCGGGGGATTACTCACTCATAGATGGGAGAAACATGGATGGTCGATGAAGATGATGGTGGAGATCGATGGAGATGGCTCCAGGGGCACTTCCCCGTCCTGGCAGGGTGCCGGAACAGAGACTTTCTATCCCCCGAATCTCCCCTTCGGTGGCGGTGGTGCAACAGAACTTTTTGTGGAAAAACGTCGAACCCCCCGAAGTTTTTAGGTCAGAAGGCTTCTTATAGGCGAAGAGGGAGACCGAGGGGGTGCCTGGGGCCACCACACCATGCCCTGGCGTGGCCAGGACCAGCCCGCGCCTGGGGGGTGTGGCCAGCCCCTGGCCCTCCTCCGTCTCGTATTCTGGCTCCTGGAGTCTTCTGGAAAAATAGGCACTTTGGCTTTTGTCCCGTCCAATTCCGAGAATATTCATTTTCTGACTTTCCTAGAACCAAAAATAGCAGAAAACAGGCAGCTAGCACTGTGGCTCTTGTTAATAGGTTAGTCCAAGAAATCATATGAAAAGTACTCCAAAGTGTGGAAAAAACACAAGAAAGTGTATAAAACCAAGCATGGAGCATCAAAAATTATAGATACATTTGCAATGTATCAACATCCCCAAGCTTAACTCCTGCTCGTCCTCGAGTAGGTAAGTGATTAAAAGAAAGAATAATTTTTGAGGTGACATGCACCATCATAAACTTGATCAAAGTATTTGTAAAACATTCAAAGCTGGGATCATAGTACTTCAATCATAACATGAAAGACAAAGTTCTAGCAATAAGACATAGCAACTATGTTGCAACATGAAAAGGCATAAACAAAAAATTCATGAATAACAATGCTTTGCAAGACATTTGTTTGTTTCACATAAACAAAACATAGCATAGTGGCATTCAGCCTGTCCCTCAAAGAGTAGCAAACATAAATGCATAGGACACCTTCAAAGTTCACAAGAGTGACTAGATACAAATAGTTTAAAACAAGCAATATCAAGGTATGCATCAATCAACAAGTCTTGGGTCAATGCACATAGAACTAAGAATGGCCACTATGCTCTCAAGAAAGTGCTCAAAGAATATGTGGAGACTCAACAAGGAAATGAAAAGGTTTTGAATAGTTTGAAAAGCTTCCAAATGCTGAAAGTATGGTACTCATTAGCTTTGATCTCTCATTGCCCCTATCATAAGCATCTTTAATGTGGTTAAGGTGAAAGTGAGGTCCAATCTGAGTTATATGCTTGACAGACTATAAACTGAAAATCCCAAGTCCCTTGAGTACGAGGGGCGCTCCTCATGCTACTCAACTTTTGTTACCGGTAAGTTCTTGTCATCGTAAGTATGTGCGTATCATTGAGAACCGCCAATGGGGTACCCCTTGCCCGATGATACGGAAGAATCCCCATATAAAAATGACAAGGCAAGCAGACAATGAGTATCTCTGCAATCTTCTTATTTACCATGGGAAAATGGTGCCTTTTTTCTTTCCTCTTTTCATAAAACTCTTTTTTTCTTTTTCTCAATAGCTATCTCTCTCTTTTTATAAGAAGAATGCTTCATAGATATCATTATGGTTACGCTGCAGGTTTCCACCATGTCAGCATGGATTAGACTAGCAGCCTAGGCGTTTCTCTAACACACATACATAACTCCATGGACTTACAAGCTCCCCTTTTATTTCACACCAACGACATCTGCAAACAAAAGAGCAAGGTATCAACTGGGTATATATTTACAAGTGTTGAAAGCGTTCCCCGTGACAGCACGGTTCTGCTAATCCCCAGCCTATAATTAGCAAACATATAACTTTCATGGAGAGTTCACAATGGTTCAGGTTTATTAAGTGCATCAAATAAAGTGTGCCATCAAGTTCGTGAGAGCTTTACTAACTAACTTTCTCATAACAAGCAAACATTTTATTCGGAAGAAAACAAGGCATATTGAATATGCACGGAAGTAGCAAATGATGCTAATAGGTAGGTATGGTGGACACTTTGGCAATATTTGGTTTAGGGAGTTGGAAACTTGAGTAAAACATACTCAATGAAAGTGAAAGCTAGCAATAGTAAGGGAGCGACAAACGAGAGAGCAATAATGGCCATAATCATGCAGAGCGACAAAACATCATTGATCAAAGCATAAAGTGATACTACAAGTTGAAAACTAAAGGATCATAAAGGCTTTGGTGACTTTAGATAGTCATAACATGGTGTGAGCATGCGCCAAGTCAACCCAAATAAAGCATCAAAGGAGAATACCACAATACTATGCTTTAATATGCTAAAACAACGCATGATTCATCCAAGGCACATTAAGAAATCTCAATTGTTTATAACAAGTCATGCTACAACAAATAATACTAAGCATAAAGCCAAAACAATATCAAGCATGGCATGACAAAGCATAGGCCACAATCAAAAACAAGCTCTCTTTACCACTTAAGCATGACCTTTCCTACTCTTTTCCAATCCAAACCAGACTATTTGAACACCAATGTATGAAAGAGGGGATCCAACCAATTTATTCAGCAAACTAAGAAAACAAAGCAAACGAAAAATCAAAACAAAAACAAAAAAGAAGACGCTCCAAGAACAACACAACTATGCATGAAACAATAAAAATGAAGTGTTTGGAAGAAACCTGGGATTTTTATTGATGAAGAAGGGGGATGCCTTGGGCATCCCCAAGCTTTGACGCTTGTACTTGTTGGATATTTCTTGGGGTGACACGCGTGGCATCCCCAAGCTTGAGCTTTAGTCCATCCTTCATCTCATTACTCATTCCTTCCATACACCTGAAATTTTTCCTTCATACAAAACTTCACACAATTTTTATTAGCAACATTAGTGCACTCAATATAATAAGTCTTTGGGTTCAGTTTCAACACCAATAAAACATCCACTAAAACACAAGATACTGTAGCACTTCCCTTGAAAAGCTCAATTCCCCAAAAGAACTCAAAAAGGAACCAACAAGAAGCAAATGCAGAAAATGGCAGAAATCTGTCAAAACAGACCAGTAGGTAAAGACAAATTTTTTCGAAGACCTTCTGTTGCTCAAATCAAAAAGTGTTGAACTAACAAAAGTTAGATAAAAACCTGGGGCAGAAGCAAGAAAATTCACGCCTCACAAAGACGTACACATATTTTACACGAATGTTTACGGTGAAGTACAGAAATCTGTTTCGGGACAGCAACTTTCCCAACCATTACTTCTCTCTCATTAGAGGTTACTCTTGGCACAAAAAGAAAATAAAAAGGATAAGGAGCGGTTATTACAAAGGTAATAACTTCCAAGACTCATCTAAAACTTTTGGGTTATCTCCGAATAAGTACTTTTCTTTAACGCCTTTAAGTTAGGCATAAGGAAAAACTAAAATGGATAGAATAGAAGTAAGCGGAGATAATCATGGTGAAAACATTGTTTTGTTCAATGAAATCAATTTGTTAACAAGGTTGATTAGGTCTTGTTACCAAAACAATTTCATATGAGACAAAACTTTGTATTCCACTAATTATTATGTTACCTCAACCTTGATAGCAATGGTCTCAATCATAATAGTTTCAAAATTTTCTCTTGGTATGGCACAATATATCTCTCCAACTTGAATGACCTCAACATGTTCAATTTAATTCAAACCATAAGTCCTTTTCAATCTTCTTGGGGAAATAGATAGTATGTTCCTTTTCATTGATATTGAAGGTCACCTTCCCTTGATTACAATTAATAACAACTCCTGCAGTGTTTAAGAAAAGGTCTCCCAAGAATAATAGACATACTATCATCTTCAGGCATATTAGTTTGAGAGGATGCTCGCATAAGAAATATGAAGTGAAGTAAAAGAGAGCATCAAGAAGCAAATCCAAAACACATTTAAGTCTAACCCACTTCCTATGCATAGGAATCGTGTATGCAAATAAATTCGCAAAGAACAAAGTGACAGGCATAGGAAGATAAAACAAGAGTGACTTCAAAACTTTCAGCAGATAGAGAGGTGTTTCAATACCATGAAAACTTCTACCACCATATTTTCCTCTCTCATAATAATTTTCAGTAGCCTCATGAATAAACTTAACAATATAACTATCACATAAAGCATGCTTTTCATGATCTACAAGCACTAGAGCTTTATCATAAACATCTTCAAAAGAATCCTCAGGAACATAACATTCATCCTTGTTTAGTAAGCATGGGGGACAATCAAATAATGTAAGGGATAAAGAGTTACTCTCATTAGAAGGTAGGCATGGGTAGCTAATCCATTCTTCCTCCTTTTGTTCATCACTCTCCTCTTTTTCATCTAATGAGATTTCAGGTTCATCAATTTCTTCTTCCATAGGATCCTGCAAGGCATTAGTCTCTTCCATTTGTGGAAAGCATCTATTAAAATATTCAAGAATATAGCCATTTTCATCCTTGTAATTATCAAAGAAAAATTTAAGTATACCATAAACCTCATATTTGTAAGGTGAATCATCAATATTTTCAAGCAAACTAGCAAGTTCAAAAGCACCCTTCCAAGCAATAAATTCCACAATTTGTTCCACATCATAAAGGTCACAATTTCCCTTAACATAGGAAGATATGGTAACATTATCATTATACTCACATTGAAAAGGGAGGTGTGTGTACCTCCTGCAGCAACAAGATTTATCAAGGCAATAAGTAACATTATAAGTAGAGCACACATTTCTAGAAATGGTATACAATCTATCAATTTGTCCCCATAAGTGTTTCCCTTTTTGTGACAAGTGGTGTTCCTTATAATAATATTTTTCATCTTCCGTGAACCCACCTTGGCAATAAGATTCAGTTTCAAAGAAACCAACCATTGACAACAAGCATGATAAAGCAAGACAATAACAGACCAACGAGAATAACAACTAGAGTAGGAACTATTTTTTTGTATTTTCGATAAAGAAAGAAGCAAACAAGGAAGAAATAAACTTAGCTTGAACAATAGTGAATCCAAGTGAACTTGATAAATAAAGCTATGCTCCCCGGCAACGGCGCCAGAAAATAGTCTTGATGACCCACAAGTATAGGGGGTGTATCGCAGTATTTTCGAGGGAAGTGAAACCCAATTTATTGATTCGACACAAGGGGAGCCAAAGAATATTTATAAGCCTTAACAACTGAGTTGTCAATTCAGCCGCACCTGGAAACAATCTTGCTCTCAGCAGTTTATCAGTAGCAACAGTTTTGTAGTAGGAATAGTAAAGTAACAGCAGTAGTAAAGCAAAGACAGTAGTAACAAAAGCAGTAAACAGTGGGATTCGAGCGCGGTAGGCATAGGGATGGATGGACGGGCGTTGCATGGACAAGACAATTCACATAGCAATCAGAACATAGGGCAATTGCAGATAAATAAGATAAAGCATCCAAGTACTAGACAATCCTAGGCTCTCCTCCGTCTCGTATTCTGGCTCCTGGAGTCTTCTGGAAAAATAGGCACTTTGGCTTTTGTCCCGTCCAATTCCGAGAATATTTATTTTCTGACTTTCCTGGAACCAAAAACAGCAGAAACAGGCAGCTTACACTATGGCTCTTGTTAATAGGTTAGTCCAAGAAATCATATGAAAAGTACTCCAAAGTGTGGACAAAACACAAGAGTGGATAAAACCAAGCATAGAGCATCAAAAATTATAGATACATTTGCAATGTATCACGCCACCAAGTGTGGCCGCCCTAGTGCACCACTTTGTCTCCCCTTCGGACTCCGTCTTGCTTCGGGTAAAATACTGACTTTGGCTTTTGTCCCGTCCAATTCCGAGAATATTTCCTTACTAGCTTTTCCGAAACCAAAAATAGAAGAAAACATGCAACTGGCACTATGGCATCTTGTTAATAGGTTAGTCCCAGAAAATGTATAAAAATACCTCAAAGTGTAAACAAAACATAAGAAAGTAGATACTAAACAAGCTGGGACCATTAAAAATTATAGATACGTTTATGATGTATCAGCCTCGGTAGGGTAGACGACGGCGTTGGCTAAGCAGATCTGGTGCAGCGATGGAGTTAGTGAAATAGTTCCGGTGAAGAGCGCCTGTAGTGGAAGAGCTCCGGTGTGGAAGAGAGGGTCGGCGGTGAAGCAGATGGAGGAAGGTCAAGGTTGGAGGGGTGTGGGCGGGGAAGAGACGATGGGGGGAATATAGGTGGGATGACGCACATTTACCACGTATACCCCTCTATTATTGCAGTACTCCCACGTTCCTTATTTCTGGAGCAGGGATAGAAGAAGAATTTTGCATTTCCAAAAAGCGGGGCGGGATATTTGAATAAATACGTGGGATATTTGAATATATGTGTGCGGGATGTTTTGGTGCCATGCGGAAATTTTGAGGTTGAAACTTCCGACGTATGCTACTCAGACGCGGCCGCTCTCACGTGTTGGCCCCGTCTAGACCCACACGCCAACGACAATATGCTTACCAACATATAAATGAGTTTCCACACATTTGCCGAAATTGATAAACAATATATTTTGAAGGCTTTCAAACAAGATGACCAAGGTCATGGCCATATCTCTGTTATAGCTTATAATAGTGTTTCCATATCTGGTAGATAGCTACATCTTGGCATTTCAAAAGAAGATTATAGATTTGATGGACAGTGCCCGACTTTCATGAATTTCTAAACTTTCTAGATAAATCTATGCAATAAAATGACTTTTTGACAATCTGAAGTAAGGTATGTCTAATTTCGAACTAGAAAGTGTGTGATATACCTTGCTCTTGACATTTTAAAATAATTCAAAGATACCAAGTAGTCAAGTATTGGAGAACCACCGAGACTTTCGCAAAATTCAACTTTTTGATATGAATGGTAATGACACCTAATTTTGGCCATTTAAAAAAAATACAAAGAAACAAAATATAAAAAGAAATGCATCCATTATTTTCTCTCTTCATGTCTCACTATGTGCACTAGCTAGTTTCCATGGAAAATATAATCTTGAAATTTGATAACTTCTATGAAAAAATTGTATCACAATATATGGAGTACCATGTAAGAATATGCATGGCTTTCAAACCAGATGACCAAGGTCATGGCCATATATTTTCTATAGTTTATAATAACCTATCCATATTTGTTAGTTGGTGTGTATTGGCATTTAAAATATTATTTACAAAGGAAACTTCCGAATTGGAAGTTATTTCAATTTTCTAAGGCACAACAATGGCTTTAGTCATGAAGCTACTGCAAACCAAGGCTTAAAATCCCACTGCCCCGGTTTTCACTCAAAGTATATATAGACTAGGGTTAAGTTTAGGGTTCGGGGTTTTATTTTGGGTTGAGTGTTTAAGGGTTCATGGTTTATGGTTTAGGATTTAGGCTTTTAGGGTTTAGTGGTTTAGGGTTATTCAGGGTTTTAGGGTTTATGATTGCTTAGGTTTTAGGGTTTAGGGAATTTTCAATAATAATGTTCAAGCTTTATATATATGGTTATATTCATGGAAAAGAATTGCGTTATCGAAATTTAATAAAAGTGTTTCAAAATTTGATCTATAAGTGCATTATACCTCCTTGGTAAGGTTTTAGGGTTCCAGGGTTAGGAAGTTAGGGTTCTAGGGTTAGGAGGTTATTAGGGTTTATGGTTAAGGGTTTTTGATTTTCAATAATATTCAAGCTTTATGCTTATATTCATGTAATAGAATGGAGTTACCGCAATTTAATGAAAGTATCTCATTTTGATCTATAAGTGCATGATAACTGCTTGGTTTAGGGTTTATGGGTCGATGATTTAGGGTTTTATGGTGTAGGTTTTATGGGTTGTTTAGGGTTTAGGGATTAACGATTTTTCTGTAATGCTCAAAGATTTATGCTTATATTCATCGAATAGAATGGCATTACCTGCTTTAATGAAAGTATCACAAACGTTGATCTATAAGTGCATGATACGTGCTTGGTTAGGGTTTAAGGGTTGTGGGTTTTGGGTTTTAGGGTTTTATAGTTTAGGTTTTATGGTTGCATAGGGTTTAGAGTTTAGCGAATTTAGAATAATGCTCAATCTTTATTGTTATGTTCGTCGAATAGAATGGCGTTACCTAATTTATTGAAAGTATCTCAAATTTTGATCTATAAAGTGCATGATACCTGCTTGGTTAGTGTTTATGGGTTGAGGGTTTAGGGTTTTAGGGTTTAGATTTTAAGGGTTGTTTAGGGTTTAGGGTTTAGGGAATTTTCGATAATGCTCAAGATTTATGCTTATATTCATCGAACAAAATGGAGTTACCAAATTAAACAAAAGTATATCAAATTTTGATCTATAAGTGCATGCTACATGCTTGGTAAGGGTTTAGGGTTTCGGGTTTTAGGGGTTTTGGGTTTTAGGAATTTTCAATAATGTTCAAGTTGCTTTATGCTTATATTCGTGGAATAGAATGGCATTACATCAATTTATTGAAAGTATCTCAAATTTTGATGTATAAGTGCACGATACTTGCTTTGGTTAGGGTTTATGGGTCGAGGGTTTAGGGTTATAGATTTTTACGGTTTAGTTTTATGGGTTGTTTAGGGTTTAGGGTTTAGCGAATTTTCAATAATGCTCAATATTTATGCTTATACTCGTAGAACAGAATGGGTGTTAGCTGATTTAATGAAAGTATCTCAAATTTTGATCAATGTGTGCATGACACCTGCTTGGTCAGGGTTTATGGCTGAGGGTTTAGGGATTTAGGGCTTTAGTTTTAGGGGTTGTTTAGGGTTTAGGGAGTTTTTGATATAACTCAGGATTTATGCTTATATTCGTCAAATAGAATGGCATTACCCAATTTAACGAAATTATCATAAATTTTGATCTATAAGTGCATGCTACGTGCTTGGTGAGGGTTTAGGGTTATAGGGTTTAGGGGTTTAGGATTTGGGTTTTAGGGGTTTAGGTTTTTAGGAATTTTCAATAATGTTTAAGCTTTATGCTTATATTCATGGAATAGAATGGTGTCACCCAATTTAACGAAAGTATCTCAATTTTTGATCTATAGTTGCACGATACCTACTTGGTCAGGGTTTAGGGGTTTTGATTTTATGGTTTAGGATTCCGTGAATTCTCAATAATATTTTCAAACTTTATGGTTATATATATTCGTGGAACAGAATGTTGTTACCGCAATTTAATAAAAGTATCTCAAAAATTGATCTACAAGTCGATGATACCCTGCTTGGTCATATTTTTGGTTAAATAAAATTGAAGGTACCCAAGTACTAAAACAAGGGAGAAACATGAAGAGTTCCTTGAGATTTAGGCGCTGTTTGGTTGGGCTCTAATTCTGGCTTTTGATTTTTGGCTTACAAAGCTACGAACGTGTTTTTGGCTTTGTTTTTTAGCTTTTACTCTGACATAGTGGAATGATAGTATAAGCCAGGTTGGATGATTTTAACGATTTTATCTCGGTTTAGTGAAAAATATTTGAATTTTGAACAACAAGCGATGGGAATCTCTACTTCCCATAATTCTAGCTCACTGACATGTGGGTCACTTGCATAGTGGATCCAAAAAGTCAGTGTAGGTCGGAGTGGGCGAGCAGGTAAATATTGAAGAAGGGCTGGGAAACGTCGATGGGGTGATGCACTTGGGAGAACGTAGATTTACCACCTATATCCCTCTGTTATTGCAGTGCTCCCTCGGATTCTTGTTTCTAGAGCAGGGATAGAAGAGGAATTTTGCATTCTAGAAAGAGGTGAGGCATGTTTGAATGGAGGCACAGGATATTTTAATGGATGGGTGCGGTGTTTGGGCGCCGTACAAAATTTTGAGGTCGAAGCTTCTACCTTACGCTACTCTGGCGTGGGGCCGCTCAGTAGCGATGTAACCATCTAGGCCCACACGCCAGCGAGAGTTGCTTCTGAGCATTTAAACGAGTTTTTAGGCATTTGCTGAAATTTTCGAACAATTTAAGGCTTTCAAGAAGATGACCATTGTCCAAAAAAAGGTGACCACGGTCATGGAAATAGTTTATGATGGCGTGTTTGTATTTGGTAGATCGGTGCATCTTTGCAAATCAACTAATATGTCTGGATCCAAATTTGAAGTTTGTTTTCGAATTTCCAAGTAACAACAATGTGTTTTGTTGTGAAGCAACTACAAAGATGATGGCTCAAAATGCCACCGCCCCCTTTTTTCACACAATGTATAACACCCTTTCAAGCTTCTAGGATAAATTTGTGCATAAAATAATTTCTGGGGCTAGATGTTTGAATGGGTGGGTGGGATATTTTGGCGCTCTGCCGAAATTTTGAAGTTGAAGCTTCTAAGGTACGCTACACCCACTTGGGATGCTGTCCCCGTCAGATATACCCACAAGCCTGTATGCTTTCCAACATTTAATGAGTTTATAGACATCTGCCGAAATTAATGAACATTAATTCAAGGCTTTCAAACAAGAGGAGCAAGGTCACAGCCATAGTTTCTATACCTTTTCATGTTTTGTACTACTTCGTACATTGAAACATCTTCGCCAACCAAGCTTACAAACATGTCCATATTTGGTAGATCGGTGCATCATGGCATTTCAAGCAATTGTTTACAAAGGAGATTCCATATTTGATGGATAATGCCCTACTTTCATGAGT
The DNA here is from genome assembly GCA_910589775.1 of Avena eriantha. Lineage (NCBI taxonomy): Eukaryota > Viridiplantae > Streptophyta > Magnoliopsida > Poales > Poaceae > Avena > Avena eriantha. The sequence continues at coordinate 399,875,820 of OU342741.1, forward strand.
TTCCAAGCTTCCTAACTGAACATGCTGAAATTAAATACGAACTACAAAGTGTGTGATATAGCTTGCTCTTGACTTTTTAAAAATAGTTTAAAAGTACCGAATTAGTCAAATATTGGAGAACCACCAAGAGTTTTGCAAGATTTGAATTTTTTGATATGAATAGTAATTACACCAAATTTGGGCCAGTTTTGTTTAAATAAATAAACAAAATATAAAACGAAATACAACCATTCGTTTCTCCGTTGGTGTCTCACTGTGTGCATTGGCTAATTTCCATGAAAATATATAAAATTTGGTAACTCTTGAAAAACTCGTTTCATAATATGGCGTACCATGTTTGAACATTCATGGCTTTCAAAAACTAGATGACCAATGTCAAGGCCATATGTGTTACCATACTTTATGATAATGTAACCATGTTTGGTAGATTGGTGCATATTGGTATTTCAACATTGTTTAGAAAAAGAGCTTCCATATTTGGAGTTATTTTAAAAGCTCCAATCGATAATAATGGCTTTAATTTTGTCATACGATATATGGCGTACCATGTATGAATTTGCATGGATTTCAAACCAGGTGACCGAGGTCATGGCCATATCTTTGCTATAGTTTATAACAACATGTTTGTATTTGGTAGATTGGTCTGTATTAATGGCATTTAAAATATTATTTACAAAGGAAGCTTCTGAATTTTAAGTTATTTTAAATTTTTCAAGGGACGACAATGGCTTTTGTTGTGAAGAAACTACAAATAAGTATGGCTCAAAATAACATTGCCCTAGTTTCCACACAAGATATATATAGCCTGGGGTTTAGGGTTCGTGTTTTTTGGGTTGAGGGTTTAGGGGGTTAGGGTTTATGGTATATGATTTAGGATTTTAGGGTTTAGGGCTTAGGAGTTTATGGTTGGTATTTAGGGTTTAGGGTTTTAGGGTTTAGGGTTTTAGGGTTTAGGGTTTTCTAGGTTTTAGGGTTTATGAATTTTCAATAATAATGTTCAAGCTTTATATATATGCTTATATATATGTTTGTGGAATAGACTAGTGTTATCGCAATTTAATGAAAGTATCTCGGATTTTGATCTATAAGTGCATCATACCTCCTTGGTAAGGGGTTGAGGGGATGAGGGTTTAGGGTTTATGGTTTTTGGGGTTTAGGTGTTTAGGGTTTAGGTTTTTTGGAAATTTTCGATAATGTTCAAGCTACTTTATATATGCTTATGTTCTTGGAATTGAATGGCGTTAGCATATTTGAGGAAAGTTTATCTGAAATTTTGATCTACAAGTGCATGTGATACCTCATTTGCCAAGGTCGTTTAGGCGGGGTTGAGGGTTTAGGGTTTTAGGGTTTAGGGTTTAGGGCATTTTCAATAATGTTCAAACTTTATTGTTATATTCATGGAATAGAATGGCATTACCGCAATTTAATCAAAGATCGAATCTCAGATTTTGATCTATAAGTCCACGGTACCCACTTGGTTAGGGTTTATATGGGTCGAGGGTTTTAGGATTTTACGGTTTAGGTTTTATGGACTGAATAGGGTTTAGGGGGTTTATCGAATTTTCAATAATACTCAAGTGTTATGCTTATATTCGTCGAATAGACTACGGCGTTACCTAACTCATTGAAAGTATCTCAAAATTTGATCTATAAGTGCATGATACCTGATTGGTTAGGGTTTATGGGTTGAGGGTTTGGGATTTTAGGTTTAGGTTTTATTAGGGGTTGTTTAGAGTTTAGGATATTTTCGATAATGCTCAAGATTTATGCTTATATTCATCAAATAGAATGGAGTTACTAGTTTAATGAAAATATATCAATTTTTGATCAATAAGTGCATGCTACGTGTTTGGTAAGGATTTAGGGTTTAGTGTTTAGGTTTTAGGGTTTTGGGAATTTTAAATAATGTTCAAGCTTTATGCTTATATTCGTGGAATAGAATGGCGTTACCGCAATTTAATGAAAGTATCTCAAATTTCGATATATAAGTGCAAGGTACCTGCCTGGTTAGGGTTTAGGGTTTTACAGTTTAGTTTTATGGGTTGTTTCCGGTTTAGGGTTTAGAGAAATTTTGGTAATGCTCAGGATTTATGTTTATATTCGTCTAATAGAATGGCGTTACCTGATTTAATGAAAGTATCTCACATTTTGATCTGTCAGTGCATGACACACCTTCTTGGTTAAGGTTTAAGGAAAGTATCTCACATTGCAAAAAAATGTTCGAATTTTGAACAACAAGCTATGGGAATCTCTACTTCCCGTAATTCTGGCTCACTGGCATGTGGGTCACTTGCATAGTGGGTCCAAAAAGTCAGTGTAGGTCAGAGTGGACGGGCAGGTAAATATTGAAGAAGGGTTGGGAAACATCGATGGGGTGATGCACATGGGAGAACGCAAATTTACCACCTATATCCCTCTGTTATTGCAGTGCTCCCTCGGATTCTTGTTTCCAGAGCGGGAATAGAAGAGGAATTTACATTCTAGAAAGAGGTGAAGCATGTTTGAATGGATGCAAGGGATATTTTAATGGATGGGTGCGATGTTTGGGCGCCGTACAAAATTTTGAGGTCGAAGCTTCTAGCATACGCTACTCCGGCGTGGGGCCTCTCAGACGCGCTGTCACCGTCTAGACCCACACACCAGCGAGAGTTGCTTCCCAGCATTTAAACGAGTTTCTAGGCATTTGCTGAAATTTTCGAACAATTTAAGGCTTTCAAGAAGATGACCATCTTCCAAAAAAAAGGTGACCAAGGTCATGGAAATAGTTTATGATGACATGTCCATATTTGGTAGATCGGTGCATCTTTGCAAATCAACTAATATGTCTGGTTCTAAATTTGAGCTTTGTTTTTGAATTTCCAAGTAACAACAATGTGTTTTGTTGTGAAGCAACTACAAAGATGATGGCTCAAAATGCCACCACCCCCTTTTTCACACAATGTATAACGCCATTTCAAGCTTCCAGGCTAAATTTGTCCAATAAAATAATTTTTGGGGTTGGATGTTTGAATGGATGGGCGGGATGTTTGAATGGGTGGGCGGGATATTTTGGTGCTCTACCAAAATTTTGAAGTTGAAGCTTCTAAGGTACGCTACTTCCACTTGGGATGTTTTCCCCATCAGATAGACCCACAAGCCTGTATGCTTTCCAGCATTTAATGAGTTTATAGACATATGCCGAAATTAATGAACATTAATTCAAGGCTTTCAAACAAGAGGAGCAAGGCATAGCCATAGTTTCTGTACCTTTTCTTGTTTTGTACTACTCCGTACATTGAAGTATTTTCGCCAACCAAGCTTACAAACGTGTCCATATTTGGTAGATCGGTGCATCTTGTCATTTCAAGCAATTGTTTACAAAGGAGATTCAAGTGTTCATGGATAATGCCCTACTGTCATGAGTTTCCAAGGTTCCTAGCTGAAGATGCTGAAATTAAATAACTTTTTGACATAAAACCATTCGTTCGCAAAGTGCAATGCTATGTGCATTAGTTTCCATGGTAAAACATAAACTTGTATTTTGACAAGTTTTGGATCAATTTTGATCTATGGTGACTGGCAGGTGGGCCACGTATATGGTGGTGCCCAAAGCAGGGTAGGTCATAATTTCCAAGGTTATCCCTCTACACCCCTTCGCGCTTTGTATTAACTTCCACCCTCCACCGCCTAGGACCTCACCCCTTCCCCACAAAATCGATGCGCTTACGGCCGCTCCTCATCACCAACATGCGCAAAGAAGCTTTCCCTACCCATCGGTCTTCTCGAGACGCATCGGTGGGCATGCACGTCGATCCCACGGTAGTCCTTCTATCTCTAGCTCGATCTTTATTGCCCTTTCAAATACGTAGTTTAATTTGTCCTCAATCTGCATGGTCATAGTTTATTTTGCGCTGGATTTGTGTTCCTAAATACCTTCGGCGATTTTTGCTGTCAATATGAATGCTGAAACGCATAGGCGTATATAGTTTTTGTACTCCATCTATATGTTTCCTGCTTTTCTTTTAATAATAACCAACCTTGTATGTCATAATTAAACAGATGGGCAGATTTTGGATAGAGATTGCTCCATTAGGCAGTGCTAAACATATCCTTGATGTTCTACGATTTATGGGATTTGTTAGAGCTCGTTGTGACAACTAAAAAGTACATTGCCCCTGTCGGTTGTGTGCGAATCGTAGGGTGCTACCTCAAAGTATAGTGGAAGACCATATTTTTACATTTGGGATGCTAAGCACATATGTTAATCTACTAATCGCAGAAGTAGACGACCGAATAGGACTTTGATGGTAATGACAATGACATGTTCATTGATGAGCCTGCACCTGAGGTTGTGGATCGGGTACACTGCTTCTGGATGGATTTGATGCAGGGCTGCTGATCATCAGGGGTGTACTTTTGGTGCCGTCTGGGTAGTCTCATGACCACTAGCCCAGCTGCAAAACTCTTGGGGTGTAGATTTATCCCATGATTGGTTCGCTACTATCGTACTTCTGTAATATGGAGCTACCTTATTATGATTTCTAGGCCTTTGTTAGCAGAATGTAATTGGAAACTATTCCGTATATTAGTATATAGTATATGTGTGTTTGTTTGTGTTTCTAGTCTGAAGTCCGAGCTTATCATTTTACCGGTTCCTAAACTATTTTTGAGGCCCCAGCGCTGATGTCCTATGCTGCAACTACCACCGTCCTGTCCACTGCTCCGTGAGACGAATCAGCAAAAGGATAATAAGTTGGGATCAATTTGATTTGAACAGGGGAGATTTTCTCTGTCCTTGGAGAGGAACTAGGGAGAACTAGTACAAGTACCAAGGGAAGGAGGAGGTTGGCTCGGGCAATTATCTCACCCACTTGATGTGGGACCTGCTTTAACTCACCCCTGACATGGGTCCCGCTTGAAACAGCTGTAGGCCACCACGTGATAGATGGGATCAAAAATTCAGGATTCTCTCCCGGCAAAATGTTCCCGCCACTGCCACTTAAAAATACTTACTGTAGAAAAAAGTGCACTGCCCAGCCCTACTACTACTAGTACTACTACTCCCCTGCCCATGCCTTTCTAACGACGACAAGACAAGAAATCATCACTAGCTAGCTCCCATCCAGCAAGCAACTATTGGAACTAGTGCAACCTCCGATTGGGGAGTTCTTGTTAAAATAGCTGGGTGTATTTGCTCACCTAGAAATCCAGCTTTGCTTAATTTGCTTCCTATTGGGCCATTGGGGGTACTATTAGTACTAGGAGTAGTAGTATTCGGTATCCTTTGATTGTGGAGTTCTTGCTTATTGCTCACCTCGGAATCACCTAATCAGGATATTTTTCCTCTTCTCTAATCGATTGGGTCATTTGGGTGGGGTGGGGGTGGTGGTGGGGATGGGGGTGGGGTGGGGGGAGGTGGTACTGATTTCGTATAGATTATGGATCAGGGCATGGTCACCGTTGTTCTGATTGGGGCATTTGGTCGGGTTCGATTTTGGTGTCATTCACTTCTGTAACCTTTAGTTGCTACTCATAACGTGCAATGGATTTTGCGTCAGATTCTGTATGGAGAACTATGGGTCAGTGGCGCGCATGGCCACTACGGACAGGGATGGTCCGGTCAGTTCCCTTAAAAGTTGCCTAAAAAGGTAATGTAGCAGTATATTCATTGCGTTCTTCCATTCTTTCCAATGCTGAAAGTGGTTGGTTGCAACCTGGATGTATCCCTATGCTAAAAGTTATCTATGTCTGCATCCTCTTTTTGTGGAAGCCTCTATGACACCATCTCTTCTTCATTTACTGTAGCACAGTGGTACATACCTGCGAACGTGCGGTGCTCCAGGTGTGGCAAACAGGATGGTACCCCCACATGCCATAGGATCCGGCCAATACCACTACTCACCAAACAAGCGCAAGGCCACCGACCAGCTGGGAGGGCCCAGCTTAAAGAGAAAGGTATTTGTTCTTAATACCCTTATTACCATGGTGCAGTTAGATTTAATTACTACCCGCTTGGTGTCATGCATGCTTATCAGATGTTCAGAAACATATGTGTGATTTTATTAATTCTGGCACTTTGTTTATGTGAATCTAGATCTAGATCTGTCAGACTATCTCATACAGTCAGTATATGAGTACTATGTACTGTACTCCCTCCATCCCAAGTCTTAGGCATATACTATATTTTTTGAAAAGTCAAGCAATGGAAAGTTTGACCAAACTTTCGAAAAAAGTCAAAAACTATCAAGAACTATGATATTATATACATATGACGTGAATATATGTTTCATGATGTATCCAAGGATATATAATTCATATTATAATTTTTTTCTAAAAACATGGTCAAACTTTACATAGTATTGAACCGTTGAGCTCTGTTGCTATTTATGCAGATTGAAGGTGTTGTTGCGGAGGCTGAGGCTGCTGTAGAGGCTAGTAGATTTCTGATGCCCGCACCAAAATAGGACATCCTCTACACAACGAGGAAGCGCCAACACAGTACCCATGTGGGCGGTGACCTCTCTAAGAAGTGTGTATAATTTGGAAATCCATAATTTCACATGTTATGATTTTCCATGTTATTCTAATCAGCTAGTACTATATGTTTATGCTCATTAGAAGTTCACAAAAATAAAATTGGTTTGCTTTACATGCAATGGTTTTGTCTTACTCTTTACATAATTTAACCTTTCCACTTAATGTCAATCAGTACCACGTACCAGCTGCTCAGCCCTTTCTGCTACCCTCCTATTGTCAAGCTTGTGGATTGTAAGGGGCCCTGTATGCCATTCCAAAGGAAGAGGGAAGAAAAATGGAGCATGGCCACCCTTCGCAAAGGGTACCCATGGTATCAGGTATGGATTCCAAGTGGTTTAGACCGACTTGATGTAAGATCCTGTATCTCACTTGTTTTGTTGTCGCCTTATTTCTCTATCAATTTCTCATGAAGGTTGTCCCTTGTGTCGCTCGCCCCATTATAAACAAGATGTTTGGAAATGACAAGTTTCTAACCCTGTATAGCGAGGGCCCTAAAGGCATGCAGCAACTATATGATGTGGATGTCTCCCAGACGATGGCCACCACCTATTTGGGTGGCCGAGGTTGGTCCAAGTATGTCGGTGAGAATGGTCTGAAGCAGGGGACGAGGTATCATTCGATTTTAGCAAGCCTGGGCATATACTTGCACACCATCGTACACCTATTGACCGAAGGATCAAGAACAGTAGTACTAATTAATTTGATTCTATACTCATCACAACCTCTAATGATTTTCTTGCGACTAACTGTTCTGCACCATTGTCTTTACTCATCATATGACCCTGACCACTTCTGCAGTCCGCTTCCCCTTATGAACCACCGAGAAGGGTGCCAGCATCAAGCTGTTGGCACCGACACCAGCCCTGGCCCCAGTTCCTACAATGGCACCTGTTGACCTCAGTAGGAGAAAAAATAGAGGTAGTAACTTAATTCGCGTGTATACTCTCATCTCTGTCTAGGAGTTACTATTTTATAAGAAACCATTTTGCTTGTCCACATCTCATATGCCTCTTTGACCACTCCTGCAGTCCCCTTACCTACCCCTCAGAAGGTAACCAGCACCAAGCTACTGGCACCCCCAACCGCACTGGCCCTAGTTCTTGGTCCGGCACCTATTGACCTAAGGAGAAAGAATGGAGGTAGTAACTTAATTTGCTTGTATACTCATCATATCCTCTGATCATTGTCTTGTGAGTAACTGTTGTATAAGACGCCATTTTGCTTGTACACTTCTCATCTGCCTCTACCATCCCTGCAGTCAGCTTAGGTACCCCTCAGAAGGAATCTAGCATCAAGATGTTGGCGCTGGCACCAGTTCTGGGCCTTCTGGCTCCTGCACCAGCCCCTCTACAATTAGTGGCAGCATCTCCTGCACCAGCACCTCCAGCACAGGCACCGGCACAAGCTCCTTCATCACCCCGGGAAGCACCTTGTCAGACCATATCCTACACATGTGTCATCACAAGGTCCCACCGGATTATGTTTGTGAGTATATGACGGCAGATAAACTGCTTTGAATGTATTCTCAAGTTTCACATGATTAAGTGCATTGCTCTTAGTAATTATGCGTCTATCTCTTGCTTTGACTCAGAAATTGCCTAAGAGTGCCACAAAGCAACTCCAGGCCAGACGAAAGGGCACAATAGTTTTCATGATGCAGAGCGAAGGATTGCGAATCGAGGGACACTACGCCATTAACTCGACTGATGGACGCTTGGCAACTACTTCTAGGTGGATAAAATTCTGGACAACAGCCAAACTTACTATTGGAAGAATGGTCAAGGTCGATGTATCTGGCTGTCCTGAATGCCGCATGCTGTTCATGAACTTCCTAGCTATCTAGATTTTTGGCCACATGCTATTGTAATTAATTATGTGGTTGTCTTATCTCCACTGATCATATATGGGTGGTAAAACTATGATAACCTTTTGCTGGATTGGAGCTATGACTAGTACGTACTGGTATGGTATATATGTATCGATATGACGGTTCCCTATATGACCAAATATTATGACAATGATTGTGTTCCAGTGATCGAGTGTGTTTGTAGAAAAGGGAAAACTGATTGCGTGGCATGGTTTTTAGAGATGAAACAAGAATTGTCTCTCTCTATACTGATATTGAACTTCAGTGTCTGTATTGCTGAATCAGTCACTTTGAAATGCAATTCAATTGGTCAAGTGCTGCTGAATATGAACTAGGAATCTGTCGATTTTTTATGTCTTATTATTTTGTACTCCTTAATCTTTCAAATGGTATTGAATTTGTCAAAAGTTTTGTCATTGTTGTTGGTTGCTTGCTCTAGAGCTTTTGCCTTTGTGTCATCACAACCGTGGGATGCATTTTGGATAGAGTTGAGAGGGTAAAGATATACAGCGTGATTTCACCAAGTGAAGTCATTGGATACCAGCCCTATTTTGGCGCATGTGGTGTGTGTTCATTAGATATTTTTACATGAATATTTGTCAAAGGAATTATCGCTTTTTTCCCTCCCTCGATGAGGTCTGTGTTTGAATCTGGCGAGCCACAGCCTAGTGAAATTTGAGATAGGATCCCATTGACCATAGCCCGAAATTTTTTTAATTTGGCCTTTTTGGGCATTGCCCCCTACCTCTAAAAAAACTCTGCCAACCCATGTTTTTAAGAAACTAATCCATTATGTGGCTTTTTATAAATCGAGGTTCCAGTAGCACTGCTCTTTTATTTTAAGAGAGATAACATGGACACACAAAATATTTTTTAGAAGAATGATACATAAGTTGTAGTACTAATACATGTTTAATGATTCAATTTCTATTAGTATCATTGGTATAGTGGCTAAACACTCAGTTTATGTCTATTTGATTTGATTTGAATGTCTTTAGTTCGAATCCCCTGTGTGTATATATTTATATATACCTTGGGTTTACTTTTTTTTGAGAAAGGGTTTAGTTTTTATTATCGCATTACGGAGAGGCTGATATCACGGACCCACCAGCCTGCAGCATCCCTCGAGTTTAATGGTCGGGGTTAAAAAAAAGTTAATACTTGTACAGAGAGGCTGGCATCAGGGACCCACCCGCCAGAACATACCAGAGAGGCTGACATAGGGGCCTCTGCAGCAAGACCATACACGGCTGCCACATCGAGCAACATTGCCAAGGTCAAAATAGCAAACGCAGCCAAAAAAGTCCATCGCAGGTTTGATTTACAGAGAGATCGGCATGTGGGACCCAGTAGCGTGGCCTTATACAGGTTTTTCCTCGAGCGACGTTGCCAAGTTCAAAACAGGGAGGCGCGAGCAAGAAAAAAGTCCATCATGCACACGTTTCTTCTAATGAGAGGCTCACATGGGGGACCCAGCAGCCTGGAAAAATGGCTAACACATCGAGCAACGCTATCAAGTTCAAAACACGGAGGCGCGACCGAGAGCAAAAATTCCATCATACACATGTTTCTTCTAATCAGTGGATGGTATGTGGGGCCCTACATCATGATTAAACGGTAGATGCAGCGAGCAACGCTATCAAGTTCGGAACACGGAGGCGCGACCGAGGGAAAATTCTATCATACACACATTTCTTCTAATGAGAGGATGACATGTGGGGTCGAGGAGTTTAATTAAACGGTAGATGCATCGAGCAACGCTATCAAGTTCGGAACAGGGTAGCACGAGCGAAGAAAAAATTCCATCATACATACGATTTTTATAATGTGAGGCTGACATGGAGGACCCAGTAGCGTGAGTAGACAGCAGATAGATCGAGCAACGTTATCGAGTTGAAATCAGGAAGGCAATAGCTAAGGGAAAAAATTCCATCATACACACGTTTCTTCTAATGAGAGGATGACATGTGGGTCTGGTACGTCCAAAACGTATCTACTTTCCCGAACACTTTTGCTATTGTTTCTTCTCTAATTTGTGTGATTTGGATACAACTAATGCAGACTAACGATGTTTTCAGCAGAATTGCTTTGGTGTCTCGTTTTTGTGCAGGAAATCAACTTTTAGGAAAAATCTCAGAAAATATCGCAAAACTCCTATTTTACCAGAAGACTCAAGGAGCCAGAAGACGAGATGGAGAGGGGCCACGAGGGGCCCACACCACCTGGTGGCGCGGGCCAGGCCGTGCCGCGCCAGGGGGTGGTGTGGCCGCCTCGACCTCTCCTTTCACCTACATAAGCCCTCTGACCAAAAAACAGAGGGGGTTCAATGTTTTTCCACATAGGGTTCCGCTGCGCCGCCACCACCAGAAACCGCAATTCAGAACCAGAAACTCCGTTCTGGTACCCTGCCAGGACGGGGAATTGGAGGAGATCATCGCCATCATCATCACCGACGCTTCTCCATCAACCATCCATGAGTGAGTAATCCCTCGTAGTAGGTTATGGGGATGGTAGGGATTGGATGAGATCGTTCATGTAATTACATCATATTGCTAGGGCATGGTGCCTAGTATCTATTGTTAGTGCTTTTTGACATTGTTGCAAATTGTTATGCTTAATGCTTGTCACTAGGGCCCGAGTGCCATGATTTCAGATCTGAACATGTTATTTATTCATGATGATATTATTGTTTACGATCTTACCTGCAAGTTGAATACACATATAATTGTCCGGAACACGAGACCCCGATGTAACATCCAAAAACTCTAATCCAAGGTTATTAAGATCCAAATCATCAAAATTAGGGTTAACAAAAACTTTTCCATTTAAAAATATTAAAGCCTTCATATGTGTGCATTTAAATAGGAGTTGTTTTGAATTTCCATGATTAAGTGATCCATTGATTGTAAAATGATTCTTAGGTGAATTAAACATCCTATAGATGATTCCCAAACAAATCCCAAAGAAAAACAAATCAAAATGAATAAAGGAAGCAAATGTCATTTGTGCCATTTTAATCCACATGCCTACTTTGGCTATTCCTAGGACTCAATTCTTAACAGAAATAAATGTGGATCTTTGCACCCCTTGCTAGTACATGTAGTGATGTACCAAGGCCCACTTTGTGATCTACGAAAAACTTTCAAACACTAATTTTAAATGGCATTTGAATATTGAATCTAGTGTAGGAGATCACACTATTTCAAAAATCACTCAAATGAACTCCATTTTCAAATCCCAAGCAACCAGAGATGCTCAAGCATAAGATACAACACTCCACCAAAAATCAGCCCAAAATTCAAATGTTTTGTTCTTGCAGCCATTTGATCGAACAGGTTGCAGACAGAATCAAATTAGCCTAACTATTACTGTTTTGATCAATTCTTGTTGAGCCATATGGTGTGCATTGATCATTCTTGTCTCCCTGAGCCCAACCAGACCAAAACCCACCCTAGTTCTAGCCCATGGTGCCAGTGCAACGCCGTCCCGATGCCATGCTCGCCGGCCAACGTTCCAACGCAGCAGCAGACTGCCAACCCCTCTCCGCCGCTGCAGGAAGCTAGGCGCCACCCTACCGCCACCCACGGTCCACCCCACGGCCACTGCCAGCCACTGGACCACTCCCCAGCCTCGCCACCCATTCTCTCTGCGTGCAGCCAGAGCGTGCCAGAGCGCCCTCACCGCCAGCACGCCATAGACCGCCCCTCGACCCAATACCATGCACGCTGCTCCGCCTCGACCCCAGCACCCCGCCAGACCCGGCCGTGCACCATCGCGCAACCCATAGTCACCGTGCGGCACGTCGAGCACCACCTCTGCCATGCAGAGCGCCAGCCTCTCCCGACCAAATGCCACCACCCCTAGCCGCGCATTTAAGCTGTAGAGCACCGCCAGGAGGCAGGCCACCGTCCCCTACCTCCAGCCACGATGATAGCATGCTATACAGCCCTCGCCAGAGTCGCCAGCCCATCCCGTTTGGTCCCCTCGTCGACCTATAAAAGGAGGCCACCCTAGCATAAACTCCTCACACCATCTCACTCCCCTCTCTCCACTGATCCTTCCACCCCATCCTCGGAGCAAGGCGGGCCACTATTTGTGGGAATTTTTCCGGAGCTTGCCGCAGCAGAGGAGGAGAGGCGCCGTTGATTGCGACCACCCCAGGAGCCGCCGCGACCATGCCTAAGTCTGCCGTCGACAGCACGTTTGATCGCCCCCATCGCCACGCTAGCTGGAGCCCTGGTATGCCCCCATTGCACCCCCACCGAGCCTCTAGGGTTAGCTCTCGCTGGAGACCTGTTCGCCGGGGACGACGATCCTCAACCGTAGATCTTCTTTTTAATCGCACGGTCCACGTTGCCTCGTACCGCTTCGTGTTTGATGTGTCGCTGACCTGCGAGACCCATCTATCAGTTGTCATCCGTGCCGCGGAGTGCCACTGGGCCGGCCCATTAGTTTTCCCGCGCGACCCAGTTAGTTCAAATATGGATTTTTATATTTAAGTTTGAACTCACTTATGTCCCTTAGTTTAAAAATCAATTCAAGAAGATCTACTAAACCAAATTGAGTGAATCAAATTTTGTTAGAAAGCCTATGAAAAGATCTATCCAAGCCCGCTTGATTTAATTCATTTAGGGTTAGAGATCTCTCCTATTAAAAATAACAAAACACAAGCATTTGCACATTCAAACATTTTTATAAAATCAACCATAATTGCTTTTGAGTTGATTCCAACTCTCAAAAATCACATTTAACCATACCTATCTGAATATGTAATAATATTAAGGTTTGCATACAGTGACTTTGGACTAGTACCAAAATAATGCTATATAGGCATTTCTAGTCACTTTAAATCATTTAATATTAAACTTAACCTTATTTAAATGTGATCCAACCTTTAAATCACATTCCCATATGTTAGAATATGTGGTGATGACATGTGTCCACATGATCCCATATTTTAATTGGTGAATATTAAATCTTAGTTATTTTTCAATGAGTAGAAATTACTTTTCTTAAATAAAAAGAATGAAGCTAGTTAATAAAACCTTGTGATGCTTGTGATGATAATAGATCATCAAATGCGTGCCTTAGAGTGCTAAGTAGACTAGTTAAGTATTGTTTGGTGATTGTGTACTCCGTATGTATTTATAGATGATAGTACCAACCAAGCTTTCGAGGAGGAGGAGTTCTACCAAGAAGAGGAGGAAGAAAACTTCAACCACTGCACCAACGAAGGCAAGCTAACACTTGCAAGTATTATACTAGCAAGCCATCATTAACCAAGAAAGCTATTGTTAGCAAGCTAGAATTAAGTTAGATAACCTAAGCAAGATGCATTAGGAATGTTTGATGGGTTCGTAGCATGGAAAACAAAAAAATTCTACCACAAGAACGAACAAAACCTAGATCTAATCTAGATAAAAGCCAAGATCTAATCTATTAGACATGTGCAACGAGATAGATCTGTACTAACCCTTGTAGATCTGAAAGCCTTGTGCGAGATCGGATCTCGTGGTTGATGTAGACGATCACTTGCCGATCTCATGATCGAGTGGACGAGCCTTCCGGCGCCACGTTCCAGCAGCGCTTCCGCAATCGGTCACACGTGCGGAGTCGATGCAGACCTTCATCTCCCTGTTCCAGCGAGCAGCGGCGATGGTAGATCTCTCCACAGAATCCCAGCAGCACGATGGCATGGTGGTGGTGGTGGAGTAAAGAATTCTGCAGGGCTTTGCCTAAGCCAGAGCAGAGCGAAGGAGGAGGAGCGAGGCGGATGGGCAAGGAGTGGAGGGGCAAAGGGGGTGGCGCCTCCACCCCTCTATTTATAGAGGGAGGGGTGGCACCTAGGGTTCCCACCCCTAGGGCCACCTCTAGGGCCGGCACACAAGGGGGGGCTTGGGGGGAGTTTCCTTCCCTCCCAAGTTTCCCCTTTTCCTTTCTTGGTTTTCAATTAAACTCCACAGAACTTTCTAGAACCTTCCGGAATATTCCGAAACCTTCTAGAATCCCCATATAAACACTCCAGAACATTCCAAACCTAGATGATCTCCATTATATGAATCTTATTCTCCGGATAATTCCGGATCTTCTCGTGATGTCCCAGATCCAATCCGAGACTCTGAACTACATTCGGTCTCCAACACACATACCATATCTACCTAAATAGCATCGAACCTTAAGTGTGTCACCCTACGGTTCATGAATATGCAGACATGATGGAGACACCTCTCCGATCAATAACCATCAGCGGGATCTGGAGATCCATAACGGCTCCCACATACTCAACGATGACTTTGTGATCGATAGAACCATTAACATATGAAACCAGTTCCCTTTGTCACATGATACTCTACTTATCCGAGGTTTGATCGTCGGTATCTCCATACCTAGTTCTACCTCGTTACTGATAAGTACTCTTTACTCGTTCCATGATATGTCATCCCTTGTGACCTAGTCACATGATTGCAAGCTAACTAGATGACATTCCACCGAGAGGGCCCAGAGCATATCTATCCGTCATATGGATGGACAAATCCCAATCTTGGTCCATGCACTTCAACACATACTTTCAGAATACCCAATGACACCTTTATAACCACCCAGTTACGAAGCGGTGTTTGGTGTCATCAAAGTACCCATCCGGTGATGGTGATTAACATAACCTCATGGTCGAAGGATTAGGTTACTATGCATTTGAAAGCTTGTAGCAATACGAACTTAGTGACTAGATCTTATGCTACACTTACTATGGGTGTGTGTCCATCACATCATTATCCTAATGATATAACCTTGTTACTAATGACATCCAATGTCCATGATCAGGAAACCATGATCATCTATTAATTAACAAGCTAGTTCAACAAGAGGCTTACTAGGGACTCTTTTTATGTTTACAAAACACACATGTATTAGTGTTTCCTAATAATACAATTATAGCATGGGATGTAAACATTCATCATAAACACAAGGATATAATAATAACCACTTTTATTATTGCCTCTTGGGCATATCTCCAACAGTCTCCCACTTGAACTAGAGTCAATAATCTAGATTACATGGTAATATACGTAACACCCATGGCGTTCTGGTGTTGGTCATGCTTTGCTCTAGGGAGAGGTTTAGTCAACGGATCTGCCACATTCAGATCAGTGTGTACTTTGCAAATATTTATGTCACCATCTTGGACATACTCGCGAATAGCATGGAAACGTAGCTTGATGTGCTTCAGCTTGCTATGTGACCTTGGCTCCCGTGCATTAGCTATGGCACCTGTGTTGTCACAATAGATGGCCATCGGGTCCAACGCACTAGGAACCACGCCAAGTTCAGTAATGAACTCCTTCATCCATATGGCTTCTTGTGCAGCCTCCAAAGAAGCTATGTATTCCGATTCAGTTGAAGATTTTGCCACAACGCTTTGCTTGGCACTCCTCCAGCTCACTGCAGCACCATTCAAAATAAATACGTATCCAGACTGTGACTTCGAGTCATCTGGATCGGTGTTCCAACTAGCATCAGTGTAACTGTTTACAACAAGTTGTTCATCACCTCCATAAGAAAGAACCATATCCTTAGTCCTATTAGGTACTTTAGGATATTGTTGACCGTTGTCTAGTGCTCCATTCTAGGATCACTTTGATATCTGCTAGTCAAACTAATAGCATGTGCTACATCTGGTCTTGTACACAGCATGGCATACATGATAGAACCTATGGCCGAGGCATAGGGAATATTGCTCATTTTCTCTCTATCTTCTGCCGTAGCTGGACTTGGAGGCTTACTCAAGGTCTTACCTGGCAACATGGGCACGAACCCTTTCTTGCTCTCTTCCATTCTAAACTTCTTTAGAACTTTGTCAAAGTATGTACTTTGTGAAAGCGCTATTAGGCGTCTTGATCTATCTCTATAAATCTTGATGCCTAGAATATATGCCGCTTCGCCAAGATCCTTCATTGAAAAACTATTATTCAAATAGGCATTGACACTATTAAGAAGTTCTATGTCATTCCCAATCAACAATATGTCATCTACATATAGTACTAGGAATGCTATAGAGCTCCCACTCACTTTCTTGAACATACAAGCTTCTCCATAAGTTTGTATAAATCCAAAGTTTTTGATTACTTTATTGAAACGTTGATTCCAACTCCGGGATGCTTGCTTCAGTCCGTAAATGGAGCGCTAAAGCTTGCATACCTTGTCAGCATCTTTAAAATTGACAAAACCTTTGGGTTATACCATATACAACTCTTCCTCAATGTCTCCATTAAGGAACGCAGTTTTGACATCCATCTGCCAAATCTCATAATCGAAATATGCAGCAATTGCTAACAAAATCCTCACAGACTTTAGCTTTGCTACTGGTGAGAATGTCTCATCGTAGTCAACTCCTTGAATTTGTCGAAACCCTTTCGCGACAAGTCGAGCTTTATAGACGGTAACATTACCATCAGCATCTGTTTTTCTTTTGAAAATCCATTTGTTCTTGACAGCCTTACAGCCATCTGGTAAGTCCACACTTGGTTTTCGTACATGGATCCCATTTCAGATTTCATGGCTTCTAGCCATTTGTCAGAATCTGGGCTCACCATGGCTTCTTCATACGTTGCAGGGTCATCAATGTTGTCCACCAACATGACGTTCAAGGCAGGGTCATACCAATCAGGAGTGGTACGAACCCTCGTTGATCTGCGAGGTTCAGCAGCAACTTCGTTCGAAGTTTCATGATCACCATCATTAGCTTCCTCTCCAATTGGTGTAGGCGGCACTAAAACATCTTCCGGTGTTGCGCTACTCTCAATTCCAAGAGAAGGTTCAATAACCTCGTCGAGTTCTACTTTCCTTCCAGTCACTTCCTTCGAGAGAAACTCCTTCTCAAGAAAGGATCCATTCTTGGCAACAAAAACTTTGCCTTTGGATCTATGATAGAAGGTATACCCAATTGTTTCTTTAGGGTATCCTATGAAGACGCATTTCTCCGCTTTGGGTTCAAGCTTATCAGGTTGTAACTTCTTTACATACGCTTCGCAACCCCAAACTTTAAGGAACGACAACTTAGGTTTCTTTCCAAACCACAATTCGTACGGTGTCGTTTCAACGGATTTAGATGGTGCCCTATTTAAAGTGAATGCGGCTGTCTCTAATGCATAGCCCCAAAATGATAGCGGTAAATCTGTAAGAGACATCATAGACCGAACCATGTCTAAGAGAGTTCGATTACGACGTTCGGACACACCATTACGCTGTGGTGTTCCCGGCGGTGTCAATTGCGAAAGTATTCCACATTTCTTTAAATGCATGCCAAACTCATAACTTAGATATTCACCTCCGCGGTCAGAACGCAGAAACTTAATCTTCTTGTTACGATGATTTTCCACTTCACTTTGAAATTCCTTAAACTTCTCGAAAGTTTCGGACTTATGTTTCATAAAGTAGACATACCCATATCTACTTAAGTCATCCGTGAGTGAGAACATAACGATATCCACCACGCGATGCTACACTCATTGGGCTGCACACATTGGTATGTATTATTTCCAATAAGTCTGTAGCTCACTCCATTATTCCAGAGAATGGAGTCTTAGTCATTTTTCCCATTAGACATGCTTCGCATCTTTCAAGTGATTCAAGAAGTCCATCAGAATGGATTTTCTTCATACGCTTCACTCCAATGTGACCAAGACGACAGATCATTCAATTTTATTCATTTAGCATCTATGTTGTGAACATGTGTATCACTACTATCGAGATTTAGTAAGAATAAACCATTCATCTCAGGTGCATTACCATAAAAGATATTACTCATATAAATCGAACAACCTTTATTGTCGGACTTAAAAGAGTAACCGTCTCGCAATAAACAGATCCAGATATAATGTTCATGCTTAATGCAGGCACCAAATAACAATTATTCAAATTTAAAACTAATCCCGATGGTAGATGCAGAGGGAGCGTGCCGACGGTGATCACATCAACCTTGGAGCCATTTCCAATGCGCGTCGTCACCTCGTCTCTCGCCAGTCTTCGCTTATTCCGCAGCTCCTGTTTCGAGTTACAAATATGAGCAACCGAACCAGTATCAAATACCCAGGCACTACTACGATTACTAGTAAGATACACATCAATAACATGTATATCGAATATACCTTTCTTCTTGATGTTGCCGTTCTTCAGATCCGCCAGGTACTTGGGGCAGTTATGCTTCCAGTGACCAGCGCCCTTGCAGTAGAAGCATTCAGTTTCAGGCTTAGGACCAGCCTTGGGCTTCTTAGCAGGTGCGGCAGCTTTCTTGCCATCCTTCTTGAAGTTGCCCTTGTTCTTAGGCTTGCCCCGTTTTTTGAAATTGGTGGTCTTATTGACCATCAACACTTGGTGCTCCTTCTTGATCTCCACTTCAGCAGTTTTCAGCATGGACGATAGTTCAGGCAATGTCTTGTTCATGCAGTGCATATTGTAGTTCATCACAAAGTTCTTATAACTTGGTGGCAATGATTGGAGGACACGATGAATCCCTAACTCATTAGGAATCGTTATCCCCAACTCTTGGAGCTTGTTTGTGTGCCCAGACATGGTGAGCACGTGCTCGCTAACGGAGCTACCCTCTTCCATCTTACAGTGAAAGAACTTTTCGGAGGCCTCATAGATCTCCATGGCGGCATGAGTCTCAAAAATCAGCCTGAGCTCTTTGATGATATCAAACAGGTCGTGGTGCTCAAAGCGCTTATGAAGCTCCGTTTCTAAACCGTACATGATGGCACACTGAACTGTGGAGTAGTGATATTTCCGAGTGGCATAAACATTCTTTACATCATCGGTGGCATCTTCTGCAGGTGGGTCACCCAGTGGTGCTTCGAGCACATAGGTCAACTGACCAGCCCTGAGGACAATCTTCAGTTCACGGAACCAGTCCGTGAAGTTGCTTCCATTGTTCTTAAGCTTTTCTTTCTCTAGGAACGCATTGAAATTGATGGAGAGGTTCGCCATAATCTACAACAAATTTGCAAGTAGTTTAGACTAAGTTTATGATAAATTGAGTTCAATCTTAATTCTTAAATTAACTAGGTGAACTCCCACTCAAAACAACATCCCTCACGTTGTCTTAGTGATTACACGAACCAAATCCACTACACCAAGTCCGATCTTCACGAGAGAAGATGTAGTTTCAATAGCGAACAATCTTCATGTTCATCATATCATTCATATGACTCATGCTCTACCTTTCGGTATTCCGTGTTCCAAGACCATGTCTGTACATGCTAGGCTCGTCAAGATTAACCTTAGTTTCTGCATGTGCAAATCTGGCTTGCACCCGTTGTATGCACACGTAGAATCTATCACATCCGATCATCACGAGATGCTTCGAAACGACGAGTTTTAGCAACGGTGCCAACTAAGGACGAACACTTTATTACTTGATATTTAGTGAGAGGGATCATCTTATAATGCTACCGTCGCGATCTAAGCAATACAAGATGCATAAAGGATTAACATCACAGGCAATTCATAATTAGTGTGATATGATATGGCCCTTTCTTCTTATGCCTTTGATCTCCATCTCCAAAGCACGGACATGATCTCCATCATCACCAGCATTGCATCAAGGTCGGTGGCGCCGCTTCATGGTTGTCCATCATCACTAGAAACTATTACAACTACTTGGAATAAAGCTATTATAAGATGAATAGACACGCAGGTCTTAACAGAATTAAAGACAACCATTAGGCTCCTACCGGTTGCCATATTACAACAAGGATCATTGCATACATCAAATATAATCACAATCACATGATGGCCATATCACATCACAAAACCCCTGCAAAAACAAGTTAGACGCCTCTAATTTTCTTTGCATGTTTTACGTGGTTTGGGGCTTTCGAATAAGAACGGATCTTACCTACAAAACTGAACCACAATGTTGATACAAGTGCTATCAAGTGCAAAGTGTAAATTGGATCTATACTATGGTGAGAGAGACAGACACCCGCAAAGCCACTTGTGCGAAGCAAGTTACACGTCAAGCGTGGAACAAGTCTCATGTGCGATGACATGTAAGGTTAGCCCGAGCCGCTTCATCCCACCATACCGCAAGATCCAAAGTACACAAAGCAAAAGACGGCACGAGCACCAACACCCACAAAACCATTTTGTTCTACTTGTGCAACAGATCTACGCATAGACATGGCTCTGATACCACTAATGGGTTCGTAGCATGGAAAACAAAAAAATTCTACCACCAGAACGAACAAAACCCAGATCTAATCTAGATAAAAGCCAAGATCTAATCTATTAGACATGTTCAACGAGATAGATATGTACTAACCCTTGTAGATCCGAAAGCCTTGTGCGAGATCAGATCTCGTGGTTGATGTAGACGATCACTTGCCGATCTCAAGATCGAGTGGACGAGCCTTCCGGCGCTGTGTTCCGGCAGCGCTTCCGCAATCGGTCACACGTGCGGAGTCGATGCAGACCTACCTCTCCCTGTTCCAGCGAGCAGCGGAGGTAGTAGATCTCTCCATGGAATCCCAGCAGCACGACAGCATGGTGGTGGTGGTGGAGTAGAGAATTCTGCAGGGCTTCGCCTAAGCCAGAGCAGAGCAAAGGAGGAGGAGAGAGGTGGCTAGGGCAAGGAGTGGAGGGGCAAAGGGGGTGGCGCCTCCACCCCTCTATTTATAGAGGGAGGGGTGGTGCCTAGGGTTCCCACCCCTAGGGCCGGCGCACAAGGGGGGGCTTGGGGGGAGTTTCCTTCCCCCCCAAATTTCCCCTTTTCCTTTCTTGGTTTTCAAGTAAACTCCACAGAACTTTCTAGAACCTTCCAGAACATTCCGAAACCTTCTAGAATCCCCATATAAACACTCCGAAACATTTCCGAACCTAGAAAATGATCTCCATTATATGAATCTTATTCTCCGAACAATTCGGCATCTTCTCGTGATGTCCTAGATCCAATCCGAGACTCCGAACTACATTTGGTCTCCAACGCACATTCCATATCTACCTAAACAGCATCGAACCTTATGTGTGTCACCCTACGGTTCATGAATATGTAGACATGATGGAGACACCTCTCCGATCAATAACCATCAGTGGGATCTGGAGATCCATAACGGCTCCCACATACTCAACGATGACTTCGTGATCGATAGAACCATTAACATACGAAACCAGTTCCCTTTTGTCACACGATACTCTACTTATCCGAGGTTTGATCGTCGGTATCTCCATACCTAGTTCTACCTCATTACTGATAAGTACTCTTTACTCGTTCCATGATATGTCATCCCTTGTGACCTAGTCACATGCTTGCAAGCTAACTAGATGACATTCCACCGAGAGGGCCCATAGCATATATATCCGTCATATGGATGGACAAATCCCAATCTTGGTCCATGCGCTTCAACACATACTTTCAGAATACCCAATGACACCTTTATAACCACCCAGTTACGAAGCGGTGTTTGATGTCATCAAAGTACCCATCTGGTGATGGTGATTAACATAACCTCATGGTCGAAGGATTAGGTTACTATGCATTTGAAAGCTTGTAGAAATACAAACTTAATGACTTGATCTTATGCTACACTTACTATGGGTGTGTGTCCATCACATCATTCTCCTAATGATATAAACTTGTTACTAATGACATCCAATGTCCATGATCAGGAAACCATGATCATCTATTAATTAACAAGCTAGTTCAACAAGAGGCTTATTAGGGACTCTTTTTATGTTTACAAAACACACATGTATTAGTGTTTCCTAATAATACAATTATAGCATGGGATGTAAACATTCATCATAAACACAAGGATATAATAATAACCACTTTTATTATTGCCTCTTGGGCATATCTCCAACAATGCTTTGGTTATACCACTTTGAACACTACTTACCCCAAGTTTTACTTTCAAGCTTTTTACTTCCTTTACTTTACCAAAGTCCTTTACTTGTTTTGAAGGTAGCATAAAAAGTATAAAACTTGACCTATCTAGATAAATTTAGATCTCATTCTATGGCATGAGATTGAGATTAGCATCCCACCTTAGTGAACACTCTTAACTTAGTAGCTTAGAGCTAAATCAAAACTTGAGTCACTTTAGATGGGAATACTTGGTGAAAATGAATTGTGAAAACCTTGGAATGATGAGTCATTCTATTGAGATGCTTTGACCTGTGTTGAGAAACACAAATGGTTTATGATGATGAAAATGTTGAGGCATGATCCTTAACCCTTTTACAAAACGGATGGTTGGATTTGGATGCGATACCATTCCAATTTTACCGTATAACCACAATACCTGAATTGGGTAAGGCTTAGCCGGAAGTTTATATGCATTAATATTAGTTCCCTCGCGGGAGAGATTTGAGCTGAGTCTACCTGTAACACCCCGTCCACTCCTGGGCCCAAGGGGTGTCACTCCTGGCAGCTTATAGGATATCTAGACTGGCCCCACAGACCAACACTAGTCTTTTCTGCGCACTTTGTCCTCACTCGTGCGCACCCGGTTACCCACTTCCCGGTCGGTCACCCATCCTAGAATTACTCTAGGCCAAGCACGCTTAACCTTAGATTTCTTTTCGAATGAGCTTCCGGAAAAGAAGTTGCAACTTGTTGATATGGGTATCCTATCAATCCTATTAAGCCATGTGCCTGGATCTCACATACACCCACCCTTTAGAAGATCGATGCCCTCATCGATCAAGCACACCCCAGGAACATTCCCTCTTGGCACGTGTCTGTGTGTCCAGTGCCAGCACATGTGCCATGCCGTGTCTACTCCGGGCCACACGCGCCATGCTCCACATGTCCCGCCACTGACCCGCACACACCCGTGTAATCGCAAGGGTCGGCTCTGATACCACTTGTACCACCCCGTCCACTCCTGGGCCCAGAGGGTGTCACTCCTGGCGGCTTATAGGATATCTAGACTGGCCCCACAGACCAACACTAGTCTTTTCTGTGCACTTTTCCCTCACAATTACTCTAGGCCAAGCACGCTTAACCTTAGAGTTCTTTTCGAATGAGCTTCCGGAAAAGAAGTTGCAACTTGTTGATATGGGTATCCTATCAATCCTATTAAGCCATGTGCCTGGATCTCACACTACCTCTCAATGTTGTCCACCTATGCAGTGCCCAAGATGATAGATGGTCATGGTTGGGAGACCATGATCGTAGGAGAGGTGCTTATACTAGGGTGTGTAAAGGAAAGGTTATGTTTGATTATCTGCATACTAAGTATGATGATTCAGGGTTATCCCTGACAGATGTATTGAATCTTGTGGTGAAAGTGTACCACCTCTGCTGAGTGTCAAACTATTCGAATAGCCGCATCCGCGGTTATGGACAGTTGGAGTGGCCATACTGTTTCGTTGTCATATGTTTTCAAAATGACTTATGAAATGAATGATGAATCTTGACTTGACCACAACAGGGTTGTCACTATGCCACTAGCTTCCCAATTAAAGTGATTCTAGAACTTTATTTTATCTTTCTTTGTTTCTGAACTCGGCTTAGGTTTCAAACTTAACTTTACAAATAAACATAGAGTTAGCATTTCCCCGTAGCACTATCTGATACGTCCATTTTGCATCACTATTCTATGTCTTAATTCACTATTATTCATTGATATATTTCGTATTGAGAGGTGATACTTATGTTATTATTTTTGCATGGTTGATGACTTTTGGAGCATGGACCGCTGCAGTCAGGATTCTGATGGAAAAGGTGCTATTTGGAGGCAAAATTCGTGAAGATCAGAAAATCCGGGAAAATATACGGAAAATCCTATTTTTCCAGAAGACTAAGGATGCCAGAAGATGGACTGGAGGTGGGCCACAGGGGGCCCACACCACCCCATGGCGCGGACAGGCCTAGGCCGCGCCTGGGGGTGGTGTGGCCACCTTGGCCCACTCCAGCCTCTCCCCTCTGGCGTATATCATCCTCCCGAAACCCTAAGACTCGAGGAGCGACCACAGAAAGATTCTGCCACCTCTGCGGGGCGGAAAACATCGAGAGAGAAAGATCTCTCCGGCAGACAGATTTCTGCCAGGGGAATTCCTTCCCGGAGAGGGGAGATCATCGCCATCAACACCACCATCAAGCTGGACTTCATCGGGATCATCATCATCATCACCACCATCATCACCATCAGCACCCTCATCACCATCTCCATATTGCTGTAACAATTGAGTTGAATCTTGCATAGTTCATAGGGGAAACTTTCCCGGTGTTGATTACTCTTTGTAGTTGATGATATTGAGTGAACCATTGAATTATTGTTTATGTTCAGATTGTTATACATCATTATTCCATCTCTGATCATGATCAATATGATGTTTTGAGAGTAGTTTGTTTTGTTCTTGAGGACATGGGAGAAGTCTTGTTGTTAGTAGTGAAGTTGCGTTGAGAAAGAATCAATAGATTGTTATTTAAGTTGTGGTGTACTTCTTCTAGTGGTGTCATGTGAACGTAGACTACATGACACTTCACCTATATGGGCCTAGGGGAATGCATTGTGTATTTGGCTACTAATCGTAGGGGTTGCCGGAGTGACAGAAACCTGAACCCCCGTTAGGAAACCATTGCACAAGGAACGTAAGGGTCTTAGAGTTTAAAGCTGTGGTTGGGTTTCTAATTACTTTCTTGTACTTATGGATGTTTGCAAGGGGTATAATCACAAGTATGTATTAGTCTTGGATGGGGTGGTACATTAGCACAGGTTCACCCACATAGCAAGCTAGAGAAGATTAATCAGCTATATGAAGCGAAAGCACTTGACAGTCTTCCCATGTGTCCTCGAGAACATTTGGTCATCTTAAGAAATACAACCGGCTTGTCCTTTGCTGCATAAAGTATTGGGCCACTTGCTGCATTTATTCCTACCGTCTTTTATTTACTCGGACTTTGTTTACTTGCTTTATCGAAAACCCCTAAAAATCTGTTTGCTAAGTATTTGCAGAGAATTCCAGATCCATACCACTAGCCAGCACCTTCTGCTCCTCGTTGGGTGAGACACTCTTACTTATCAAGACTATTTTCGAGCGCCGTTGATGGGGAGTGAAGCGCCGTTGCCGGGGAGTGAAGCGCTATTGGAGAGTGGAACTGGTAAAGGAAACTTCTACTTTGAGTATTGTTTACTTCTGCTAGTTGCTTTATTTTTGTTATGGATAATTCGCTGAGTTTCTTATTTGGTAATGCTACTACCACTGCTGAGGTAGTAGACAAGCCACCACCTGCTGAGAATGATGTTTTCAAAATACCTACAAGAATTATTGATTGTGTTATGGATAACTACTATGTTGGGGATGGAACTGTCCATCCTGGTGATCATTTACTCTTTATACACTAATTCTGCGGGTTGTTCAAGTGTGCAGGTATTACTACAGATCAAGTTAAGAAGAAGTTATTCTCATTATCACTGAAAGGAAGAGCTGAGGAATGGTATAAGCTGCCGAAGAATGGTCAAGCTCTGGAATGGGAGGAAATAGTGCCTCTCTTTTATTCAAAGTTTTATCCTCCTAGTGAGATTCATAAAGATCGGAATGAAATATACAACTTTTGGCCTCTTGATGGAGAGAGTACAGCTCAAGCTTGGGGGAGATTGAAGTTACTAATGCTCAAATGTCCCATTCATGAGCTCCCCAACAATATTATTATCAACAACTTTTATGCAAGGCTCCCTCTACATGATAAAGATTTATTGGATGCTTCTTGTGTTGGATCATTCACTCGCATGGAATAAGAAGCTAAATGGGATCTTCTATACCGTATTCAAGACAATGTTAAAGCTTGGGAGAATGACAAAGGTAGAAAGTCAGGTATAAATTATGATTATGAATGCATTGAATCTTTTATGGGAACTGATGACTTTCAAAATGTTAGTAATATTTATGGTCTTGATTTGCAAGTTATTACGAATTTCTTTAGAGCTTTTGCTTCCTATATCGAAATTCCAAAAAGGGGATGGAACAAATACCATGCACCTTACAAAGATATTGTTGAATATGCTCCTATTGGAAGTGCTGAATATTGCATTATTGACCCCATCTTACCCGAACCTTATATTGAGAAGATTCCCTTCCCTGAAAAGGTAAAGGACCATCCTATGATAACTAATGTAATCACCAAAAGTGAAAAAAGAACTGTAAAACCTGATGAACAAATAAACATTGAACCTGTGGTAGCAATTGTGAAAGATCTTGTCACTAAAAGCGTAGAAGATGGGCACATAGTCTTTTGTGGGGATGCTTCTAATATTGTTTCACATCCCAATAGAACTAAAAAGGCTAGTGTTCCTGTTCTTTCTG
Organism: Avena eriantha; assembly: GCA_910589775.1. Lineage (NCBI taxonomy): Eukaryota > Viridiplantae > Streptophyta > Magnoliopsida > Poales > Poaceae > Avena > Avena eriantha. The sequence goes on from OU342741.1 coordinate 399,902,509, forward strand.
TTAGAATTGGTGATCATTGCTATTATGGTTTATGTGATATTGGTGCAAGTTCTAGTGCTATTCCTTATGAGCTTTATAGAGAAATTATGCATGAAATCAGTCCTTGCGAGTTGGAAGAGATTAATGTGGTTATTCACCTTGCTAATAGAGAGACCATCTCTCCAATTGGTGTGGTACGAGACGTGGAAGTTCTTTGTGGTAAGATTAAATACCCTGCTGATTTTCTAGTACTTGGTTCGGCTGCTAGTAAAACCTACCCTATCATTTTTGGTAGACCTTTCTTGAGTACTTGTGGGGCTATTATTGATTGCAAGAGGGAGAAAATCTTGACTAAGTTTGATGGGGAATCTTATGAGTTTAATTTTTCGAAATTTTCTAAAGAACCTTACGAAGAGGAAACCCATAATGAGGATTTTAGGGTTGAACAACTTGCTTCTATTTCTATTGCTCCTAACAATGCTTTGCAGCAATTTATGGAAGATCATGAAAGTGGAATCTTCATGGAAGAAAGGAATGAGATTGACAGGATTCTCCGTGATCAACCTATGATGCTTAAGCACGGCTTGCCTGTAGAAGACTTGGGTACCACGATGCCACCTCAAAAGGATCCTATTTTCGATCTAAAACCTCTCCCTGATGATCTTAAATATGCTTATATTTATGATAGAAAGATATATCCTGTTATTGTTAGCGCTAAACTTTCAAGGAAGGAAGAAGAAAGGTTATTGGAAGTTTTGAGGAAACATCGAGGAGCTATGGGCTATACTCTGGATGATTTAAAAGGGATTTCACCTACTATATGTCAGCACTCTATCAACATAGAACCAGATGCGAAGCCGGTAGTGGAGCACCAACGACGTTTAAATCCTAGGATGAAGGAAGTGGTAAGGAATGAGGTATTGAAACTCCTTGATGCTGGTATTATTTACCCTATTGCTGATAATGAATGGGTTAGTCTTGTTCATTGTGTTCCTAAAAAGGGAGGTATTACCGTTGTCCCTAATGATAATGATGAGCTTATTCCTCAAAGAATAGTGGTAGGCTATAGGATGTGCATCGATTTCAGGAAAGTCAATAAAGTTACTAAGAAAGATCACTACCCGCTTCCTTTTATTGATCAAATGTTGGAAAGGTTGTCTAAAAAGACCCATTTTTGTTTTCTTGATGGTTATTCTGGTTTCTCTTATGATTGTTGTTAAACAACAAGATCAAGAAAAAACTACTTTTACTTGCCCTTATGGAACTTATGCTTATAGATGTATGCCTTTTGGTTTATGTAATGCTCCTGCTACTTTCCAAAGGTGCATGTCTGCTATCTTTCATGGTTTTTGTGAGGAAATTGTAGAAGTGTTCATGGATGACTTTTCTGTCTATGGAACTTCTTTTGATAATTGTATGCACAACCTTGATAAATGTTTGCAGAGATGTGAAGAAACTAATCTTGTTCTTAATTGGGAGAAATGCCACTTCATGGTTAATGAAGGGATTGTTCTTGGGCATAATGTTTCTGAAAGAGGCATAGAAGTTGATAGAGCTAAGGTCGAGGCAATTGAGAAGATGACATGCCCAAGAGACATAAAAGGTATTCGTAGTATCCTTGGTCATGCTGGTTTTTATAGAAGGTTTATTAAAGACTTTTCCAGGATATCAAAACCTCTTACTAATCTTCTTCAAAAAGATGTACCCTTCGTTTTTGATGATGAATGTAAGGAAGCTTTTGAAAATCTTAAGAAGGCTTTAACTACAGCCCCTATTGTTCAACCACCTGATTGGAGTTTACCCTTTGAAATAATGTGTGATGCTAGTGATTTTGCTGTAGGTGTTGTCCTTGGGCAACGTATTGATAAAAAGCTAAACGTTATCCATTATGCTAGTAAGACTCTAGACGCTGCTCAAAGGAATTATGCTACTACTGAAAAGGAATTTCCAGCTGTTGTTTTTGCTTGTGATAAGTTTAGGCCCTATATTGTGGACTCAAAAGTAACCATTCATACTGATCATGCTGCTATTAAATATCTTATGACGAAGAAGGACGCTAAGCCTAGGCTTATTAGATGGGTACTGCTTTTACAAGAGTTTGATCTACACATAGTAGATAGGAAGGGTGCTGAAAACCCTGTAGCTGATAATTTATCTCGTTTGGAAAACATCTCTTTTGATCCTATGCCTGTTAATGATAGTTTCCCAAATGAATAGTTTGCCGCAGTAGGGGTGAGCTCGTGAGGAAGCCCTTGGTATGCTGATTATGCTAACTTTATTGTCTCCAAGTATTTGCCTCCAACTTTTACAGCTCAGCAAAGAAGAAAGTTCTTTTATGATTTGAGGCATTATTTTTGGGATGACCCACACTTATACAAAGGAGTTGATGGTATTATGCGAAGATGTGTTCCAGAATATGAGCAAAAAGAGATATTGCGTAAATGTCATGGTAGCGCCTATGGAGGACATCATGCGGGAGATAGAACTGCACAAAAGGTACTACAATCAGGTTTCTACTGGCCTACCCTTTTTAAAGATGCAAGAAAATTTGTTTTATCTTGTGATGAATGTCAGCGTGTTGGTAATATTTCTAGACGCAATGAAATGCCTATGAACTACTCTCTAGTTATTGAACCTTTTGATTGTTGGGGATTCGACTTTATGGGTCCTTTCCCTCCTTCGAAGGGTTACACTCATATTCTTGTTGCCGTTGATTATGTTACTAAGTGGGTAGAAGCCATTCCTACGAAAAGTGCTGACGGGGAAACCTCTCTAAAAATGCTTAAGGACGTTATCTTTCCTAGGTTTGGAGTGCCTAGGTATCTCATGACTGATGCGGGTGCTCATTTCATTCATGGCGGTTTTAGGAAGACCCTCGCTAAATATGATGTTAATCATAGAATTGCTTCAGCTTATCACCCCCAAACTAGCGGGCAAGTAGAGTTATCAAATAGAGAAATTAAATCTATCTTGCAAAAGCCTGTTAATAGGTCTAGAAAAAACTGGGCTAAGAAGTTGAATGATGCTTTATGGGCTTATAGAACTGCTTACAAAAATCCTATGGGAATGTCTCCTTATAAAATGGTTTATGGGAAAGCTTGCCACCTACCCTTAGAATTAGAACACAAAGCTTACTGGGCAGTGAAAGAACTAAATAGAGATTGTAAGCTCGCTGGTGAGAAAAGATTATTTGACTTAAGTTCTTTAGATGAATGGAGGAGTGAAGCCTATGAGAATGCTAGGCTCTTTAAGGAAAAAGTTAAAATATGGCATGACAAGCGAATACTTAAGAGAGAATTTCATGTTGGTGAGAAAGTTCTATTGTATAGGTCTCGTCTCAGATTTTTTGCAGGTAAGCTACTATCAAAATGGGAAGGACCTTTCATCATTGAAGAAGTATACCGTTCAGGAGCAATAAAAATTTCTTCTCTAAAAGATAATACTACACAAGTAGTGAATGGATAGCGACTCAAACACTATATTGCTGGAGATTCTTACAATGAAGATGTTGATGCCTTTCAAGTTATAACTCTAGAGAAATTCATTGAGGACCAAATTCAGAGACCTGTAGAGTCTGTTTTCATGTAAGTAACAGTTCTGGTAAGAAAAGTTCCGCGAAAATACAATACAACTATATTTTTGCAGTTTTCAGTCGATAAGGAAAGTTTCGAAGCGAAAAAGGGACGGAACCAGAGCCGGGGTGGCCCACACCACCCCATGGCACGGGCCCACCCCTGGTCGCGCCACCAGGTGGTGAGGCCACCCAGGACTCCGCCTCCGACCCGTTTTCACCCAGTACCTTCCTTTTGATATGAAACTTCATAATATATAACCCCCCCGGATCTTTTGAGGTTTGTATATTGTGTTTTTGTCGTGTTTTTGTTCCAATCTATTTCTGCCAGGTAGAATCCCAGATTTGGAGCCACAATGTCTTCCTCTGGATCATCCAAAGGAGATTCTTTAGAAGATATCATCAACCCATACATGAGAGAATTGAAGATTCATCCCAAGGAGTTGTTGCTCGAAGATGGGGAGGTCCGGATTAAAGAGGTTCAAGGCCCTAAAGGTGAAGGAAGTCTGGAGGACAGGATGGAAGCTCTGGAGCAAGAAGTCTTTAGGTACAGGAAGATGGCGGAGCGCGAAGTGGATATCATCCATAAGATTTGTTCCGAACTCATCACTGAGCACCAAAAGAAGACTGCTGAACTCAATGACGAAGTCTTCTCACTCCGCCAAACAACCAACGAACTGCAAGCACAGTTCTATGACGCTCAAAATCAAAACTGTGAGTATGAGGCTAGATTTAAACGCATAAGTGCTACTGCAAGTTTCAGGATGTTGGAAACCACGATGTCCTTTGTTGATGGGAAGCCTTTACCCTGGAAGACGGACAAAGATGAGAAGACACCACCACCACCTAAGGAGTAATTCGTCATCAGGTTTGGCATCCCCTTGGTTTGTTCCAAGCTTGGGGGAGTGCCGCGGTATCACATCACTATCTTCTATCTTTTTACCTTATTAGTAGAGTCATATCATGAATAGAGGAGTTATTATGTAGTATGGTTTGCATTATGGAAGTGTCCCCTCTCTCATTAGATATGTATCCCTTGGTGTGAGTTGTCGTTAATATTAATGAGAAGTTCTATCATTCAATCTTTTGCATAGCTTATATTAGCTTTCAATTTGTGGTTATATCATTGATCTTGTTGTTAGTATTGGTATCACTTTGGGATCATTGAGTTAATTTAGTTGGTTTTGGCAAACCTGGCTCGGTCAGTAGCAACACCTTTTTGAGAGTTGAAAATAAAAAGATAGAAGTACTCTAGAGAAAAATAATTTCATCATCTTTCTTTCTTGATTTGCTCATAAGTCTAGTATTCTCTAGTTAAGATCTTTTGTGCTTCCAAGGAAGATTGCATGTTTGTTTTCATCATTTGTATGTTTGGTTGTTTCCTTCAACTCTTGTACTTGCTACCCAGCCTTGCTAGCCAAAAACCTGTACTGAGAGGGTATTCTTTTCGTGCATCCACTCCTTTAAACCAAAACCTTTGCCATTTGTGTCCACCATACCTACCTAGTAGCATTATTACTATTCCAAGTAAATTCTTGTTTTATCTACCTCCCAAATTAAACTTGTTATGTCAAAATTAGTGATTAAATCTCTCACGAACTTGATGGCACACTTTACTTTCTTGCATTTAATAAATTTGAACCATTGTGCTCACCTATGTTGCATATATGCTTGCGCTTTGTAAGTTGTGAATTAGCAGAACCATGCTGTCATGGGGAACGCTTTCAACATTGCACTGGTACTTTGTACCAAGTTGATATCATGTTCTTTTGTCTATGGATGTTGTCGGTGTGAAATGAAAGGGGAGCTTGTAAGTCCATGGAGTTATGCATGTGTGTTAGAGAAACGCTTGGGCCGCCGGTCTAATCCATGCTGACATGGTGGAAACCTGCAGCGTAACCATAACGAGTATCTATGATGCATTCTTCTTATAAAAAAAGAGATAGAGATTGAAAAAAAGAGAGATATTATGAAAATAGGAAAGAGAGAAAAAAAAACACCATATTCCCATGGTAAATAAGAAGATTGCTGAGATACTTGTTATATGCTTGCCTTGTCATTTTGATATGGGGATTCTTCCGTATCATCGGGCAAGGGGTACCCCGTTGGCGGTTCTCTATGATACACATATGCTTACGATGACAAGAACTTACCGGTGACTAAACTTGAGTAGCATGAGGAGCGGCCCTCGTATTCAAGGGACATGAGATTCTCAACTTACAACTTGTCAATGCATATCCTCATTTTTGATCACTTTAACCTTAATCACCTAAAGATGCCTATGATAGGGGCAATGAGAGCTAAAAGCTAGTAAGTATCATAATTTTTGGGAGCTCTTTATGAGACTTGCAATCCCTGCTTCCCTCTGCGAAGGGCCTTTCTTTTACTTTGTAGTTGAGTCAGTAAACCTATTCCCTTCTTTCTCAGCAAGTATTTTAAGTTGATGTGTTTCATTCATTCATATGATGATTTATTCAATCATGTCTCTTATGTTCCTTGTTTTGCACATTGCTCTTATCTTGATGTTTACTACTTTGAAAGCTTTCATTGAAAAGCCAGCTATTTGTGAACTCCAGCAAATTATCAACTATTCTTCGACCAAGAGCTAAGTTTGCCATTACCAATTCTGATTCACTTTATGTATCTTTATTGTGTTTGCTTTACTCATTGCAAGTTGAGTTATATAATAGTGAGTTGTCTTCTATTATGATCTATGTATTTGATGAATGTGATGCTTCTTGTCCGTATTCTTTTATCGACTCTTCACTCCATAAACCTGAGGCCATGTTTATTGAGCTCAGTTTCACTTTTGGACAAGTGAAGTCTAAGCTTGGGGGAGTTGATACGTCCATTTTGCATCACTATTCTATTTCTTAATTCACCATTATTCATTGATATATTTCGTATTGAGAGGTGATACTTATGTTATTTCATCTATTTTTGCATGGTTGATGACTTTTGGAGCATGGACCGCTACAGTCAGGATTCAGATGGAAAAGGTGCTATTTGGAGGCAAAATTCGCGAAGATCAGAAAATCCGGGAAAATATACGGAAAATCCTATTTTTCCAGAAGACTAAGGATGCCAGAAGATGGAGTGGAGGTGGGCCACAGGGGGCCCACACCTCCCCATGGCGCGGGCAGGCCTAGGCCGCGCCTGGGGGTGGTGTGGCCACCCTGGCTCACTCCATCCTCTCCCCTCTGGCGTATATCATCCTCCTGAAACCCTAAGACTCAGGGAGCAACAACAGAAAGATTTCGCCGCCTCTGCAGGATGGAAAACACCGAGAGAGAAAGATCTCTCCGGCAGACAGATTTCTATCGGGGGATTTCCTTCCCGGAGAGGGGAGATCGTCGCCATCAACACCACCATCAAGCTGGACTTCGTCAGGATCATCATCATCATCACCACCACCATCATCACCATCAGCACCCTCATCACCATCTCCATATTGTTGTAACAATTGAGTTGAATCTTGCATAGTTCATAGGGGAAACTTTCCCGGTGTTGATTACTCTTTGTTGTTGATGCTATTGAGTGAACCATTGAATTATTGTTTATGTTCAGATTGTTATACATCATTATTCCATCTCTGATCATGATCCATATGATGTCTTGTGTGTAGTTCGTTTTATTCTTGAGGACATGGGAGAAGTCTTTGTTAGTAGTGAAGTTGCGTTGAGAATATTCAATAGATTGTTATTTAAATTGTGGTGTACTACTTCTAGTGGTGTCATGTGAACGTCGACTGCATGACACTTAACCTATATGGGCCTAGGGGAATGCATTGTGTATTTGGCTACTAATCGTAGGGGTTGCTGGAGTGACAGAAACCTGAACCCCCATTAGGAAACCATTGCACAAGGGACGTAAGGGTCTTAGAGTTTAAAGCCGTGGTTAGGTTTCTACCTTAATTACTTTCTTGTACTTACGAATCTTTGCAAGGGGTATAATCACAAGTATGTATTAGTCTTGGATGGGGCGGTACATTAGCACAGGTTCACCCACACAACACTTAGCAAGCTAGAGAAGATTAATCAGCTATATGAAGCGAAAGCACTTGACAGTCTTCTCATGTGTCCTCGAGAACGTTTAGTCATCTTAAGAAATACAACCGTCTTGTCCTTTGCTGCATAAAGGATTGGGCCACTTGCTGTATTTATTCCTACCGTCTTTTATTTACTCGTACTTTGTTTACTTGCTTTATCGAAAACCCCTAAAAATCCGTTTGCTAAGTATTTGCAGAGAATTCCCGATCCATACCACTAGCCAGCACCTTCTGCTCCTTGTTGGGTTCGACACTCTTACGTCAGGGAGAATCCAGTTCTCCGTAAGGGAAAACAACTGGCTAGATGGATTAGCCAGGGCAATGCATGAAGCTCTCGCACGTCTATGTGCCCTCAGTGTCAACCAAATCCAAGGAACCCGCTTTGCGCACTATGCAAGGCGTGACTTCATGGGAATGCCAATGGAGATGCCAAGTCACCCAGAGTTGAAGCATCAAGTGGAGAACCTTGACTTCCTGTTGTACGATCGCCAGAAGGAATTGGACAATTCTAGGGAGTTTGCCAACGACAACCGTGCCATTGCCGACCAGAAGGCCCAGACTTTCTCACTGCTAGTCAAGGATCGTCAGTCTCTTTGCCTCCAGCGCAAAAAGAAGGATCGCACCATCGCCCGTCTTCGCAAGAAGGTGGGCGACCTCGAGAAGACCGTCAAGGAGCAAGAAGCTCAGCTTGCAGCAAAGGAAGAAGAAGAGGAGGGTGAAGACATCTAGGGAGACATGGATTCTTAGCTCAGCAATGATGATGACTTTCTGGAGGAGGATGTCGTGGACTTCTACATTGACGATGAGGACTCCGACTTCATCGACGATGAGTAGATACACTAGAGCACTGTCGTAGCATGAGATGTATCGGTCCCACTGTATTGTAGCTTGCAGAATGGTTCTTAAAACCATATGTTTTCCTTGTTATGGTGTGTGTGTGTTTGTATCGTGTGCTTGTTTGAATGAATGAAATGGAGTTAGTTGCAAAACCTGAGTCAAACTCAAAGTTTTAGCTTTGAAACCAAAACCATGAACCTTAGAACTTTCCCTCTTACCCCTTTATCTACCTCAATCTTTAGATGACTCATGGAAACCAAGGAGGGAGCAGCTCGTCGCAAGACCCAATGTTGCAGATCCTGCAGAATCTCATCGCAGACAGAGAAGCAAGCAGGGCAGAGCGCCAAGCTAATCTAGCAACACTGCAACAGATCGCCCAGATGGCTCTCAATAACCAAGGGCATGGAAACCAAGATCATCAAGTATCCAAGCTGAAGAACTTCCAGAATACCAATCCCCCAATCTTTAGCACCTCAGAGAACCCATTAGATGCTGATGACTGGTTGCAGACGATGGAGAACAATTTGGAGGTAGCTAGAGTTGATGACAACGAGAAAGTTCTCTTTGCCACCCACTACTTGGCAGGAGATGCAAGAGCCTGGTGGAACAGCATCCGCCTGATGAACCATGGTCAAGTGATGACATGGGAAGCCTTCAAAATCAAATTCAGCCGCACTCACGTGCCGCAGGGTCTAGTCAACTGAATGAGGGATGAATGTCGAGAGTTGAAGCAAGGCAGAATGACTGTGGTGGAGTACCGTGATAGATTCCTGTCGCTTGCAAGGTACGCCCCCGATGAGATCAACACAGAGGCCAAGAAGAAGGAGAGATTCCTGAATGGACTGCATGATGAGATGCAGACTGTCCTCGTCAACATCCGCTTCGAGGATCTCGAAGAGCTAGTCAACTCTGCCATTCAGATGGAAGGGAAGATTAACCAGGCAAACGACAACCGCAAACGTCGTATGATGCACCAAGCTGGATCCAACAGTCACCAGAAGTACCGCCCCAACCCCTCACCAGGATATGCACCGAGAAACAACCGACCCCCAATGTCTCGCCCAAGCTACCCCAACCGTAGCGGAGGCAATGTGAAGCCCAAAGGAAACAACAACCACTCCGGCAACACCAATAATTTCAACCGTGCCCCTCCCAAGACCAACAACAACAGCAACACTGCACCCATAACTGGAAGCAATGTTGTGCCTGTCGCAGCAAAAGACATGTCCCAGATAACTTGTTTCGAGTATGGAGTGAAGGGCCACTATTCCAATGAGTGTCCCAAGAAGACTGTCGCCACTGCCAATGTGAATGCCCCAGCTCAACAGCAGTGTCGTGTTCAACCAGGGAGAAGGTTTGCCCCAGGGAACCCTCATAACCGCAACGGTCGTCTCTTCCACATGAACGTCGAGGAAGCCCAAGAAGCGCCAGATGTAGTGCTGGGTATGTTTTCTGTCAACTCAGTTTTAGCAAGGGTATTGTTTGATTCGGGAGCATCACATTCATTTGTCACCGAAGAATTTGTATGCACTAGTAAGATTCACCCAACCAACTTGAAGCATGTCATGATAGTTCAAATCCCCGGTTCAACTACAAAAGCTAGAAAAATTTGCAAAGTTGTGCCTATCAGAATACATGGGGTAGATTTTTATGCCAACCTAATCGTACTCGAAACCAAAGGATTGGAAGTAGTACTAGGTATGGACTGGATGTCAAGGCATAAAGGACTGATAGACTGTGCTAAGAAAGCCATCACCATGACCAGTAGCTCTGGAGTCACAGTAGAGCATATCTCTGAAACCTTACCTCGACAATTTAAGTGCAACAAGAGTCTAGCCCTGCCCACCATAGACCAAGTCAGAGTACTCTGTGAATGCCCCGGCGTATTCCCAGATGAATTGCCAGGTATGCCCCCAGATAGGGATATTGAGCTCATTATCGAACTAATCCCCGGAACCGGACCCATAGCCCAGAGACCCTATAGCATGAACCCCTCAGAGTTAGTAGAGTTGAAGAAGCAGTTGGATGCTATGTTAGCAATAGGCGTGATTCAACCAAGCGCATCGCCATGGAGATCACCAGTGTTATTCGTCGACAAGAAAGATGGAGGCAACTGTTTGTGCGCAGATTATAGAACGCTAAATGATGTCACCATCAAAAACAAGTACCCTTTGCCAAAGATAGAGGATCTATTTGATCAGTTGACTGGAGCCCAGGTATTCTCAAAGATTGATCTTAGGACTCGTTATCACCAACTTAAGATTCGTGCAACGGATATTCCGAAGACCGCCTTTACTACTCACTATGGATTATATGAGTATACGGTTATGTCTTTTGGATTAACCAATGCCCCTGCTTATTTCATGAATCTCATGAATAAGATTTTTATGAATTTCTTAGATAAGTTTTTTGTTGTGTTTATCAACGATATCCTTATCTATTCCAAGTCAGAAGAAGAGCATGAGCAACATCTGAGACTCATCCTTGAAACCCTTAGAGAGCATCGGTTGTATGCCAAGTTCAGCAAATGTGAGTTTTGGCTGAAAGAAGTAGGATTCCTAGGACATATTGTGTCTGCCGGAGGAGTCTCTGTTGATCCCGCCAAGATCAAAGATGTCAAAGAATGGGAAGCCCCAACCACTCAAACCCAAGTCAGTGCATTTCTCGGATTAGCAGGATATTACCGCAAGGTCGTCGAAGGATTCTCGAGCATCGCTAGACCCATGACCCAATTGTTTAAGAAGGACAAGAAGTTTGAATGGACCGACAAGTGCAAAGCCAGTTTCCAAGAGCTGAAGAAGAGATTGATTTCATCCCCAATATTGTTCATGCCAGCTATTAAGAAGCCGTTTGATGTATATTGTGATGCATCCAAGATTGGTCTCGGATGTGTATTAATGCAAGAAGGCAAAGTTATCACCTATCTGTCTCGACAACTGAAGCAGCATGAGCAGAACTATCTAACCCATGATCTTGAATTAGCAGCCATAGTTTTGGCATTGAAGACATGGCGTCATTTTCTTATGGGTAATCGTTGTGAGATTTACTCAGATCACAAGAGCTTGAAGTATATTTTCACTCAGAAGGAGCTGAATATGAGGCAAAGGAGATGGATAGAGTTAATCAAGGATTATGACCTTGACATTCACTATCACCCCAGCAAAGCCAATGTGGTAGCGGATGCTCTTAGCAGATGGCCTTGCAGGCTAAACACCATGATCAAGGAGAAGCAACCAAGTTTGTATGAGGAGTTGGAGCAGTTTAGGACTAAGCTAGTTAGCAAAGGATTCTTAGCTAGCATTTAACTTCAACCCACTTTGATTAGCCAAATCAAGGAAGCCTAGAAGGGAAATAAAAGCATCAACGGAATCAAACGTCATGTTGGTACAGGAAATGTACCTGGATTCACTAAAGACGAAGAAGGAGTTCGGTGGTACAAAGGACGTATCTATGTGCCAGCAGATTTGGAGCTGAAGCAAGTTATCATGCAGGAAGCTCATGATACTCTTTATTCTATCCACCCCGGAGGAACGAAGATGTATCAAGCTTTGAAAGAGCTATTTTGGTGGCACAAGATGAAGAGGGAAATCGGAAGCTACATCGCCAAGTGTGACATCTGTCAAAGAGTCAAAGCAGAGCATCAGAGACCCGCAGGACTGTTGCAACCATTGCAGATTCCGCAATGGAAATGGGATTCCGTCGGAATGGAATTTATCACCGGTTTGCCTACTTCTAGTAGGGGAAATGACTCAATCTGGGTCATCATTGATAGACTGTCCAAGGTAGCTCACTTTATACTAGTCAAGACAACTTACCAGAGTTCGAAACTAGCAGAACTGTATATTGCTAGGATTGTTAGTCTGCATGGAACCCCCAAGACCATAGTATTAGATCGAGGAACCCAATTTACCTCGAGATTTTGACAGAAAGTCCAAGAGGGATTAGGAACCAAGTTGAATTTCAGCACCGCTTATCACCCGCAGACCGATGGACAGACTGAGAGAGTCAACCAAATCCTAGAGGATATGTTGAGAGCTTGTGTGTTAGAGTATGGATCAAAATGGGAAGACTGCCTGCCCTTCGCAGAATTCTCATATAACAATAGTTATCAAGCCAGTTTGCAGATGGCACCATTCGAGTTCCTATACGGAAGAAAGTGTCGCACCCCTTTGAATTGGTCGCAAGTAGGAGAGAGTCAGATCTTTGGACCCGACATTATCCGGGAAGCCGAAGAAAAGGTTCATAAGGTCTGTGAACACCTCAAGAACGCCCAGTCCAGACAGAAGAGTTATGCTGACAAGAGAAGGAGAGACCTGACTTTCAATGTCGGAGATTTTGTATATCTCAAGGTTTCGCCATTGAAGGGAACCCAACGCTTTAGTCTGGAAGGAAAGTTAGCCCCCAGATATATCGGGCCCTTCAAGATTATGAATCGCCGAGGAGAAGTATCGTATCAACTGGAACTACCAGAGGAGATGTCAGCCATCCCAATGTGTTCCATATCTCGTTACTTCACAAATGTCTAGAAGTGCCGGAGAAGACTTAAGTTTTCAAGAACATCGATCATCGAGCTGTTGAGATCAACAATGACCTAACATATTGTGAAGTGCCCATCTGTATCTTGGAGGAAGCCTACAGAACCACCAGAATCAGGAGTATCAAATTTCTCAAGATTCAATGGAGCAACCATACCGAAGAGGAAGCCACTTGGGAGCGAGAAGATTACATTAGGACAGAGTTCCCAGATCTCTTTAGTTCCTAGTTTTCTTTCGTAAATCTCGGGACGAGATTTTGTTTAAGGGGGGAAGGTTTGTAACATCCCAAAACTCTAATCCAAGGTTATTAAGATCCAAATCATCAAAATTAGGGTTAACAAAAACTTTTCCATTTAAAAATAGTAAAGCCTTCATATGTGTGTGCATTTAAATAGGAGTTGTTTTGAATTGCCATGATTAAGTGATCCATTGATTGTAAAATGATTCTTAGGTGAATTAAACATCATCTAGATGATTCCCAAACAAATCCCAAAGAAAAACAAATCAAAATGAATAAAGGAAGCAAATGGTCATCTGTGCCATTTTAATCCACATGCCTACTTTGGCTATTCCTAGGACTCAATTCTTAACAGACATAAATGTGGATATTTGCACCCCTTGCTAGTACATGTAGTGATGTACCAAGGCCCACTTTGTGATTTACCAAAAACTTTCAAACACTAATTTTAAATGGCATTTGAAAATTGAATCTAGTGTAGGTGTCAAGATCACACTATTTCAAAAACCACTCAAATGAACTCCATTTTCAAATCCCAAGCAACCAGAGATGCTCAAGAATAAGATACAACACTCCACAAAAAATCAGCCCAAAATTCAAATGTTTTGTTCTTATGGCCATTTGATCGAACAGGTTGCAGACAGAATCAAATTAGCCTAACTATTATTGTTTTGATCAATTCTTGTCGAGCCATTGGTGTGCATTGATCATTCTTGTCTCCCCTGAGCCCAACCAGATCAAAACCCACCCTAGTTCTAGCTCCTGGCGCCAGTGCAACGCCGCCCTGATGCCATGCTCGCCGGCCAACGTTGCCAACGCAGCAGCAGACCGCCAGCCCCTCTCCGCCGATCCAGGAAGCTAGGTGCCACCCTACCACTGCCCACAGTCCACCCCACGACCACTGCCAGCCACTGGACCACTCCCCAGCCTCGCCGCCCATTCTCTCTGCGTGTAGCCAGAGCGTGCTAGAGCGCCCTCACCGCCAGCATGCCACAGACCGCCCCTCGACCCAATACTGTGCACGCCACTCTGCCTCGACCCTAGCACCCCGCCAGACACGGCCGTGCACCGCCGCGCGACCCACAGTCGTCGTGCGTCGCGTCAAGCACTGCCTCTGCCGCATAGAGCGCCATCCCCTCGTCGACCTATAAAAGGAGGCCACCCCAGCACAAACTCCTCACACCATCTCACTCCCCTCTCTCCACTGATCCTTCCACCCCATCCCCGGAGCAAGGCAGGCCGCCGTTCGCCGGAATTTTGCCGGAGCTTGCCGCAGCAGAGGAGGAGAGGCGCCGTTGATTGCGACCACCCCAGGAGACGCCGCGACCACGCCTGAGTCCGCCGTCGACAGCATGTTCGATCGCCCCCATCGCCATGCTAGCTGGAGCCCTGGTATGCCCCCATTGCACCCCCACCGAGCCACTAGGGTTAGCTCTCGCCGGCGACCTGTTCGCCGGGGACGACGATCCTCAGCCGTAGATCTTCTTTTTAATCGCACGGTCCATGTTGCCCCGTACCGCTTCGCGTTTGATGTGCCGCTGACCTGCGGGACCCCCTGCCAGTTGTCATCCGCGTCGTGGAGCGCCACTGGGCTGGCCCATTAGTTTTCCCGCGCGACCCAGTTGGTTCAAATATGGATTTTTCTGTTTAAGTTTGAACTCACTTCTCTCCCTTAGTTTAAAAATCAATTCAAGAAGATCTACTGAACCAAATTGAGTGATTCAAATTTTGTTAGAAATCTTCTGAAAAGATCTATCCAAGCCCATTGGATTTAATTCATTTAGAGTTAGAGATCTCTCCTAGTAAAAATAACAAGACAGAAGCATTTGCACATTCAAACATTTTTATAAAATCAACCATGATAGCTTTTGAGTTGATTCCAACTCTCAAAAATCACATTTAACCATACCTATCTGAATATGTAATAATATTAAGTTTTGCATGCTGTGAATTTGGACTAGCACCAAAATAATGCTATATAGGCATTTCTAGTCACTTTAAATCATTTAATATTAAACTTAAACTTATTTAAATGTGATCCAACCTTTAAATCACATTCCCATATGTTAGAATATGTGGTGATGACATGTGTCCACATGACCCCATATTTTAATTAGTGAATATTAAATCTTAGTTATTTTTCAATGAGTAGAAACTACTTTTCTTAAATAAAAAGAATGAAGCTAGTTAATAAAACCTTGTGATGCTTGTGATGATAATAGATCATCAAATGTGTGCCTTAGAGTGCTAAGTAGACTAGTTAAGTATTGTTTGGTGATTGTGTACTTCATATGTATTTATAGACGATAGTACCGACCAAGCTTTCGAGGAGGAGGAGTTCTACCAAGAAGAGGAGGAAGAAAACTTCAACCACTGCACCAACCAAGGGAAGCTAACACTTGCAAGTATTATACTAGCAAGCCATCATTAACCAAGCAAGCTATTGTTAGGAAGCTAGAATTAATTTAGATAACCTAAGCAAGATGCATTAGGCATGCTTTGGTTATACCACTTTGAACACTACTTACCCCAAGTTTTACTTTCAAGCTTTTTACTTCCTTTACTTTACCAAAGTCCTTTACTTGTTTTGAAGGTAGCATAAAAAGTATAAAACTTGACCTATCTAGATAAATTTAGATCTCATTCTATGGCATGAGATTGAGATTAGCATCCCACCTTAGTGAACACTCTTAACTTAGTACCTTAGAGCTAAATCAAAACTTGAGTCACTTTAGATGGGAATACTTGGTGAAAATGAATTGTGAAAACCTTGGAATGATGAGTCATTCAATTGAGATGTTTTGACATGTGTTGAGAAACACAAATGGTTTATGATGATGAAAATGTTGAGGCATGAGCCTTAACCCTTTTACAAAACTGATGGTTGGATTCGGATGCGATACCATTCCAATTTTACCGTACAACCACAATACCTGAATTGGGTAAGGCTTAGCCGGAAGTTTATATGCATTAGTATTAGTTCCCTCGCAGGACAGGTTTGAGATGAGGCTACCTCTCAATGTTGTCCACCTATGCAGTGCCCAAGATGACAGATGGTCATGGTTGGGAGGCCATGCTCATAGGAGAGGTGCTTATACTAGGGTGTGTAAAGGAAAGGTTATGTTTGATTATCTACATACTAAGTATGATGATTCAGGGTTATCCCTGACAGATGTATCGACTTCTGGTAAAAGTGTACCACCTGTGCAAAGTGTCAAACTATTCGAATAGCCGCGTCCGCGGTTATGGACAGTTGGAGTGGCCATACTGTTTCGTTATCAGATGTTTTCAAAATGACTTATGAAATGAATGATGAATCTTGACTTGACCACAATAGGGTTGTGACTATGACACTAGCTTCCCAATTTAAGTGATTCTAGAACTTTATTTTATCTTTCTTTGTTTCTGAACTCAGCTTAGGTTTCAAACTTAACTTTACAAATAAACATAGAGTTAGCATTTCCCCGTAGCACTATCTTACTTGTTAGTGGTAGTTTGCGAGTACTTAAAGAGTACTCATGGCTTTTGTCCCTGGTTATTCCTATAGCCAGACTGTGAAGGAGACTACCAAGATGATGGATAGTAGGACGGCTATGATAACTAGGACTATCTGCCTTCGTCAGCATTGCCTGTGCCCCTATAGATGGACCCCACCGCTACGCTTAGTATTTATTCTGCTGCTTGTTGTATTAAGACTAGATCATGAGATCCTTTATTCGTGCAAGACCTTATATTGGTTTGTAATGGATGATGTACTGTGGTATCCAATATATTATGTCTCGCAAAAGTGGTAATCCTGGGATTGCGATGTATGACATAACATGCATCTAGGATTAAAAATCCGGGTGTTGACACCCGAAGTGACAGAAATCGGGATAACTGGAGGGGATGGCTGTGATGTGAGGATCACGTGTGTTCATGGAGTTTTAATGCTTTGCTCCAGTGCTCTATTAAAAGGAGAACCTTAATTGCCAGTAGATTCCCTTGAGGCCCCGCTGCAACGGGCTGGCAGGACAAAAGATGTTGTGCAAGTTCTCATTGCGAGCATGTATGAGTCTATATGGAACACATGCCTATGATTATTTAGTACTTGGATAATTTATCTTATTTATATGCAAATGCCCTATGTCTTGATTATTACATGAGTTTTCTCGTCCATGCAACGCCCGTCCATCCATCCCTATGCCTACCGCACTTTAATCCCACTATTTACTACAATTGTTTTTTTTGAACTTTGTTTACTGTAATTGTTACTACTGTCTTTATTTTACTACTGCTATTACTTTACTATTGCTACTACAAAACTATTGCTACTGATAGACTACAGCAAGCAAGATTGTTTCCAGGTGCGGCTAAATTGACAACTCAGTTGTTAAGACCTATAAATATTCTTTGGCTCCCCTTGTGTTGAATCAATAAATTGGGTTTTACTTCCCTCGAAGACTGTTGCGATCCCCTATACTTGTGGGTCATCAAGACTATTTTCTGGCACCATTGCCGGGGAGCATAGCTCTATTTATAAAGTTCACTTGGGATCACTATTGTTCGCTGCTATCCATTCATCATGGGTAAAACTCGTGATGGAAAAGTTCCTATATTACCATCCACTACAAGGAGAGGTACAGTTCTGAACACCTCTGTTGCTCTTGATTCACCATCTGTGATGAGTAAGCTCCTTACACCACCACCACATACACATGCTACACATACTGCTACTTTTGCTGAATCTGAAATTGCTTCTGATACTTATGATTCTACTTCTACTATGCTTGATGAGAGTGGTTCATTAGGTCCTTTCCCAGATGCTACGATTGCTAGAACTATAGTTGGAAACACTGAAACTCCTAATGAAGATACTGCTACACCTGTTAGTTCACCTGGGTCTAGAGAGAGCTATGATCTTGATGACGGTTATATTGAAATGACTGATGAATTTATTGAAGAATGTCAAAACACTCATGGTACAAGTGTTATTAAGAGTCTTTTTGAGAGACGTACTATTAGACCTAAATTATCTCCTAATGCTAAGTTTGCTACATCTCCCATAAACATTAAAGATCAGGATTATGATTTCTCTCTTGATTTATCTTACATAACCATTGTTGAGAAAGAACCCTTTTGTGGGACTGGAAATGGAAGTGTTGTAGCACATATGACTGAGCTTTCTACCATGAGTGGCTTATTTTCTGATGATATTAAGATGTGCACCTACTTTGTTGCTAAAATTTTCCCTTTTTCACTAAAAGGAGAAGCTAAAGTTTGGTTTAATAATTTACCTCCTGGATCTGTTGATAGCCCTGATTGCTTGATTGATATTTTCTTTCAGAAATATTTCCCTTCTAGTGCTCGACAGGCCATTTTGTAGGAACATTTTGATTTTAAATAGGGAGAAGAGGAGAAATTGCCTGAATCATGGGCAAGGTTTTGTGCTTTAATTCACGCATAGCCTGGATGTCCAATACCTAAAAATGAACTTCTTGATATATATTATAATGGACTAACTGATGAATCTAGGACATACCTGGATAGTTTTGTTGATTGTGTTTTTAGGAAAAGAACTCCCAAAGAAACTAAGGAATTAATGGCTAAAATAAGCAAGAACTATGATAACTAGACTTCACCTGAGTCAACTACACCTGAGTCAACTGTGCCTGAGCCAACACCAACACCAAAGAAGAGGGGAGTGATTGAACTAAATGATGAAGTGATGAAGGAAGCTAAGAAATGTCTTAAGGAGAAGGGTATTAAATTTGAAGATGTGAAGAATTTATCTCCTATAGAAGAATTATGTAAGCCAATCTCCCACTCATCCACTATTGAGGTACACTCTCTCCAACATTTTGATGAAGGTGATATTCCTTATTATAAACCTCCTGATCAATGCTTAGAAGAATTTGATATCTATGTTGTTAAGCAAGATAATTTTAATAAGAGAGTGAAGAATCATTTAATGGAAAACTCTAGAGATATTACTGAGTTTAAAGATATTGTGGAAATGACCTCCAATGATGTTAAAATGCTTGTTAAACATTTCCAAATGGTTCAAACTCAAATTGATCAGCTTACTAAAGCACAAAAAGATTTGCTAGTTAATGCTTCTAAAGAAAAACAAGCTTATGAAATTAGAACTAGGAGTGGTGCTTTCACTCAGGATCCTTTATATCCTGAGGGACATCCTAAAAGAATTTAGCAGGATTCTCAGCAAATTGAAAATAGAGGTACTTCTTCTAAGAGAAAAAAAACACAAAATGGTTGTAGAATCTTCTGAACCTGCTAAAGATCCAAATAGTATATCTACCTCTGATGCTAAAACTGAGAGTGGTAATGATAAAAATGATGTTCCTGGTAAAGAAGAAATTGAAGAAGAACCTGAAAGGAACACTAACCATACTAAGTACACTAAGGAACATTTTGTTGCTAACAAACATGGTAGTGAAGGAGAGCCTTGGGTTCAAAAACCAATGCCTTTTCCGGATAAGAAACACAAGTCAAAGGAAGAAGAACATTATAACAAGTTTTGTGAGTGGATGAAACCTTTATTTTTGCAAATTCCTTTGACTGATGCTATCAAATTGCCTCCTTATTCAAAGTATATGAAGGATATTGTCTGTAATAAAAGGAATATTCCTAATGAGGAAATTTCTACTTTACTTGCTAATTATTCCTTCAATGGTAAGGTTCCAAAGAAACTTGGAGACCCAGGCATTCCAAATATTCCTTGTTCTATTAAAAATAATTATGTTAGAACTGCTTTATGTGATTTGGGAGCAGGAGTTAGTGTTATGCCTTTTTCTCTCTACAAGAGACTTCAATTGGAAAAATTGATACCAACTGATATATCTTTGCAAATCGATGATAAATCTACTACTATTCCTATTGGTATATGTGAGGATGTTCCTGTTCAAGTGGCTCATAATTGCTTGATATTAACTGACTTTGTTGTGCTTGAAATGCCTGAAGATGATAATATGTCTATTATTTTTGGGAGACCTTTTCTTAATACTACAGGTGTTGTCATTAATTGTAATCAAGGAAAGGTAACTTTTAATGTTAATGACAAGGAGCATACTATCTATTTCCCCAAGAAGGTTGATAAGACTTATGGCCTAAATTCAATTGAAAATATTGAGGGCATCCAAGTTGGAGAAATATATTGTCCCATACTACAAGAAAACTATGAAATTATTATGATTGGGACTATTGCTATCAGGGTTGAGGTAACATAATCATTTAGTCGAATGCAAAGTTTTGTCTCATATAAAATTGTTTTGGTAACAAGACCTGATCAACCTTGTTAACAAAGGGATTTTAATGAACAAAACAATGTTTTCACCATGATTATCCTTGCTCACTTTTGTTTCATCCATTTTAATTTTTGCTTTCACCTTGTTTACTTTTCTATTGCTAACTCTCCTACTTCGTTCAGAATGAGGAGATTTTAGTGGAGCAAAGGAATGGAGGAGAATGGAGTTCAATAGAAAGAAAATGATAGTATGGCGAAGTAGATCTGGATGCATAAGATAAACAAGTGTGTTAGCCATTAGCTCCTATTCTTAATCCTATACATGGGAAGAATCTATATAGTTTTATTTTATTTGAAAATTTATCATTAATCTATAGAGTTTTATTTTATTTGAAAATGTATCGTTCACAAATACGTGCATGCGCACACTGACTTGAATCACTATGTCTTGTTGTGAATTACAGATTAAAGTAATGTTTGTCGATTGAAGCAATGTTTGTCATTAATTTTTTCCGAACTAGAAGTATGTTATATTTGGACCAGCAAAGGAATGGGTATTCAGAATTTATAATATTTCATTTGGAAAAAGAATATGTCAGGGTATAATGTTCTTCTACATAGTGTAATACTTGCAATATATAGGCATTTGCTTCATATCTTGGACTGTAAACTATAACATACCAGTTTAGCGGTCGGGGAATTTTTTAGATATGTCATCGATTGATGCATTTTTGTGATGTCTACGCACTTTTATTCTTGTAGACAGTTGTTGGGCCTCTAAGTGCAGAGGTTTGTACAACAGCAGCAAGTTTTCCCTTAAGTGGATCACCCAAGGTTTATCGAACTCGGGGAGGAAGTGGTCAAAGGTATTCCCTCTCAAGCAATCCTACAATCAAGATACAAGAAGTCTCTTGTGTCCCCAACACAACCAATACACTTGTCAGGTGTATAGGTACACTAGTTCGGCGAAGAGATAGTAAAATACAAGTGGTATGGATAATTATAAGTGGTAACGGTGATAGAAAATAGCTTGATGGTGTGGAAGATACTAAAGGCAAACTGAAATAAAGATGGCAGCAAGCAAACATGTAACAGATCTAGTTGCAAACGGTGTTTCAATGCTTAGAAACAAGGCCTAGGGATCATACTTTCACTAGTGAACACTCTCATATAAATATCTTCTCTGTATGATACTACTCTTAACTACTCTCTGGTTGAACACTCTAATCGATGGTAGGGCTATAACAACACACCTCAAAGTAAGTCTGTCCCATCTAGAAAACCCCACACTGTCACCTTGAGCACTAGATGGTTCCAACAAACACCACAATTTCATAAAAACATCCAACTCCAAATATAACTCATAACAAGTATTTGTAATCTCTAGCCTAAGTGCCACCATGGTGTGCATGTTGTCACTTTCACACACATGGGGAGAGAAGAGATCTAATAAAACTTGAGTAGCAAGGTAGATCTACTTGATTACAAAGCTCATGATCACAATATGATCATGCATAGAGAGAGAGATCAACACATAGCTACCGGTAGAACCCTTAGCCTCAAGGAAGAACTACTCCCTCATCATCATGGGAATCAGCAACGGTGGTGGAGATGGTGGTGGAGATCAATGGAGATGGCTCTTGGGGCACTTCCCCGTCCTGGTAGGGTGCCGGAATAGAGATTTTCTATCCCCCGAATCTCCCTTCGGTGGAGGCGGTGCTGCGTAACTTTTAGTGGATTTCTAATTGACGCCCTAGGGTTTATGCATCGGGAGGCTCTTATAGGCGAAAGAGGCAAGGTCGGTGGCTAGCCAGGGGGTCCACACCATGCCCTGGCACGGCCAGGGGGACCCGTGCCATGGGGCGGTGTGTCCACCCTGTGGCCCCTCTCCGGATCTCCTTCTGGCTCCGTGAATCTTCCGGGAAAATAACAACTTTGGCTTTTGTGCGGTCCAATTCCGAGAATATTGATTTTCTGACTTTCCTAGAACCAAAAACAGCAGAAAACAGGCAACTGGCATTGTGGCTCTTGTTAATACGTTAGTCCAAGAAATCATATGAAAAGTACTCCAAAGTGTGGACAAAACATAAGAAAGTAGATAAAACCATGCATGGAACATCAAAAATTATAGATATATTTGCAATGTATCAACATCCCCAAGCTTAACTCCTGCTCGTCCTCGAGTAGGTAAGTGATAAAAAGAAAGAATAATTTTTGAGGTTACATGCACCATCATAAACTTGATCATAGTATTTGTAAAACATTCAAAGTTGGGATCATAGTACTGCAATCATAACATGAAATACAAGATTCTAGCAATAAGACAAAGAAACTATGATGCAACATGAAAAGGCACAAACAAAAGATTCATGAATAACAATGCTTTGCAAGACGTTTGTTTGTTTCACATAAAGAAAACATAGCATAATAGTATTCAGCTTGTCCCGCATAGAGTAGCAAATATAAATGCATAGGACACCTTCAAAGTTCATAAGAGTGACTAGATACAAATAGTTTAAAACAAGCAATATCAAGATATGCATCAATCAACTAGTCTTGGGACAATGCACATAGAACTAAGAATGGCCACTATGCTCTCAAAGTAGGTGCATAAAGGTACAAGGTGGAGACTCAATATATAAGTGGAAGAAAGGCCTTCATAGAAGGAAGTAGGGATTCAAGTCTCATAAAGAACTTCCAAAAATTATGATACTTAATAGCTTTCAGCTCTCATTGCCCCTATCATAAGCATCTTGAAGTGATTAAGGTTAAAGTGAACAAACTATGGTGTATATGCTTGACGAAGTATAAGTTGGAAATCTCAAGTCCCTTGAATACGAGGGCTGCTCCTCATGCTACTCAAGTTTAGTCACCAGTAAGTTCTTGTCATCGTAAGTACATGTGTATCATAGAGAACCGCCAACTGGATACCCCTTGCCCGATGATACGGAAGAATCCCCATATCAAAATGACAAGGCAAGCAGACAGCGAGCATCTCAGCAATCTTCTTATTTACCATGGGAATATGGTGCTTTTTTCTCTCTTTCCTCTTTTCATAATATCTCTTTTTTCTTTTTCTCTTTTTTTCTCAATATATGACTCTTTTTTATAAGAATAATGCTTCATAGACAGCTCATTATGGTTACGCTACAGGTTTCCACCATGTCAGCATGGATTAGACCAGCGGCCCAGTCGTTTCTCTAACACATATACATAACTCCATGGACATACAAGCTCCCCTTTCATTTCACACCGACGACATCCATAGGCAAAAGAGCATGATATCAACTAGGTACAAGGTACAAGTGCAATGTTGAAAGCGTTCCCCGTGACAGCATGGTTCTGCTAATCCCCAACAAATAAGTGCAAGAATATACAACATAGATGACACAATGGTTCAAGTTTATTAAGGGCAAGAAAAGTAAAGTGTGCCATCAAGTTCGTGAGAGCTTTAATCACTAGTTTTCTCATAACAAGTTTAATTTGGAAGGTAAACAAAAATATGAATATACTTGGAATAGCAAATGCTAATAGGTAGGTATGGTGGACTCTTTGGAATAACTTGGTTTTAGGAAGTTGGATGCATGAGTGGAACTCATACTTGGTTGTGGAGGCTAGCAAAAGACTGGGAGCGACAAACTAAGAGAGCAATAATGGCCATAATCATGTAGAGCGACAAAACATCATTGATCAAAGCATAAAGTGATACTACAAGTTGAAAACTAAAGGATCATAAAGGCTATGGTGACTTGAGATAGTCATAACATGGTGTGAGCATGCACCAAGTCAACCCAAATAAAGCATCAAAGGAGAATACCACTATACTATGCTTTAATATGCTAAAACAACACATGATTCATCTAAGGCACATTAAACAATCTCAATTGTTTATAACAAGTCATGCTACAGCAAAGAATACTAAGCATAAAGCCAAAACAATATCAAGCATAGCATGACAAAGCATAGGCCACAGTCAAAAACATGCTCTCTTTACCACTTAAGCATGAACTTTCCTACTCTTTTCCAATCCAAACCAAACTATTTGAAAACCAATGTATGAAAGAGGAGGTCCAACCAATTTATTCAAGCAAACTAAGAAAACCAAGCAAATGAAAAACCAAGATGAAAATGAAAAAGAAGACGCCCTAAGAACAACACAACTGTGCATGAAACAAATAAAAATGAATCGTTTGGAAGAAACCTGGGATTTTTATTGATGAAGAGGGGGTGCTTTGGGCATCTCCAAGCTTTGACGCTTGTACTTCTTGGATATTTCTTGGGGTGACACGCGTGGCATCCCCAAGCTTGAGCTTTAGTCCATCCTTCATCTCATTACTCATTCCTTCCATACACCTGAAATTTTTCCTTCATACAAAACTTCACACAATCTTTATTAGCAACATTAGTGCACTCAAGATAATAAGTCTTTTAGGTTCAGTTTCAACACCAATAAAACTTCCATTAAAACACAAATTACTGTATCACTTCCCAAAAAAAGCTCAATTCCCCAAAAGAACACAAAAAGGAACCAACAAGAAGCAAATGCAAATAATGGCAGAAATCTGTCAAAACAGACCAGCAGGAAAAGACGAATTTTTTCGAAGACCTTCTGTTGCTCAAATCGAAAAGTGTTGAACTAACGAAAGTTAGATAACAACCTGGGGCAGAAGCCCAAAAATTCACGCCTCAAAAGGACGTACAGAGATTTTACACGAATATTTACGGTGAAGCACAGAAATCTGTTTCGGGACAGCAACTTTCCCAATCATTACTTCTCTCTCATTAGAGGTTACTCTTGGCACAAAAAGTAAATAAAAAGGATAAGGAGCGGTTATTACTGAGGTAATAACTTCCAAGACTCATCTAAAACTTTTGGGTTATCTCCCAATAAGTACTTTTCTTTAACGCCTTTAAGTTAGGCATTATAGTTTGAAAAGATGCTCACATAAGAAATATGAATTGAAGTAAAAGAGAGCATCAAGAAGCAAATTCAAAGCACATTTAAGTCTAACCCACTTCCTATGCATAGGAATCTTGTAAAGAAACAAGTCATTAAATCACAAAGCAACAAGCATAGGAAAGGAAAGGAAAATAAGTGCAACTTCAAGACTTTCAATATAAAAAGGGGAAACTTAATATTATTGAGATGCATAAAACCATGTTTCCCTCTCTCATAATAAATTTCAGTAGCATCATGAATAAATTTAACAATATAACTATCACATAAAATATTCTTATCATGAGCCACATGCAAAAAATAATTATTACTCTCCCTATAAGCATAGTCATTCTTATTAATCGTAGTGGGAGCAAATTCAACAAAATCGCTATCATTATTATTCTCATCACCATAATCATTAAATATAGGAGGCGTATTGTAATCATAACTAATTTTCTCCTCAATAGTAGGTGGACTGAAAATATCATATTCATCATTGTAATCATCATATATTGGAGGTTTAGTATCATCATAAGCAATAGAATAGCTATCTTCCAAAGCTAGGAAACTAAAAAGATCATTTTTATAAAAACTAGCTTCCCTAAGCTTAAACTTTTCCATAGAATTAGCAATAATGGTGTCCAAAGAATTCATACTAACAACATTGTTATTAGCATGCAAATAAAGTTCCGTAGGTTTTTTAATTTTCTCTTCAAACACTTCATGTCCTAACTCAAGATAAATACTATAAAGCTCTCTAATTTTGTTGTTGTTTTCCATTAAGCCTAACTAGTGAAAACAAGAAACAAAAAGATATAATTGCAGAATCTAAATGAAATAATTTCGAGCACTCACACCGGAGGATGTGAGTACCTTTTACCTTACCTCCCCGGCAACGGCGCCAGAAAAGAGACGTTTGCCGTGGGAGGTTCTTCTTCTTTAATCCTCCAGTGTGAATACCTTTTACCTTACCTCCCCGGCAACGGCACCAGAAAAGAGTTTGATGTCTACGCACTTCTATTCTTGTAGAAATTTGTTGGGCCTCCAAGTGCAGAGGTTTGTAGAACAACAGCAAGTTTTCCCTTAAGTGGATCACCCAAGGTTTATCGAACTCAGGGAGGAAGTGGTCAAAGGTATTCCCTCTCAAGCAATCTTGCAATCAAGATACAAGTAGTCTCTTGTATCCCCAACACACCCAATACACTTGTCAGGTGTATAGGTGCACTAGTTCGGCGAAGAGATAGTAAAATACAAGTGGTATGGATAATTATAAGTGGTAACGGTGATAGAAAATAGCTTGATGGTGTGGAAGATACTAAAGGCAAACTGAAATAAAGATGGCAGCAAGCAAACATGTAACAGATCTAGTTGCAAACGGTGTTTCAATGCTTAGAAACAAGGCCTAGGGATCATACTTTCACTAGTGAACACTCTCATATAAATATCTTCTCTGTATGATACTACTCTTAACTACTCTCTGGTTGAACACTCTAATCGATGGTAGGGCTATAACAACACACCTCAAAGTAAGTCTGTCCCATCTAGAAAACCCCACACTGTCACCTTGAGCACTAGATGGTTCCAACAAACACCACAATTTTATAAAGACATCCAACTCCAAATATAACTCATAACATGTATTTGTAATCTCTAGCCTAAGTGCCACCATGGTGTGCATGCTGTCACTTTCACACACATGGGGAGAGAAGAGATCTAATAAAACTTGAGTAGCAAGGTAGATCTACTTGATTACAAAGCTCATGATCACAATATGATCATGCATAGAGAGAGAGATCAACACATAGCTACCGGTAGAACCCTTAGCCTCAAGGAAGAACTACTCCCTCATCATCATGGGAATCAGCAACGGTGGTGGAGATGGTGGTGGAGATCAATGGAGATGGCTCCGGGGCACTTCCCCGTCCCGACAGGGTGCCGGAACAGAGACTTTCCCCTGAATCCCCCTTTCGGTAGCGGTGGCGTTGCGGAACTTTTCGTGGATTTCTGATTGACGCCCTAGGGTTTATGCATCGGGAGGCTCTTATAGGCGAAAGAGGCAAGGTCGGTGGCTAGCCAGGGGGCCCACACCATGCCCTGGCGCGGCCAGGGGGATCCGTGCCATGGGGTGGTGCCCCTCTCCGGCTCTCCTTATGGCTCCGTGAATCTTCCGGGAAAATATCAACTTTGGCTTTTGTCCGGTCCAATTTCGAGAATATTGATTTTCTGACTTTTCTAGAACCAAAAACAGCAGAAAACAGGCAACTGACACTATGGCTCTTGTTAATAGGTTAGTCCAAGAAATCATATGAAAGTACTCCAAAGTGTGGATAAAACATAAAAAAGTAGATAAAACCAAGCATGGAACATCAAAAATTATAGATACATTTGCAATGTATCAGTTTGTTACGTGATCTTTTTGGTGTAACTTGTAATTAAGTAGTGATCTTCTTGAGAAATACATTGTGGCTCCCGGGTGCTACACACCCCCATACTTGTAAAAATAAAAATATAATTAAAAAAGTTTTAAAAAAACGTAGATTTTTTTGAAATAAAAAATGATCAGGTATTATATTTGTATAAAAATATTTTCCAAGGTAATTACTTTCATTATATCCTGGGTAAAAACAAACTCGAAACACCCCATGACCAGGTACTATTCACCTTTGATTCGTCATATTTTTGTTTTTTCTAAAGACCATGCGAATCATTTCTTTCGTAACATTTTTTACAAGTACAATACTTGATCATCTTTGATTTCAAAAAATTACGATTTTTTTAAAAAAAAAATTCTAAGTATGAGTGTGTGTAGCACCCGAGAGCCAAAAGTCCGTGTTATGATCTTCTTGGTGTAACTTGTAATTTAGCAGCTTATATAGGTACAACTTTTTGCTAACATGCATTGGGTTAAATAAGTGATGGGCCGGTGAGAGCATATCATATAGCATAATTAATTTTGTTAACAATTTGATGTGTTCCCGTAGCAACAGCACTTTACTAGTAACGATAGAAAGCAATGAGCACCAACAAATAACTCGCACATTATGTCCACCATTTCATTCATTCTGCTTCTTGAAAGGATTTATCAGGTTCTGCAGCATTCAAAGGATTTACCATCTTCTGTAGCATTGAAAGGATTAATTCCAACATCCTTGCATATGAGATAGCAGTTAGAAAAACAAAAGTGACATACTGTGACACCATTTTAAAATTGAAGCATTAATTAGACATGCTAATGGAATCAATATATCAGGGATAGTAGAAACAACCTGGTAGAAG
This sequence comes from Avena eriantha, assembly GCA_910589775.1. Taxonomy (NCBI): domain Eukaryota; kingdom Viridiplantae; phylum Streptophyta; class Magnoliopsida; order Poales; family Poaceae; genus Avena; species Avena eriantha. Next base: position 399,931,175 of record OU342741.1, read on the forward strand.
GGGCGGGCAAGTTCTCCTTAATAAGCTGGAGTAGCCTGGAATCTGAGTGTGAGCGTCAGTTGTAGAAAACACACACGTAGCTAGAATATTGCCATTCAGATTATACTCTTAATTGTAATAAAATGTGATCCAAATAGAACCTGGGAAACAGGGGACAGTAAGAAACTAAGAACCTGGCAATGGACTACATATGGTTTTTCGTCCAGCAGTTTGGTAACCGCAGGCGATGAGCGACGGTGACTTGATATTCGTCCAATCAAGAACGGTTTTGTCCGGGGCCGAAATCTGCAAGATCTAAAGTAGTTGCACGATTAGTGGAATCTCGTCCAGCGGAGGACGGGAACGGAGCAGCTGATCTCGAGCAGGGGCGAGCATGAGTTGCAGGGAAGAAGAAAACGTAGTAGCAGCAGTACTTAAATTGAGGGCAGCTCCAATTAGTGTGGAGGAGATGAAAGAGATGGGAAACTCGATCAGTTTCTTTTGCAAACTGTAGTGCCCCTTGTGGAAACGGGATACGGTGATGTAGAAGATGAAGAGGAACATGGGAAAATAATTAATAAGGGAGTAATTGGAGAGTCAGAGAAGAGCACATGTGCGTTTAGACTTAATTGTGGCGAACATGAAACGACCTCATTGAGAAAAAAAAGGCGTCAGGACATGATGTGGCGTCACTAAACGATTGAGAGCTAAATGACGTGTACCAATTAAACACTTGCTGACGTGGATAGCCTGTATGTTGAGATAAATAAGTTAGTGGGGTTTCCTATTCAGATATAGAAGATCACTAGGTTTAATTAATTTCTTGGCCATGAGCCCATCGATGAATTTGAGCCCATCACATATGCATATACATTTTGTCATTTTGATCGTAGCTTTTCAGTATTTTGCACGAGAAAATATCATATTCATATTTAGATATATTTGAATAAAATACCGTCAAACATAGATTTAGACATTGGGTTAAGTGAATTATAAAATAAGTGGAGAATTAACCATTCTTCAATCCCATGGCTGGGATAGCTCATTACAGCTTTCTTCATCCTTTCCCAGGCACACGCTAGTGGCTTGCGATCTTCTTGCCTAAAACCTGTAATATTCGATCAAAATTGCATAGTCTTAGCTAGAGGAAAAAATTTAGCCATGAAAATATTAGTACATTTCTCCCATGAAGTGAGAGTGTCTTTAGGCAAAGCTAGCAATCTACTCCCTCCGTCCGCAAATAAGTGTTCTTCTAGCCTTGTCCTAAGTCAAACTTAGTAAACTTTGACTAGATTTTTAGGAAAACATAGCAATATTTATGATGCTAAATTAGTACTATTAGATTTGTTTTCAAATTTAGTTTCATATTATGTCAATTTGATGTAATACATGTTATTATATTTATCTATAAAGTTGGTCAAACTTGATGAAGTTTGACTTAGGCAAAAAGTGAAAGTACACTTATTTGCGGACGGAGGGAGTATCTTTTGCTTTTTCTTTAAGTGAAAAAGGAAATAAGCGGTAATCTAACAATATCAGGGTCAATATCTTTTATGTGCATTATGTCACATATTTTAGTAAATGTATTTAGGTGCAAACCTGAATCTTCAGCACCTAAGTCCCCAAATTGGTTTCGTTGAACAAAACTCAAAAGGTTAGGCTTAATCTCATAATTCTCCGTTGTAACAGTGGGCTGAGTAATAGGTGCACGAATAAAATTATCATTGGGGGTAACATACTCCTCGAGCTTCTTTTGTGCCATAGTAATTATCTTTTTGTATTTTTAGATTGAGAAAAGAATTAAGCAAGTAACTATTTTTCGGGGGTTTTCAAATAGATAACAAAAGGTAAACTCATAACAAGAATTAAAACAAAAACAAAACAAATAAACAAGGTCTCTAATAACCTCACGAGGATAGCGAAATTGCTTCCCCAGCAATGACACCAGAAAAAGGGTTGATACCTTCATCCAGATTACAGATGCAGTATAGTAGCATTTTCCCTAGAATAGCCTAGGTTTATTGAACCTCGAGAAACACTTGGAAAATAGAATTTAGGAACATCTACAAGACTTGCTAAATTTTTTTGTTTACCGGACCTTTCTAGTTTACTTTGTATCTTTGGGTTGTTCAATGATGGAGATAGGCCAGGGTTGAAGATTCACCTACAACTATGTATACAAATAGGATAAAGATAAAGTTAAGAACATTCATATGTAAACTGATCTGATAGTGATAGAATTTGTGGGCAGCACATCGTCAACTACTAGAGCCCCTGAAACTATAGGTGATAATAGTCTCTGCTTCGTCCAACCATTATACTACAAAACTACGAGTTACAATGATTATTAAGTAAAACGAACCAAAGTCTTAAGATTAGTGATGTTACTTTTGATTCCAAACAGAGCACTAAGTGAATACCATACTCCACTTTCTGTCACTAGGGTTTTGCGTGTTAGACGCCATTCTCCACTCATCGCACCTCACACCTTGATCAATCTGCGGGTCTTAGGTACCTACAAGTCCTCGGATCGAGGTAGAGACAAAGATATAAGATAACAAGGCTCAAATTCAATCACTATAAAATATTACCATGAAATTAGATGCACATAGATGTTGTGAGGCTTCACCCCAACCTGCAGCCCTAGGGACTACTCACTCATAATAATAAGATCAAGAATATGAATCATTATCAAAATACTTAGATTGAAATTAAATATTTTTACAATGGTCGTCAATTTGCAAGAAGATCTCTATTACAAGATAATGGCTATGGCAATGAAGGAGGTAGGATATGGAGGTGATGAACTATGGTGGTGTGGATCTCCTTCAGTATGTTAGGGATCAGATCTGGATGGAGAATGTGGTGTGCGGCAGCTGGAGGGTGCGTCTTTCCTCGAATGATCTCGCTTCCTTCACATAAGTAGTTTTGTTTGACCTAAGGAAGGCTCTGGCAGGTGGTACATGCGGACCCCTCGCCCGTACTAATGCTTGTTACAGCTCCTAGAAACGCCCTTTCACCCCTAGTTGACTTGGTTATGTTGGCAACGGCATATTCTTCATTAATTGCTCTTGATTTCACCATAATAGAGTGATTTTTTGCAAATCACAATTTAAGAGAAAGATTTGCACATCTTTGCAATAATTAGTCATTAGTAGCAAGGCTAGACAGATATTTAGTAAATTTATTGACTTAAAATAAGATTTGAACGCGGATAAAGATGGCTATTTTCACAACCATCAGGCACCCCTGACCAAAACGGACATAGACTAAAATGGCATGTTTTCGTATCCGCTGGCCGACCCAAACAAACCGATCCGAACACCTCTCATGTACGAAATGGATCGGCCCGGTGGAGATGCCCTTATAAACCAAATAAAGGGGATAATTGGTAAATTTTTATAAATCAATGTAAAGCATGGATATAACATTCTAAATGATGCAAATATGTAGGAACATGTGACAATAAATTACAAAGTTCGTGTATACATTTTACATGCATCAGCCATCAAAGAAGAAGATGAACCTGGCAAGAAGAAGACCCGCAAACACCTACCCCTAAGAAAGTCCTTGCCGTGGAACTTGAGCTCAAGAAATCCAATACCACCGACAGCGGGCCCTGGTTTCGCATCCATCCATAACTCCTTGGCTCATGATCTAAAGGACTACAACTATTTGAAGTCTCTTGTGGAGAAACGAATGCAATGCAGCTGCTTTGTTTACAACAAAGCTAGCCAATACATGCCCTAAACGTCACGATAGGGACACAACAGGGCCCACGGGGGGCGTGCCTAGTGTGAACATGCCCCGACGTGACAAAGAATACAATGAAAAGTATCCTAACTCCTATCGCGTAGATGGGGAATAAGAAGACAGACAGTACTAGGAGGTCCATGCCGAAGCATGAAGTCGGTGTCGTCCCGGGTAAATACTTGTGCTTGCCTCCACTCCATATCCAAGCATTGCATAAGCAAAGACTTGTCATGCAAGCATTTTGTAAGGCATTATGTAATGGCATAGTTCTACCACACAAGAATTTTAAGGAGTGGGCATTGCTCAACTAGTTGGGGGAGTAGATGTACAAACCCAACACCTGAGTTCAAATTCTCACAGAGATGAATTTAGGTTCCTATTTATACTTGAGGATCAGGCTGTCCTGGTACTCGTGCAATTTATCTTGAGGATCAAGCTTAGTGCTTAACCGAGATTAAAAACTATAATACTCATGTTTAATGGTTGTGTGCATCCCTAGTTGGCGCAGAGGTCCGAGAAGTGAAATTCACCCCAATTTTAAGACAAAACCTAGCCGCCACCTTCGGGTCGCCCCTGGAACCTCTGCGGCGCCCTCACAGCGGCTGCAAAAACAACACCTCCCACGCCCAGATCCTCCACCGCTACAGGAGGAGGACATTCTCGGTGGACAACGACGGCGAGTTACCTTTTCCCCCTTCTGTAGAGTCCTCGCGTACCTCTACAATGGCATGTTAACATGCCCTGCTGCCGGAACTGGTGTTGCTACAGTAGACTGATGTCACCGGATCGGCCTCATGGGCCTCGGGACCGATGGTGCTCTTGCTACACTTCCCCATGCAAATCTAGATCAGACTGTCTGACGCCTCTTCTGTAGGCAGTGGTGGTGTTTCAAAGTTGCTACTCCATCGGGCACCCGATGCGGTGTCGATGGCTGGTGAGGGCGCTGCTCCTCTGCTATCGCCCTCGTTTGGTGACCAAAGACTCCAATATGTATACTGCGCTATGGATGTACAAGTATGGGCTATAGGTATACGAGGGTATGCCACAAGGATCTTCTTCGTCGAATCCGCATTTGTGGTAGGTAGTCCTTTGGTCCCTTCACCTGCTTTTCCCCGCCATGGAAGTGAGTCCTGATGTGAAGATCAGTCTACTTGTGACCTATATACACCTTGGTTTAGCCTTGGTATTGTTATTGCCATGATTACCAAGGTGTTGATGGGGATCATGATGGTCGTGTTTAAGATTGGATAGGCTCTAGAGTTTTCATGCTCATTCGAGTCGACCTGACTCCACAGAGTTTTCACAGCGAATGGGAGGAGTATGTGTGTCAAACGATTGGTGTTTTGCAGCAGTGTTCTCGACGAGTGGGGATGGTGACGCTAGTGGACTTCTTTCTTGGTGGTGCTCTTTGAGCAACATGTCTCAGTTTTCGGGGTGAAAATCCTCGGTCGGATCTTTGGTGGTTGTATCTGGCAATTAATGGTGACTCCCTAGTCATTTCCTTGTTGAAGTGGTTATTTAGAGATTGTACCTTCTTCAAGCTGAAAACTCATGATCTGATCATGCTGGTTAGACCGAATGACGACAGTATTGTGCACTGTTACCTTCCTAGAGCCGTGTTGTGGAGAAGCTTTTTCTAGAATCAAGGTACCGCCACCACTTGTGTTGAACCTAATCCAGCACGTACCTCCTTCTCCTTCCTTTCTCCTCTCCCCTCTACTACAACCTCTCGACTCTCTTCACCATCGCCCTGGGCTAAACTGAGGATGTCCCCAGTGGCTCTACCGTCCGGCGATGGCTGAGGCGAGGCACCAACTATAGTTGTAGGTTTTGTGTTTTTTTCGATGTGGAGTATGGGAGTAGAGATCCAGATCTCGTCGGCCAGATCCGGGGTGGCCCGAGTGGCTGCCTTCTCCCGGCGTCTCTCCGGTGGCAGGTGGAGGCGTGGGTGAAGATATAAAGCTGGGGGATCTCCGACAATAAGGTCGTGCCTTCAAGTTACTCCTCTACACACACGAGCTATGCTGGGAGGTTGCTGGTGTCGTCGGATTGAGGACAAGTACGCCATGAGGGGGTCCTCGAGGCGTGCGGAAGAGAGGGATGTGAGACGTACGGTATTCCGGGACGGTGAGCACACAAGTTTACCCATGTTCGAATCTGCCGGCTTTGGACGAATCCTACTCCTGCTAGCAATCCAGTAATACGGCAGAGCCGGAATATGGGTTACAAGGGTATCGCCCGTGCGAGTTGAGGGTCTAAAGTATTGGGTTGTGCCATAAAGGCTCTCCCTAGGCCGGCTTATATAGATATCCATCTTAGGGTTTACAGGAGAGATCAATCCGGCTACGACTAAGAGTTGGTTACAGAGTACATCTTGAACTACAAGTAACATTACAGGCCTAAGTCGGTAAGTCTTCTGGGCCTTCCCGTAGCCGGATTGGACTCCGTCTTCTCTCCCTGACTAGGCCGCCCGTGAAGCAAAGCTCTAACCCGAAGTGGGCCACCCTGGTCAGTGAGGAACTGTGAGGATACCCGGAAAGTATATCCCCAACAGCAGCCCCCAGAGGCCTCCAAGATCCAAAGTCGGATGTTATCATCGTCTAGCTTGATCTTCAGCTTGCAGAATCTTGAAGGGTTCCTGAAACTTCACAACAAAAAATATGATCCGGGTCTTAAAAGTAAGTCGGACCTATCAACAGGTTACTCGAATTTTCCAGCTTGATTTCAAACTAAGCCGGAACTTGGTCTCTAACGCCACCTGGCACAAGCATGGTCAAGCCATGTCATCTGACAGGCATGCCGTCAGCACGACCGTTGGTGGGCCCGCGGTTCGCGGAACCGAGGCGCCATTTCAATGCGTGCGTGGAGATCGAGGAGACGCAATCATCACGTGGGTCCTTCCCAGCTCTTTCCACGACGCGTGGCGGTTACACTGTAGCATTTGCACGAATCTTGGCGCAGTTAGGTGGTAAGGGGTTTGGATTTCTCCTTCCCCTTTCCACCAGTCCCTTGCCATTTCCTTTCCTCCCAATCCTCCTGCGCGCACAAAGCCTCCTCGTCCTTCCCCCACAAAACTCCCAGCGTCGCCCCTTTCAGGTCATCTTCTCACCGGAGAAATGGCTTCATCATCTTCTTCCTCTGGTTTGGCGGCAGCAGCGGCGGCAGAGACGGCGGAAGCAGCAGCGGAGAAAGAAAGCTTTCGGGGAATCTAGATCCCCTGCGCCCTCGACGAGGACAGCCTCAAGAACGTGGAGAAGGAGGGGCTTCTCGCCGCTAGCGACTAGCGGAGCGGCTCCGGCGAAACCGTCCCCAACCCGCACGATGTCGAGCGGGTCCACTTCGGCACCCATCTCGACCGAGGTCTGTCTTTTCCTCCCTCGGAGTTCTTCTCCGAGGTGATAGATCATTACGGAGTTCAACTCCACAATCTTCCTCCCAACTCTCTCTTAGAGATGAGTGCGTATGCATCGCTTTGCGAGGGCTTTCTCGGCATTAGGCCGAGTTTGCTTCTCTTCTGGTACTACTTTCATGTCTGGAGAAATTCCATCACTGCTGGTGTTCCTTACATCACCAACACTATTAGCTTTTCACTTAGACGTGACCGGGCATATCCCAAAATTTCTGCCAGTGACTCAGTCAAACAATGGCCAGCCACCTTTTTCTATCATAGGGATATTCCGGCTCCCGGCAAAGCTACTGCTTTGCCGGCTTTTGTTGACAGAGCCGCCACGGCCCAGCCTTCCTGGGACGAGGCTGCTCCGGCTCTCACCGATGATCTGATCCTCCTGAAGAGGCGGATCGAATATTTGATCAAGCACAAGGGTCTGAAGGGATCCGACTTGTTCCAATGCTGGGTCTCACGTCGGATCCAGCCACTTCAGTACCACGGGGATAGACTGATGCACTCCATCACATCATCCAAAAAAGACTCCCTCCGCATCAGCCCCAAATCCTACACCACTCAAGGCTACATGAGCCAGATCAAGTGGCTGATCAAGCGGATCGAGAGGAGAATTCCGGAGATTTCTCTGGATATGCACACGGCGGAAAACCCCGTGGTGCCGGTAAGCTTCCATCAGTACACCTTTTATATGTTTCAACTTTCAAGTTATACTGCAATACTGATATGTTTTCTTGTTTTCAGCTTGCTGACCTCCCCGAGTTGGAACTTGCTCCGCTCGACTGATATCCTCCTGAGTTTTCTCAGGAGACAGAAGTGGTCTCATTGCCGAACATTGCGCTCAAGAAGCGTAAAGCTCCTACAGTGGCTGTTGGCACAAAGGAGGTGCCTGTCGTGAAGAGGTAATTTTCATTCACAATTTCCGCCTTTATACTTTTCTTGAATTTCTTTCTGAGATGTAATGTTTCCGACTTTACTTCATTCTCAGAACAAAGCCTCTCATCAAGGGTAAGGGGAAAGGGATTCCTTCGAAGCCCCTGCGACAGACGAAGCTCACCATATCTTCCCCTGTCGCGGCTCCTCCGACTCCTGCCCCTCAACCTTCTGCAACTCCGGCTATCATTCCTTCTCCGGAGGTTGCAGAACATCCGGCTCCTCCAACAGAGCCTGTGATCCTTGGGTCGCAAACTGACGTCACCGTGGGTGCGTCTGCTCAAGATAAGGGTGAACCCTCTTCGGGTAATGATCCCTCGGCTGAAGTCTTCGCTGACAATCTCATCAGCAATCCGGGACTTGCCAAATTTGGCCTGTCTCGGAAATCTGCAGAAGAGATCCAGCGGCTAGCCAGGCAAGTCCTGGACAAAAATCATTTATCCCCCGAGGAAGAAGCGCAAGAAGTAGAGGACGACAAGTTCTCTGACCTTCTCGCTCAAGTACGCCTTCGCGACGAGAGGATTAGGACTGGCGAGCTCCCAACAGCCCTAGTGATCCCTCTTACTCTTGTCGAGAAGGTGGCAGTTGAAGTGAACGCGGGTTTAGATAAACTCACCCGCGAGCAATATGTAAGTCGGAATTCCAACTCTTGTTTTTACATTATGTTATATCATATCGTCTAGCCCCCAAGCATGAAGTAGGATATATAATCCGGGTTTATGCTTTCATTAGGATGCCAAAGAACGAACTAGTGTAGCCCCCAAGGCTCGTGCTGATATTTAGCAAAAAATATTTGCCCGAGTCTTAAGTAGCTTTCCGACATTGGGTATTCTGACTTACAGAAAGTATGTTCCTATAACTAGGAATTATTGACCAATGTCTGCAATAAGCGGAGAGAGATCAAGGCTCTCTGGCTTAAAAATGCCGAACTTAAAGTAGCCAAGGATGAAGCCGAAGGTAAACATTCCGAGATTCAAACCTTGTCTTTTGCTTTTTCAATGTCGAATTTTTCCTGAACTGTTGTTCTTTTTTGACTTACAGCGCTGGTGAAACAATCCATCGCTATAATTGAAGAGGCCGAGAACCTCAAAACCCTGGTGGTGGAGAACAAGGGACTTCGCCAAGAGCTGGATAAGCTCAAGGCGGATCATGAAAGGAGCATAGCTCAAGTCCTTGAATCCTCCTCCATCGCCACTGAAGAGCGTGATCGCAAGATCGCTGCTCAAGATAAAGTAATCTCAGACCTCAGGAATGAGCTTGGCAGAGAGAAGGACATCTCCCAGGCGCTCCGGGCTGAACTCCAGAGTCTCCGGGAGGAGAAGACCAAGATTGACGACATCATTCTCGGTACGTTCCATCTTCCTGACTTATCTTTTTCTTTGACTTTTATCAATGCCGGATTTTTCTTAACTTGTTTTGTGTATAGGTCCTCTAAACTTGACGGACTCTTCCTCCTCCGAGCCCCGCACCCACCGGCTTACCCAAGTCGGTGATCTTCTTCATGACTTCCGCCAGTCCCTTGAGGACATTGGCGAGTCTCTCAGGATTCCGGACATGCCAAGCATGTCAGATTTTCAGGTGCGGGACAAGGCCAAGGAGATGCCGCAGCTTGTTCGGGACTGGAACATGTCCTACGCGCGGACTGCTGCGCAGAATGCTCTCACCATGGTCATGAGCCACCATGGAAACATGGAGATATGGCAAGTGACCAGAGGGTACTACAAGGTAGACGAAGACGGCCAGGAGCAGGACCTTCAAGCCATCATGCACTCCTGCGCCGGATATGGGTGCCACGTAGCTGATCTGCCCAGCTACGAGATCCCCTTCTTCACCCGCGTAGCTACTCCGCCACCTCCTCCAGAAGAAGCCGAAGAAGTTTCCGACAATGAACGGACCACCTCAGATCCGGACATCTTGGAACGGTATCAAAGCGGAGTAACTACCGAGCCGGCAGCTCCTTCATCTCCTCCTACATCATAGACCAGAAACTTTTGTATTATTCCAGAAAGAACATGATGCGTTTGTAAATATTAAGTACTATTTATTTTGTTAGTGCTAAGCTTTTTATATATTCAGCACTTTTGGCTTTGATTTTTTTTTGTGTGCCTGAAATGTTTACATAAGCACTTGTACTTTTCCGTCTTCACTTATCGTTTATCTGGCTTTCCACTTCGTCCCTTTCGCGATCCGGCTAAACCTTCCGCCAGAAACTTTGCAGAGCAACGGAGCTCAATCGCTAAACCAGTTTAAACTCGAAAACAAAGCCGGCTTCCAGTACCAACAATTCACTACTCGGAAAATACCTGCATCCAGCAATCAGACAAATAACCAAAGTAAAGACTAGAAATTTTAGAGTTATACCCGAAGGTATCAATTTTAGAATCGGAAATCTAAACCAGAACGAACATGAGCATAAAGTACTTTCAAGCATTCTGGGATTTTCGACTATGACATGATCATCTGGAAATAAGATGGTAAAAACTTCTCAGAAAAACTTGAGGCAACCAAAAAACTTATTTCTCAGAACATGTACATATGTATGATTACAAAGAAGGATAAACTAAGAATAAAAGGGACATAGATGAGCAATATTCCACGGTCTGTCTAACTCATCCGGATTTGTACTGCCTCCAGCTCTCTTTCTCTTCTTAGTAGCAGGTCTTTCTTTGACTGGCCTCATGTCAGTTAAGTAGTACGATCCATTGTGCAATACTCGACTAACTAAAAAGGGCCCTTCCTATACTGGGGAAAGTTTGTGCTTTCTTTGTTGCACAAGCCGGAGAGCCAAATCACCTTTATTGAAAGATCTATTTCGGACTCTCTGCCTATGATACTTGCGTAACTTCTGCTGATAGGCTGTAGATCTCATTTCAGCAAAGACGCGAACTTCCTCGACTAAGTCGAGATCATTTTTGTCGAGAAATCTCGGCATCCTCTTCGATATACGCGGCCACCCTAGGAGAAGTATGAATTAAATCACTAGGAAGAACTGCTTCTGCGCCATAGACCAAGAAGAAAGGTGTGTATCATGTTGACCTGTTCGGAGTTGTTCGTAAACTCCAAATTACAGAGGGTAATTCCTCTACCCAAGCCCCCGCAGCACGTCGTAGTGGTGCTTCGAGTCTCGGTTTCAGGCCTTGTAAGATTAAACCATTTGCTCTTTCGACTTGTCCGTTAGCCTGTGGATGTGCGACTGGCGCAATGTCAAGCCGGATATTTTGCTCGTCGCAGAATTCAGCCAGTTCTCCCATAGAAAAGTTACTCCCATTGTGCGTGATAATGCTATGCGGATAACCATACCGGATTATAACATCCTCGACAAATCTTTTGGCTGTTGCTCCATCACAACTAGTGACAGGTTTAGCCTCGATCCATTTGGTGAATTTATCCACCATCACTAAGAGGTGAGTAAATCCACTTGGAGCTCGTTTAAATGGTCCTACCATATCAAGCCCCTAGACCATGAAGGGCCATGTTATAGGTATTGTTCGCAACTGATCAGCTAGAACATGAGCTTGCTTGGCGTACTTTTGGCAGCCTTTGCACGTCTTGACTAATCGTTCGGCATCTGCCTGAGCTGTAAGCCAGAAAAATCCGTGTCTAAAAGCTTTTGCCACTAAAGATTTGGCTGCAGCGTGGTGACCACACTCGCCTTCGTGGATTTCCCTTAAGATTTCCACTCCTTCTTCCGGCGACACACAACGCTGAAAAACCCCAGAAACACTCCGTTTATGGAGCTCACCTTTAACAATAGTATAGGCTTTTGCTCGTCTGATAATCTGCCGGCTCAGCACCTCGTCTTTGGGTAATTTGCCATCTACCAAATAATCGAGGTAGGGTTGAGTCCATTTGGGAATTACAGCCAGAACTGCTATCAAAGGTGAGTCGGATTTGGTTGAATATTCCTCATCTACTCCCTTTATTGAGGGAACTTTGAGGTGCTCTAAAAAAGCGCCATCCAGGACCTCTTTCCACACAGAGCCTATCCGAGATAGTGCGTCTGCTTCCTCATTTTCTGCTCGAGGGATGTGTTGAACTTCAAACCCTTCGAACGATTTAGATAGGTCATCCACGACAGCTTTATATGATGCCATGTGTTTATTTGCATTACAAATATCCGAGACTTGTTGAGCAACAAGATCCGAATCTCCATAACATATCAAACGTCGGATGCCAATATCCTTAGCAATCCGGATTCCATGCAGCAGTGCTTCATACTCGGCAATGTTGTTTATCGCTGTGAAGTGGATCTGCAACACGTATAAAAGTGTATCTCCTTGGGGTGACTTGAGCACCACGCCAGCCCCCGAGCCCCCTCGAGCCTTGGACCCATCAAGAAAGAGGGTCCAATATTCTGACTCAGGGAGGACCATGTTCTCCTTCCTCTCTGTCCAATCAGTGACAAAGTCAGCAAGGATCTGGGATTTGATTGTTGTTATACTCAATGTCGAAAGCTGAGAGCTCTATTCCCCATTTGGCGACGCGTCCTGTGGCATGACTATTGTTGATTATGTCTTTCATGGGAGCTTTGCTCACCATGGTAATTGGATGCTCCTGAAAATAGTGTCGTAACTTACGAGATGTAGAAAAACACCGTAAGCCAATTTTTGATAGTGCGGATACCGCTGCTTTGATTCTGTCAGGACCTCGCTAACAAAGTACGTCAGGTGCTGCACCAGGTGTTCCTGATTTTCCTCTGGTCTCTCCACTACCATGACTATTGGGGATATACTTTCCGGGTATCCTCACAGTTCCTCACTGACTAGGGTGGCCCACTTCGGGTTAGAGCTTTGCTTCACGGGTGGCCCAGTCAGGGAGGGAAGACAGAGTCCAATCCGGCTACGGGAGGGCCCAGAAGACTTACCGACTTAGGCCCATAATGTTACATGTAGTTCAAGATGTACTCTATAACCAACTCTTAGTCGTAGCCGGATTGATCTCTCTTGTAAACCCTAGGGAGAGCCTTTAGGGCACCAAATACTTTAGACCCTCAACTCGCACAGGCGATACCCTTGTAACCCATATTCTGGCTCTGCCGTATTACTGGATTGCTAGCAGGAGTAGGATTCGTCCAAAGCCGGCGGATTCAAACCTGGGTAAACTTGTGTGCTCACCGTCCCGGAATACCGTACGTCTCACACCCCTCTCTTCCGCACGCCTCGAGGACCCCCTCATGGTGTACTTGTCCTCAATCCGACGACAGTTGGCGCCCACCGTGGGGCAAGTGAGCTTCGGATCTGCGTTCCGAGCGGAATCTGCAAGAATCGGAATCGGCAAGACCATCGCCGTCGGTCGCATCCTCTACGCCAGCGACATCCCTCTCATCGTCCTCGACGAGACTTGGATTCCGGCTACGGTGGCCGTGACTGCCTATACAATCATGTCTTTTGGCGAGATCGATGTTTACATCGGTTTCGCTGAACCTGCCCAACCCACCCCAGCGGTGATGATAGAGGCAGAAGAATCTTCTGGGTCCCCTTTGTCCGCGGAGGTGGCAGAGTTCCGGATCTCAGAAAACCCTAATCCCACCCAGCCCACACCAGTTGCGCAGATAGTGGAGAAATCTGAGCCTAAAGAAAACCTCACGGTCCAAGTCGAATCTGGAGTGGATCTCCCTGGAGAAACCGGATCCCAGATCGACCCACCCGTGGAGGTCGAAATCCAGGAGGAGCATATCAATGACACTGATTCCGGCTCTGACGATGCCGGGACAGACAGGCCTTTCCTTAGGTACACACTAAGACGTATGATACGGCAAGGCGCAAGCGCAGATGCAATCCTCGAAACCATTAAAAGTTTCAACATGGCTGATCGCAAAAGCCACAGGTACCTCAGGAAGCACGCATCGCACTTCGTCGGATATGTTGGATCCGGATCCGGCTCTGCCGATGCTGGAGAAAATACCGATTCGATGCTGGAGGCAATTGGAACAAATGCCGATGTTCCCACATCCTCGGATGAATCAATGACGTCGGCAGATTTCCGAAAGTTCTCCGTGGAATATGAAGAGGAGTACAACTCCAAAGCTGCAGAAGAAGGAGAAGCCATGGATGAAGGATCCGGGGAACACTCTCCCAAAGCACAGGATGACATGGACGTCGGAGATAATCCCGAAGTCCAGATGTCCGAAAGTACCGATCAGAGCTTGACTCCGGGAAACGGACCCAAAGTCGTCTTTGCTACCGGCGCTGCCAAGAAGGCAAAGAAGAAGAACAAGACCCCGGCAAAAGACCCTCTCACAGAGGAGGTGATTGCGGAGGAATACGAGGAAGACTCGGATGGAGCACTTATCCCAGACGAGCCGAAAAAAGAAGCATCGGTGGATGGACACGTGATCATAGAAGGTACGCGTAAACTCATCGATGCCGCATTAACCACACCTATCCCTACAGCTGTAGAACTCACTGCAGATGAGCTGGACGAAAGGGCGCAGGCCCTAGAAGCGCGTCGTCAACAACTCCTCGATGAAGCCAAAAACATCGAGGTGGAGAAGAAACGCATGTCAACCAAGGAATACATGTCTCGGTTGCATCAAAAGACACGGAAGCGTCACACCAACGATGACCAATTCCCACGTGTCCATGCCGTCCTTTTTGGGGATGAGATGGGGAAGCCACGGAAAGACAGAAACGGAGATTGGGTATACCCAACCCCGGTACAGAATACCGTGGCAGCCCGAGAAATTCTATCGGCTAATCCAGGACCAGAGGAGATCCGTTTGGGTATCAAGCTACTCAACAAGGGACTGGAGCAGCAGAAGGTCGCCTTGTCCGAAAGTCAAAAACTGGTCTCGGATTCTGACCAATGTCGCACAGATCCGGCATGGGCCCACGTAAGATCCCATTACGTTCGGGCGCAGTACCATCACCCCGAACGCAGGGAAGACAATTATTCAAAAACCGGATCATCGGGACAACATCGCAGAGCTACACACAACTGGAGCAATGTCGCTCCAGCAGCCGAGAAAGACGTGATCGCTGCACTGAATCCGAGGAATCCTCCCCGATGAGAATTCAATGATCGATAGGGAGAGGATAAGGAGAAACATCGGGAGGAGGATCGTTAGAGAATGCCACCTCCTAGACATGAGAGCCGTCCGGCTGAGCCTCGCCATGGTGGGAATGACGGACAAAGGAACGATGGAAACCATGCTGGAACAAGCCGGCAGGGGGCTCGTCATAGTCAAGAACCCCCGGAACTGGAATAATGACGCTCCGGACAGAGACCGGCGATCAGCCGGAAACAATTCAGCTGCCCCACCCCCTCCACCAGGCAGTTATCACAACGCCCCCCAAGGAGGGCAAGGAGGACGACATGGCGGAGGAGGTGGTGGCAGAAGCCAAAGTCCGGATCCAAGGCACCGCAGCCACAGCCGACATTCTGGACGATCTCTATCCCCGAACGACGCAAGACACAGGATCAACTCCAACATAGAGGCTCGGCACTATGAAAACGATGACGTGTATGTGGGCCCAAAGTGCTTCAGACCACGCATTAGAGCTACAAAATTCCCGGAAGGATTTGCTATCTCAAGACACATCCAAACCTACGACGGCATTGCTCAGCCAGACACCTAGTTACAAGACTTCTTCCAAGCTTGCTGCATCGCTAAAGGCGGAAACAGCCTGGTCGCAACCCGATATCTCCCACTTATGTTGCGGAAGACGGCACGATCATGGCTCAATGAACTTCCGGCAAACACCATCCATCACTGGTATGACTTGCAAAGTGCGTTCTTTCGGAATTTCGAAGGCACATATCGGAGGCCCTGTATGGTTGGAGACCTACAGCGTTGCACCTAGAAAGTCGGAGAAACTTGTCAGGATTACCTCGGACGATAAATCGACACCAAGAACTCCTGTGAAGGAGTAAATTATCAAACCATGATTGAAGCTTTCATCGCAGGTCTCCCAATTGGTTTACTTCGCCATCGCTTGAAGTGTGACAAGGTTACTGATCTGGGAGAGATGATAGAAATAGCGAGCAAGTACGTAGATGCTGACGATGATGCAGAGGGATTACTCAATGTCCTGGTTGTGCCTTAGTCGGCAAAACAACCAAAGCAACAAGCTCAGAAGCGCAAAAACACCTCGGAAGAAAAACCCAACGTGGAGACAGCAGGGGTCACTACTGTTTCCGGGTCTGGAGGACGAGGAGGACGTGGCGGAGGCTGCGGGCATGGCCGTGGGACATCAAGGGTCCAAGGTAGAGGAGAGCAACAACCAGGCAAAACCTACACTTGGGCCGACATTGCCAATAACCCATGTGTGCATCACTTGGACGCCAATGGGGGCTCGTCCCACACCAACGCTGAGTGTCGTTTTAACGACGACATCAAAAGAGACGATACCATGGGCTACAAGGCTAAGCAGAAGAAGGGAAAGAAAAATCCCGACAAAGACAAGGAGACCAAGGAAGATTCCGACATGGAGGAAGCTGATGCTTCAAATCCCAAGTCGGAAGGGAAGAAGACTTTTCCCACCAAAAAGGACACTTACATCACCTTCCTCGGATCTCAACCAGCAAAGGTCAAGAAAGCAGTTCTCCATGAGCTCAATGCAACAGTTCCGGCTGTCCCTCAGTATCTGGACTGGTCGGAAGTGGCAATCACGTTTGACCGCGCTGATTATCCGCCTAAGCTACATAGGCGAGGAAAATACGCCTTAATCGTCAATCCACTTATTGACGGTTATGGTTTCTCCAAGACCCTCATGGACGGTGGTAGTAGCATCAATATTCTCTACGTCGAAACGCTACGCCGGATGAAGATCTCAGAAACACAGCTGAACCATAGCTCTGTGATCTTTCACGGAGTTGTCCTAGGAAGACAAGCTAATTCCCTGGGAGAAATCACTTTGAATTTTACTTTTGGAACACCAAAGAATTATCGGAGGGAGGCACTTTCCTTCGAAGTGGTCCCGTTCAAGAGCGCATACCACGCTATATTCGGACGTCCGGCTTACTGAGCTTTTATGGCTCGTCCGTGTTACATTTACAATATGATGAAAATTCCAGGTCCCAATGGCGTGAACACCATCAGGGGAGACCCGAAGAAGGCGTGAGAGTGCGAAGATGGAAATGCCGCCTTTGCCGAAGCCGTGCTACACGCCTAGGAGTACCAAGAGATCAAGAAGAGCATAGATCCGTCCGAGATGCCCGCAACGAAGAAGGAGGTGAAAAAGCCAAATCCAGAGTTCAAGGCATCAGAAGAGACGAAGACGACGCCATTGAAGGATGATGACCCCTCCAAGGTGACTGTCGTTGTATTGGGAACGACATTACCTAAAGAGGTTAGATAGAGGTGTGGGGACTAGCAGGGAAGCTATCGACGGCGTCCGCATGCGAGATTGGGTACAAGCGAGCGTAGCGGGACGTAAGAAGTACCCAGGTTCGGGGCCCTCATGGTGAGGTAAAGCCCCTACTCCTGCCGGATCTGACTATGTGGAATACACGAACTACAAGTGCTCCTCGAGCTGTATGTCCTAGCTACTACCTTAAATGTTGTATGACCCACCCTTTCTACTGAGGCCTTGCCTCTCCTTATATAGGCAGAGAGGCAAAGGTCTCACTAGCTAGTCCGACTGGCGGGCCCCACAGGTGGGTCCCAGCCGGCTAGTCATCTACAGTGTCCAATATGGCTTGTCCTATCAGAGTACGAGCGGTATGGCTGTCGTAGGCACAGTGGACGCCGTGCGAGCCCGTCATCAGCACAGGCCACTGTTCCTGCGTCACCCACGGTAGGTATGGCCGGGTGGTTACCAGTCTTGTCATCGTATAGGGCGTACCGTGCACTGATACGCACGCCGTCCTGTCTCACTGATTGGGTCCGGCTACATCGTTGTATCTGGTTGTCTCTTGTTGATCCGGCTACCGGGTGATAGCCGGCCTGTCCTGCCCTGTCTGGCTGCATCTGGTCAGCCGGACGCGATCCGACTGTCTTGTTTCTTATCCGGTTGGGGAACTGGGGATCATCCCCCTGACACTAGCCCCCGAGCGCGTGTGGATTCCGCCCTTAGGCGAAATGTGCGTGCGCTCCTTGTTTTTGAATTTGCGTCCAGCTGAGCCTGGCGGTTGCGCTACCCGTGACGTCAGTGCTGACGCTGGCCACGTGCGCATGCGCCATCATTGCTCTGTGGCGGGCAGCGTAACGTCCCGTCGCACGTCGCCTCGGGAAACCGCTGTCCGGCGCTTCGGTTCTCGCTCCGGGATCTTCTGCGCATCCTGCCCTGGCACACGGGATCTAGGCGGCAGTTGGGGCGTGGGTTGCCTGGGTGCGCGCCACGTGGCCCCGTCGACAGTTGCCCTTCCGGCCCTTTAAAGGGACGCCGCGGGGGAGGCAACTCCTTTCCTTCGCTCCCCCGCTATAATCTCCTTCTCCCCCGCGTGCACTGCTTCTACGCTCCTGCCTTCTGCGATGTAGCCCGCTGCGCCGCCCGCTCGCCGTCGTCGACGCTACGGGCCACCGCCACTCTTCCGTCGCCACTCCTCTCCACCCGCCAGAAATGGCCGCCGACCGCGCAGCTTGGTGCGGCTCCTCCGTCACCGAAGACCAGATCGTGAAGTACCGCGCCACCCGCGTTCTCCCCCGGCGGAGGAGGTGGCGGTGCGGTTGGCGCCGGCGGGGGAGGTGTCGCCGCACCCGGTGGAGGGGGAGCGCGTCATCTTCCTCTCCCATCTGGCGCGCGGGTTCGCCCTTCCGGTGAACCCCTTCCTCTTGACGTTCCTCGCCTTCTTCGACCTCCGTCTTCACCACCTCGGCGCCAATACCATCGGGACGCTGGCGCACTTCATGGCATTCTGCGAGAGCTATCTCGGGATCCAGCCGGATCTCGGGCTCTTCTGCCGGCTCTTCCGAGTCCGGCCGCAGGTGCAGTACATGAAGGGGCCGCTAGTCGTCTGCGGTGCCGCCTCCATCTACTCCCGCTCCCAATCCGGCTACCCCAAGTTCTTGCTCTAGGACACGGTACGGCTATGGCAGCAGTCGTACTTCTACGTCAAGAACGTGACCAACATCGACCGGATAAATCTCCCGGCCTTCCAGGATGTCGAGTCCAGCCGGCAGAACTAGGACTTGAAGTTCCACGGCGACAAGGCGGAGACGGACACGATGCTGGCGCGCATGCGCTCCCTCGTCACCTGCCGGCTAACCGGTCGGGACATCACTCTTAGCTGGATGTCCCGGCTGATGATGCCGATGCAGCAACGGGCGCACAAGATGTGCTATTATTCTGGCCGACTGGACCCGACCCGGCTGTCGCGCCGCGATCCCCACTACCACAACTTGAAGGAGTGGTTGTGGACGATCAGCAAGGAGCGGCTACCGGAGAACTGGTCGTTCAGTCTGGCACCGTATAGCCGGGAGAACCGCGCGCCCCGAGTAAGCTCTTATAGCCGGAAACTTTACTTGCTTTTTCCGTGTTATTTCCTTTATCTGTCTGACTGATTTCTTGTATTCGGCAGATCTTCGCCTGTATCCTTCGCGAGGAGGGCGAGGCTCCCCTCGAGGTATTCACGCCGGACTTGCTCGAGCCGCGCGCTCGGCGGTCCGGCGAGGAATCGGACGGGGACGACGATGCCTTCCCCAGCCGGAATGACGAGCCGGCTGCCGACCCGCACGCGGGGGTGCACGAGGAGGAGGAGGCCGCATTGACTGCGGATCCGGCGCTGCGCTCCGTGACAGACGGCGAGGCAGGCGGTAGTGGCTCCAGCCATTCCGGCTCCCGCCGGCCTGCGACGGAGGAGCCGGTCCGGCGCCTTGCCGCCAAGCCGTCTTGGCCGGAAGAAGGGGCCGCCCCCAGTTGTGCCAGGGTACGTTCTTTCTCCCCCCCTTTTTCTTTCGGCGCTTTCTGTCTGTTTGCCCTTTTTCTTCTTTTTCTGACTTTGGCTTATTTTGCTCTTGCCTTCTCCTCTTTCTTTTTAGCACGCTGGTCTCCTTCGGAGCCGCGAGCCCGGCACGAGCGCCAGCCGGGGCGCTGCCCCGTGCCCTGACTGCGCAGACCAGCGCCCCTCCTTCTTCTGAGGCACAGCCTTTGCCTCCCCCTCGAGCTGAGCCGACTGCCTCCGCCTAGTCGGAAGGCCCCCAGCCGGAAGCGGAGTCCTCCTAGCCGGAAGGTTCCTCCGCGGGCGCGCGGGGGGCTGCCGGCAAGGAGCTCGTCGTCGTTGGCGACAACCACTCCGACGAGGAGCCCGGGGAGGAATGGCGAATGGCGGTGGTCGCGACGAAGGAGTCCTTGGCCGTCAATGCCGTGGACGACGACGCTTCCTTCGCTGCCTCGCTGTCGGACCTCGCCGCCACGCTTGAGCTGGCGGTGAAGGAGATCCGGCTGCTGGAGGCCGCAGCCGGCGGGAACTGGACGTTGGAGCAGAAGCTTGCTGCCGCTAACGATAATTCCCAGAGTAAGTTCGCTTTTCCGGCTTTTTTTTGCTGATAGCCGGCTTTGTTGCAGCCATCCTCGTGTGCGCTTAGCGCGAGATCGATCGCTTGAAGAAAGCGAACGACCGGCTGAGCAAGTCCAATTCCACTCTGCGGCTGCAGAACAAGGATTGGCACGCGAGGGTGGATGGTCTGGAGGCCATCATCAAGGAGCGCGACGCCTCGCTCGCTAGCCGGGCCAAAGCCTTCGCCCTTCTTGAGGCCCAGAACAAGGACCAAGAGAAGGAGATCAAACGGCTAGTGATCAAGGAGAAGGCGCTGGTGGAGGAGCTGATGCAGGTCGGCCACACTGCCAAGGGTGAGTCCTTTTCCCGTCTTCCTTTCTTTCCGGATCCGGTAGCCGGATCTGACTCCTCTTTTCTGACAGCCTTTTACCCCGGCATATACCTGCTAGCCTACAACCGGCTATAGGAGAACTAGCCGGGAGCGCAGCCGACGGCCCAGGAGCTCGTCATCCTTCTTGGCGAGAAAGCTGCCAAGCTTCGTCAGGCGGCGCAAGACGTCTTCTCCTTTGTGTGGTCGGAGGCTCCGGTTCCGGAGACGATGGCGCAGCTAGCTGCGAAGGTGGGAGAGGTGCCGGCTGCGGGACTTGGCGGCGCGAGCCGGACCGAAGATGGCTCTGGCCCTCATGCTCTCCTGGTACAAGGACGCCCGCGTTGAGAAGATCGACGGTGGCTTCCGTGCCGAAGCCGATCTTGCCGCCATCCGCCGAGCCCATCCAGAGCTCCGCGGGTCCGCCATCAAGATCGCCGATTATGTGGATCCCGACGAGGTGCTCACCGACTTGGAGTCCGTCGGCACTCCTGATGTGGAGGGCCCGATGCCGCCACCCGCTGGCGCTGGAACCGGATCAAGCTCCGCGCCTCCTCCGCCGCCCGAAGCTTCTGTCGGCCAATAACTCCCCCACGGCAAGGGTCCTGCCGTTTAGTTATTGCCCCAGGATGCCGGGTGTATTTGTCTTGCCTTGTATGTTCATGAACCTTGTCTGTTTGTACCGGATATCTTTGATGCTGGGTAACATATGGGAGCTTCGCCTCCCTTTTGTTTGTTAATCGTTGAAATTCTTGAATCTCCCTTGTGTGTTGAGTTTCCTTTTTCATATTTTGCCGGCTTGCTCCGCCCGGCTACACACTCTTAGCCGGACGAACTACACCACCAGTGGGGGCGCGCAAGCGCACCCACTAGGTGTAGCCCTCGAGATTCGGAGTAGCTGGCGTAGCCAGGTGCTTCCAATCTTCCTTATTTTTTCCAAGTCTTCTAACTTTATCCGACTGGCCTCGTCCCAGTCGGCTGCTTTCGCTGGCTGAACGCCTTCAGCCGGGGGAACTAACATTCCAGTGGGGGCGCGCGAGCGCACCCACTGGGTGTAGCCCCCGAGATTCGGAGTAGCTGGTGTAGCCAGGTGCTTCGAATCTTCCTTGTCTTCTCTTGCTCCAGCCCTTGCCCTCACCTGGGCTCTGAACGGCCGGCTAAGCGCCTTTAGCTGGTCGGGAACCACAAGATTCCACTGGGGGCGCGTGAGCACACCCAGTGGGTGTAGCCCCCGAGATTCGGAGCACTTGATGAAGGCAAGGACTTCGAATCTTCTTTCCTTCTCCTGAATTCCGGCTCTAGGTAGTCGGACAAGAATACACATACGCATACACACATGTCCACATAGGTTAGTAGGTTAGTCTGCCAAATTGTAGCCAGAAAACGGCTTGTTTTTTCGAAAACTAGCTTGTCCCTTTCTAGACACTTAGTTGCTTTCCCGTGTACTCTGCTTTTTTCGCTGCGTCCTTGCCGGGCAGCCGGGTTGCGGTCTGCAGCCGGAACCGAAGGGAGCTGACAGTACATTATGCACGGTACTAACAGCTTAGCAGCTGGACTGGTTCGAGCTAGTTGCAGGGCCGGGGCGCCCGATCTGTCGCGTCTCCTCCCTGTTTTTCGTGTGGGATGCCTCAGGCTTTTGCTCTTGCTAGCCAGACAGCCGGGTTGCGGTCTATAGCTGAGACGAAGAGTGGGCCTCTGACATCGTCACACACTACTCAACCGGTTTGTTGACTTAGCAGGCCGGGCCAGCCGGCGAGCCCCAGGTAGGGGTTGCCGGAGCCAGAAAATGTGAACCGAAAAATAGGTGTACACACATTTCTAGCAAGGAGCCCCCGAGATTCTCATGGGGGTCCGCATTTTCATTCGTAGGGTTTTCGGGATACATACACTGCCTGGCGACTAGGTGTAAAATGGGCACAGTAGGGCCGCGTTCCAGGGACGCTCGGTCTCCTCGTCTGATTTGTCCATCTTGTTCTTGCGCGGCTGCTGCATGTCGATGAGGTAGTAGGAGTCGTTGGGCAGCGCCCGCCTGATGATGAAGGGGCCTTCCCAGGGTGGTGATAGCTTGTGCATGCCCTTCGTGTCTTGCACCAGCCGGAGAACCAGGTCGCCTTCGCGGAATGCGACTAGGCGGATCCGGCTGGAATAGTAGCGACGTAGTCCCTACTGGTACAGGGCTGATCTGGATAGGGCCAGCTCGTGAGCCTCCTCCAGGAGGTCCACTCCGTCCTCCTGCGCCTCCCTGTTGGCTTTTTCGTCGTAGAGGAGCTTGCGAGGGGAGTCGAACTCGATGTCGGCGGAGAGGACGGCTTCCGATCCGTAGACCAGGAAGAATGGCGTGTAGCCGGTTGACCTATTCGGCGTGGTGCGGAGGCTCCACAGCACAGCCAGAAGTTCTTCGATCCAACATCCGGGTGACCGCTCCAACGGCTCGATGAGACGTGGCTTGATGCCGGCTAGCACCAAGCCGTTTGCCCTTTCGACTTGCCTGTTGGATTGCGGGTGCGCGACGGAGGCGAGGTCCAGTCGGATGCCCTTGTTGCTGCAGAACCGGGCGAAGGCCCCCTTGGCGAAGTTCGTGCCGTTGTCGGTGATGATGTTGTTGGGGTAGCCGAAGCGGTTGATGATGTCGGTGAAGAAGGTAACAACCGTCGCTCCATCCAGCTTTCGGATAGGCTTGGCCTCGATCCACTTGGTGAACTTGTCCACCGCTACCAGCAGGTGGGTCATGCCCGCGCGTGCTCGCTTGAAAGGACCGACCATGTCGAGGCCCCAAACCGCGAAGGGCCAGGTGATCGGTATGGTCTTGAGTACCAAAGTTGGCATGTGCCTGAGCTGCCCGAAGCGCTGGCACCCATTGCATGCGCGGACCAGCTGCTCAGCGTCCTCGAGGGCGGTGGGCCAATAGAAACCATGGTGGAATGCCTTGGCGACTATCGCCCTTGACGAAGCATGGTGCCCGCACTCGCCCTGGTGGATATCCTTGAGTAGTCGGTAGCCCGTGTCCACATCAACACATCTTTGGAAGATACCGGATACGCTGCGCTTGTACAGCTCGCCGTTTATGATGGTGTATGTGTGCGTGCGGCGCTGGATTTGCCTGGCCTCCACCTCGTCGTCTGGGAGTTCTCCATTGGCGATGTAGCTCATGAAGGGATGTGCCTAGGATGGCACCTCCCGGATGACGAGGACGCTCCTGTCCTCCGGCTGATGGATGTCGGGGGGTCGTCCGGGTGGTGTACTCGGGACGGCAGCCCCCGAGCCGCTAGGTGAGCCGGCAGCCCTCGGGTCTTGCGAGCCGGAAGGCACTGCCTGGCCGGAATTGGTGCGGGTCTTCTTCTTCGGTGGTTCTGTCGGCTCTGCTTTTGCCGTTCTATCAGCCGGAACGCTTCCTGCCCAGACGATGGAGTCTGATTCTGGTGACGGGTTGATGGATGGCTTGCGCAGGTGCTCCAGGGAGACCCCTGGTGGGATGGCCTGCCTGGTGGATCCGATCTTGGAGAGCGCATCGGCTGCCTCATTGTTGGTGCGGGGGACGTGGTGAAATTCGCATCCGTCGAAGGAGGCGCTGAGCTTCTGGATGTGGAATCGGTAGAGAGCCATGTTTGCATCTTTGGTGTCCCATTCTCCGGACACCTGCTGCACCACCAAGTCCGAATCACCAAAGCACAGGATCCGGTTGATACTGATCTCCTTTGCTAGCCGGAGCCCATGCGCCGGTGCCTCATATTCGGCTACGTTGTTGGAGGCCTTGAAGTGGATCTGCAGCACGTACTCCAGCCGGTCTCCTTTGGGCGAGGTGAGCACGATGCTGGATCCCAAGCCCCCGAGCATCTTCGACCCATCGAAGTGCATCCGCCAGTGGTCCGAATCCGGAACCGGTGGGAGATACTAGGTCTCAGCCCAGTCGACGAGGAAGTCCGCCAACGCCTGCGACTTGATCGTGAGCCGGGGCTCGTACTAGATGGAGTAGGCGGCAAGCTCGATGGCCCACTTGGCGACTCGGCTGGTGGCGTCCTTGTTGCCGATGATTTCCAAAAGGGGTGCAGTGCACACGACCTTAATCAGGTGCTCCTGGAAGTAGTGCTTGAGCTTTTTGCATGCCAGGTGCACGCCGTAGCACATCTTCTAGTAGTGGGGGTAGTTCTGCTTGGAGAGGGAGAGAACCTCGCTGAGGTAGTAGACGGGTCTCTGAACCGGCTGAGCCTTGCCTTCCTCGGGGCGCTGCACCACCAGGACAACGCTGACGACCCGGCTGATGGCTGCTATATAGAGCAACATCGGTTCCTTGCTAGCTGGCGTGGCTAGAACCGGTGATGTGGATGGCACGCGCTTGAGGTCGTGAAACGCGATGTCGGCTTGCGAAGTCCAGGAGAACTTGTCCGTCTTCTTCATCAGCTGGTACAACGGGAGTGCCTTCTCCCCCAGTCGGCTGACGAAGCGACTGAGGGAAGCCAGGCATCCAGTGAACTTCTGGACCCCAAGCAGGTTCCTAGGCGGCTGCATCCTCTCGATGGCCGCGATCTTCTCCGGATTCGCCTCGATACCTCGTTGTGATACGAGGAAATCGAGTAGCTGGCTGGACGGTACTCCGAAGACGCACTTCTCTGGGTTCAGCTTCATCTGGTACTGGTGGAGGTTGTCGAACGTTTCTCCCAGATCCTCGAGGAGGGTGCGCTTCTCCTTGGTCTTGATGACCACATTGTCCACGTAAGCATGCACGTTTCGGCCTATCTGCGAGTGTAAGCATTTCTGCATACATCGTTGATAGGTGGCGCTTGCGTTCTTTAGGCTGAAAGGCATGGTTACATAGCAGAAAGCCCCGTAGGGGGTGATAAATGATGTCTTAATCTGATCAGCCGGGTTTAGCCGGATCTGATTGTACCCGGAATAACAATCTAGAAAAGACAACAAATCATAGCCGGCCGTGGAATCGATGACTTGATTGATACGGGGCAAGGCGAAGGGGTCTTTCGGGCATGCCTTGTTCAGGCTGGTGTAGTCGATACACATGCGCCAGGTCTTGTTCTTCTTCAGCACCAGGACTGGGTTCGCCAACCAGTCCGGGTGGTACACTTCCATGATGAACCCGGCTGCAAGGAGCCGGGTGATCTCATCACCGATTATCTTTCTCTTCTCCTCCGCGAACCGGCGCAGAGGTTGCTTGACCGGCTTGGCATCCGGACGCACATGAAGTGAGTGCTCGACGAACTCCCTCGGCACACCTGGCATGTCCTTGGGGGACCATGTGAAGATGTCCCTATTCTCACGGAGGAAGTCGACGAGCGTGCCTTCCTATTTGCTATCCAAGCCGGCACCAATGGTGACGAACTTAGTCGGATCGGAGGGGTCGAGCAGGATCCTCTTCGTCTCCTTTGCCAGCTGGAAAGCTCCTTCTCCAGCCGGTTTGCTGCTAGTCGGTATGTCCTGCTGGGCCATGGCCACATTGCGCATGATCACGTGCTTCTCCTCGGCTATGATGAGGGCTTCTACCAGTTTGGAACCAGCTGAGGCGCACTCCATCGACCGCCTAAAGCAGCCGGTGACGGTGATCACGTCGTGGGGTCCCGGCATCTTCGTTTTGAGGTATGCGTAGTGGGGGATGGCCATGAACTTGGCGAGGGCGGGGCGCCCAAGGAGAGCATGGTAGGAGCTCGTCAGATTTACCACCTCGAACCAGATTGGTTCGCGGCGGAAGTTCTCCTCGGTCCGAACATGACGTCTAGCTGGGTTTTCCCCAGTGGGGCGCAGGCTGGCCCTGGCAGTACACCGTGGAACGTCGTGGTAGTCGGGCGCAGGTCACTTTCGCGAATGCCCAGCTTCTCTAGCAAGGACTAGTAGAGGAGGTTGAGGCTGCTGCCTCCGTCGATGAGGACGCGCGAGAATCGGCAGGTGCGCGCGTTGGAGACAATGAGAGGGTCGAGCACCATGGCGTAGCCCCGGGGAGTCGGTAGATGCTCAAGCTGATCTGCCCGGCTCTAGGTGATGGGGGTTTCCGACCAGTTCAGGTACTAGGGGACCGAAGAGGCAATGGTGTTGACCTCCTTGGAGCGTCGCCTGCGGCTGTGCTTGTTGTCCTGCTCCGTCTCGAAGATGTGGTAGGCGGCGTGCGGCTGGGGGTAGCGGTTGTTGTTGTCGCCGTTGCCGCAGTTACCATCATTTCCGGCTCCCCTAGCCGGTGGTGGAGGTTCGCCCGGTGGGGGAGGGGAAAGACGAGGTTGGTTGCCCTGGTCCTTTAGCTGGCGGGTCCAGCTGTAGTTCCGGGTGGTGTGCGTAGCCGGTTTGAAGGGACCGCTATGCCACTTGCACGGGCCGTCAAACATCTGGTCGAAGGTGAGCCGTGGCTTCTGCCTTCTTGCCTCATTAGTCGGTGCGTCGGGTGCACCCTCCACAGCATTGACCTGCCACGCGTGGTAGCGAGGCTTCTACTGTCCGGCCTGGCGGTCCCCATGGAACCAGTTGTCGTTGCCGTGGCGTCTGGAGGATCCGGCTTCTCCAGCCAGATTGCTTGGTCGGTCGCGAGCCGGCTCCGTGGGAGTCATACGTCCGTCCGCGTTTACTCGGAGGGGCTTCTTCATGGCGGCATCCGCTATGGCGTACTGGTCCGCAACCGTCATGAGCTCCGCCATGGTTTTCGGCTCGTCACACAGTAGCCGGTGGCGAAGCATGGTGCCCTCTCGGCAACCTTCGATGAAGAAGCCGATGGCTTGGCTCTCCAGCATGTCCTCGCAAGTATTGCGCAGCTCCGTCCATTTGGCAAGGTACTCGCGGTCTGTCTCGTGGTCGCCCTGGACACACAAGGCCAGGTCGCGCGGGCGCCCTGGACGTTTGTACGTGCCGTTGAAGTTGCGGACGAACACCTTCTCGAAGTCAGGCCAGGCGTTGATGCTGTTGGGCGCGAGGCTATTGAGCCATGTCCTTGCCGACCCGGTTAGCATGAGGGGGACGTAGCGCACGGCTGTGCGCTTGTTCCCGTGGGCGATGCCGACTGCCGTAGCATAGTCGGTCAACCAGTCTTCCGGCTTCATGCTGCTGTCGTACTTGGGGGTGTCCCTGGGCAGGGAGAATTTATCCGGAAACGGCTCGTTCCGGATGCGGGGTCCGAAACAAACCGGGTCGGTCGAATCTTCCTCCTCCGTGACGCGCGCTTGAGCGAGGAGCTCGATGCGGTCGCGGGCATCCGGACAATCCGGGTTGGGCGCTCCCACCCGGCCCGAGAGACGGGAACCGGCTGGTCTGGGCGCTCCGGTTGGCGGAGGGGGAGGTGGCGGGTTGCTGTTCACCGTCTGCTCCTGGCGCGGCTGGCCCCTGTTGCCAGAGTTGCGACGCCTGCTGCGGGCCCTAGGCGGCTAAGGGGAGGACGCCTGCTGGGTGTCGCGTGGCGCGCCCCTGCTGTTGGCAGGTAGCTTGCTCCCCCTGGAATAGCTAAGGTCTTCCTGCATCTGCCGGTTGGCACCGGCCTACTCGTCCGCGACGTGGAGGAGCTCCTGCACGCGTGCGTGCTGGCGGGCTCGCTCCTCGCCCTCCCGACTGGGTAGTTCCTCTGCTGCGGCTCGCGCCGCGCGCAGGTTCTTGATGGGCGTGATGTAGGTGGGCCGTGTGAGGGCAGGCGCGGGATCCGGTTCCCCGTCCTTTTCCATCCTACCGCCCAGCTCGCCGCCCCGACGCCGTACCTGGCCACGCCGGCTCGGCTCCGCGGTAGCCGGAGTAAGGCCGTGTGCGCGGTCGTCCTCGTGCCGGGTGATCTCGAGTTGCTTGCGGGCTGCCACCAGCTCCATGGCCTCCTGGAGGAGGATCTGTCTCTCCATGGTGAAGTTGGCCTCCGCCTCCTCCGGGTTGTCCCCGAGGTTAACCGGCGTCAGGATCCGATCAATGGCGTCCTCCACCGGGTTCCAAGGCTACGGGGGAGTGGAAGTTCCGACCTTGTCCGCGCCTCGCTCCCGCGCCTGGCGGGGATGGGAACTGGAACCGGCCATCATGACCTCCACGCCGCGGGATGCGGCGGAGGCGCTGCCGCCTGAGCACGGCAGCTCCGCGACGGAGACGATTTCCCTAGGGAAACGCTCCAGGACAGTGGCAACGTAGACGGGGAGATCGCCGAATAGCAGGACGGTGCCGTTCGCCGGGAAGGAGGTTCCAGCGAAGCAGGAGGCGTTGTCGATGACGCAGTCGAACTTGCCAAGCGTGAGCACCAGGCCGGAGGCCACGCGCTCACCGGCTGAAGTGCGGGGTCTCGTGCGGAACGTGGCTCCGGTCGAAGCCATCTAGCCCCACGGTGGGCGCCAACTGTCATTGTATTGGGAACGATAGTACCTGAAGAGGTTAGATAGAGGTGTGGGGACTAGCAGGGAAGCTATCGATGGCGTCCGCAAGCGAGATTGGGTACAAGCGAGCGTAGCGGGACGTAAGAAGTACCCAGGTTTGGGGCCCTCGTGGTGAGGTAAAGCCCCTACTCCTGCCAGATCTGACTATGTGGAATACACGAACTACAAGTGCTCCTCGAGCTGTATGTCCTAGCTACTGCCTTAAATGCTGTATGACCCACCCTTTCTACTAAGGCCTTGCCTCTCCTTATATAGGCAGAGAGGCAAAGGTCTCACTAGCTAGTCCGACTGGCGGGCCCCACAGGTGGGTCCCAGCCGGCTAGTCATCTATAGTGTCCAGTATGGCTTGTCCTATCGGAGTACGAGCGGTATGGCTGTCGTAGGCACAGTGGCCGCCGTGCGAGCCCGTTATCAGCAAAGGCCACTGTTCCTGCGTCACCCACTCAAAGTCTTCGGTATGGCCGGGTGGTTACCAGTCTTGTCATCGTACAGGGCGTACCGTGCACTGATACGCACGTCGTCCTGTCTCACTGATTGGGTCCGGCTACATCATCGTATCCGGCTGTCTCTTGTTGATCCGGCTACCGGGTGATAGCCGGCCTGTCCTGCCCTGTCCGGCTGCATCTGGTCAGCCAGACGCGATCCGACTGTCTTGTTTCTTATCCGGTTGGGGTACCTGGGGATCATCCCCCTGACAGTGACCCAGATAGGCGTAGGCCTAAGTAGCGCATAGGAAAGCACGATCGTCAAGTTCCTCCAAGCAAATCAAGATATCTTCGCATGGCAGCCATCTGACATGACCGGAGTACCTAGGGAACTTGCCGAGCACTCTCTAAAAGTAAACCCGAACGCTAAACCCGTCAAACAGTCCGTACGACGGTTTGGCGATGAAAAGTGTAAGGCAATATCTAAGGAACTAGCGCAGCTCGAGTTAGCCGGATTCATAGAAGAGGTCATCCATACTGATTGGTCAGCCAACCCTGTAATGGTCCCTAAAAAGGACACCACTGATTTAAGGATGTGTGTCGATTATACTGCCTTGAACAAGGCTTGTCGAAAAGATCCGTTCGCTCTACCTAGAATTGATCAAGTTATCGATTCTATGGCAGGCTCGGAACTCCTCTGTTTTCTCGACGCATATTCCGGTTATCACCAAATCCGGATGAAGGAATCTGACAGTCAAAACTTCATTCATAACCCTCTTCAGAACCTTCTGTTTTGTTACGATGCCCTTTGGGCTGAACAACGTAGGAGCTACGTACCAGCGCACGATGCAGCGTTGCCTCCACGACCAACTTGGACGCAATGTACATGCATACGTGGATGATATTGCGGTGATGTCTAAAAAGAAGGAAATGCTGATTTTTGACTTGGAGGAAACGTTCGCCAATCTACGAAAATACAACATCATGCTTAACCCGAGGAAATGCTTCTTTGGAATACCAGCCAGAAAATTGTTAGGTTTCATCGTGTCTCAAAGAGGCATAGAGGTGAACCGAGACAAAATCAAGGCTATTCTCAATATTTCCAGGCCAACTCGCCTGAAGGACGTACAAAGATTAACTGGTTGCATTGCTGCGGTCAGTTGATTTGTAAGCCGGCTTGGTGAAAGAGCCGTAGCATTATACAAGCTCCTGAAGAAGACCAAGGATTTTGTCTGGACTGACGAAGCTGAAGCTGCACTACAAGACCTGAAAAATGTACTCTCATCTGCTCCTATCCTTGCAGCGCCAGAACCTCAGGAACCGATGTTGCTTTACATTTCTGCAACAAATAAGGTTGTCAGTATCGTCATGGTGGTGGAGAGACCAGAGGAAAATCAGGAACACCTAGTGCAGCGTCTGACGTACTTTGTCAGCGAGGTCCTGACAGAGTCCAAACAGCGGTATCCGCATTATCAAAAGTTAGCTTACGGTGTTTTTCTAGCATCTCGTAAGCTACGACACTATTTTCAGGAGCATCCAATTACCGTGGTGAGCAAATCTCCCATGAGAGACATAATCAACAATAGCGACGCCACAGGACGCGTCGCCGAATGGGGAATAGAGCTTTCAGCTTTCGATATTGAGTATAAACCTCGGACAGCAATTAAATCCGAGATCCTTGCTGACTTCATCGCTGATTGGACAGAGACCAAGGAGAACATGGTCCTCCCTGAGTCGGAATATTGGACCCTCTTTTTCGATGGGTCTAAGGCTCGAGGGGGCTCGGGGGCTGGCGTGGTGCTCAAGTCACCCCAAGGAGATACACTTTTATACGTGTTGCAGATCCACTTCACAGCGACAAACAACATTACCGAGTATGAAGCACTACTGCATGGAATCCGGATTGCTAAGGATATTGGCATCCGACGTTTGATGTGTTACGGAGATTCGGATCTTGGTGCTCAGCAAGTCTCGGATATTTGTAATGCAAATAAACACATGGCAGCATATAAAGCTGTCGTGGACGATCTATCTAAATCGTTCGAAGGGTTTGAAGTTCAACACATCCCTCGAGCAGAAAATGAGGAAGCAGCTACACTATCTCGTATAGGCTCTGCGCGGAAAGAGGTCCCGGATGGCGCATTTTTAGAGCACCTCAAAGTTCCCTCGATAAAGGGAGTAGATGAGCAATATCCGACCAAATCCGACTCACCTTTGATAGCAGTTCTGGCTGTAATTCCCAGCTGGACTCAACCCTACCTCGATTACCTGGTAGATGGCAAATTACCCGAAGACGAGGTGCTAAGCCAGCAGATTATTCGACGAGCAAAAGCCTATATTATTGTTAAAGGTGAGCTCCATAAACGGAGTGTTTCTGGGGTTTTTCAGCGCTGTGTATCTCCGGAAGAAGGAGTGGAAATCTTAAGGGAAATCCACGAAGGCGAGTGTGGTCACCACGCTGCAGCCAAATCTTTAGTGGCAAAAGCTTTTCGACATGGATTTTTCTGGCTAACAGCTCAGGCAGATGCCGAACGATTAGTCAAGACATGCAAAGGCTGCCAAAAGTACGCCAAGCAAGCTCATGTTCCGGCTGATCAGCTGCGAACAATACCCATAACATGGCCTTTTGCGGTCTGGGGGCTTGATATGGTAGGACCTTTTAAACGAGCTCCAAGTGGATTCACTCACCTCTTAGTGTTGGTGGATAAATTCACAAAGTGGATCGAGGCTAAACCTGTCACTAGTTGTGATGGAGCAACAGCCAAAAGATTTGTTGAGGATGTTATAATCTGGTATGGTTATCCACATAGCATTATCACGGACAACAGGAGTAACTTTTCCATGGGAGAATTGGCTGAATTCTGCGACGAGCAAAATATCTGGCTTGACATTGCGTCAGTCGCACATCCACAGGCTAACGGACAAGTCGAAAGAGAAAATGGTTTAATTCTACAAGGCCTGAAACCAAGACTCGAAGCACCACTATGACGTGCTGCGGGGGCTTGGGCAGAGGAATTACCCTCTGTAATTTGGAGTTTACGAACAACTCCGAACATGTCAACAGGATACACACCTTTCTTCTTGGTTTATGGCGCAGAAGCAGTTCTTCCTAGAGATTTAATTCATACTTCTCCTAGAGTGGCCGCGTATATCGAAGAGGATGCCGAGATTTCTCGACAAAATGATCTCGACTTAGTCGAAGAAGTTCGTGTTGTTGCTGAAATGAGATCTACAGCCTATCAGCAGAAGTTACGCAAGTATCATAGGCAGAGAGTCCGAACTAGATCTTTCAATAAAGGTGATTTGGTTCTCCGGCTTGTGCAACAAAGAAAGCACAAACTTTCCCTAGTATGGGAAGGGCCCTTTTTAGTTAGTCGAGTATTGCACAATGGATCGTACTACTTAACTGACATGAGGCCAGTCAAAGAAAGACCTGCTACTAAGAAGAGAAAGAGAGCTGGAGGCAGTACAAATCCGGATGAGTTAGACAGACCGTGGAATATTGCTCAGCTACGTCCCTTTTATTCTTAGTTTATCCTTCTTTGTAATCATAAATATGTACATGTTCTGTGAGAAATAAAAGTTTTGGTTGCCTCAAGTTTTTCTAAGAAGTTTTTTACCATCTTATTTCCAAATGATCATGTCGTAGTCGAAAATCCCAGAATGCTTGAAAGTACTTTATGCTCATGTTCGTTCTGGTTCAGATTTCCGATTCTAAAAATGCTACCTTCTTATTTCCGATCATTTCTAGTCTTTACTTGGGTTATTTGTCTGATTGCTGGATGCGGGTATTTTCCGAGTAGTGAATTGTTGGTACTGGAAGCCGGCTTTGTTTCCGAGTTTAAACTGGTTTAGCAATTGAGCTCCGTTGCTCGGCAAAGTTTCCAGCTGAAGGTTTAGCCGGCTCACGAAAGGGACGAGGCGGAAAGCCAGATAAACGATAAGTAGAGACGGAAAATTTCAAGTGCTTATGTAAACATTTCAGGCACACAAAAAAATCAAAGCCAAAAGTGCTGAATAGATAAAGAGCTTAGCACTAGCAAAATCAATAGTACTTAATATTTACAAACGCATCATGTTCTTTCCGGAATAATACATAATTTTCTGGTCTATGATGCAGGAGGAGATGAAGGAGCTCCCGGCTCGCTGGTTACTCCGCTTTGATATCGTTCCAAGATGTCCGGATCTGAGGTGGTCCGTTCATCGTCGGAAACTTCTTTGGCTTCTTCCGGAGGAGGTAGCAGAGTAGCTACGCGGGTGAAGAAGGGGATCTCGTAGCTGGTCAGATCAGCTACGTGGCACCCATATCCGGTGCAGGAGTGCATGATGGCTTGAAGGTCCTGCTCCTGGCCGTCTTCGTCTACCTTACAGTACCCTCTGGTCACTTGCCATATCTCCATGTTTCCATGGTGGCTCATGACCATGGTGAGAGCGTTCTGCGCAGCAGTCCATGCATAGGGCAAGCTGCGGCATCTCCTTGGCCTTGTCCCGCACCTGAAAATCCAACATGCTTGGCATGTCCGAAATCCTGAGAGACTCGCCAATGTCCTCAAGGGACTAGCGGAAGTCATGAAGAAGATCACCGACTTGAGTAAGCCGGTGGGTGCGGGGCTTGGAGGAGGAAGAGTCTGTCAAGTTCAGAGGACCTATACACAAAACAAGTTAAGAGAAATTTGACATTGATAAAAGTCGAAGAAAAAGATAAGTCGGAGAGGGGAAACATACCGAGAATGACGTCGTCAATCTTGGTCTTCTCCTCCCAGAGACTCTGGAGTTCAGCCCGGAGCGCCTGGGAGATGTCCTTCTCTCTGCCAAGCTCATTCTTGAGGTCCGAGATAACTTTATCTTGAGCAGCAATCTTGTGATCACGCTCTTCAGTGGCCATGGAGGAGGATTCCAGGACTTGAGCTATGCTCGTTTCATGATCCACCTTGAGCTTATCTAGCTCTTGGCGAAGTCCCTTATTCTCCACCACCAGGGTTTTGAGGTTCTCGGCCTCTTCAATCATAGCAATGGATTGTTTCACCAGCGCTGTAAGTCAAAAAAGAACAACAGTTCAGAAAAAATTCGGCACTCTAAAAGCAAAAAACAAGGTTTGAATCTCGGAATGTTTACCTTCGGCGTCATCCTTAGCTACTTTGAGCTCAGCATTTTTAAGCCGGAGAGCTTTGATCTCTCTCCGCTTATCACAGACATTGGTCAATAATTCCTGGTTATAGGAACATACTTTCTGTAAGTCAGAATACCCAAAGTCAGAAAGCTACTTAAGACTCGGGCTAATATTTTTTGCTAAATATCAGCACGAGCCTTGGGGATACACTAGTTCGTTCTTTGGCATCCTAATGAAAGCATAAACCCAGATTTTGTATCCTACTTCATGCTTGGGGGCTAGAGGATATGATATAACATAATGTAAAAACAAGAGTTGGAATTCCGACTTACATATTGCTCGCGGGTGAGTTTATCTAAACCCGCGTTCACTTCAGCTGCCACCTTCTCGGCGAGAGTAAGATGGATTACTGGGGCTGTTGGAAGCTCGCCAGTACTAATCCTCTCGTCGCGAAGGCAGACTTGAGCGAGAAGGTCGGAGAACTTGACATCCTCTGCTTCTTGCACTTCCTCTTTGGGGGATAAATGGCTTTTGTCCAGGACTTGCCTGGCCAGCCGCTGGATTTCCTCTGCAGATTTCTGGGATAGGACAAACTTGGCAAGTCCCGGATTGCTAATGAGGTTGTCGGAGAAGACTTCAGCCGAGGGATCATTACCCGAAGAGGGTTCACCCTTATCTTGACCTGACGCACCCACGGTGACGTCAGTTTGTGACCCAAGGATCACATGCGCCATTGGAGGAGCCGGATCTTCTGCAACAACCGGAGAAGGAGTGATCGCCGGTGTTGTAGAAGGTTGAGGGGAAGGAGTCGGAGGAGCCGCGGCAGGAGAAGCTATGGTAAGCTTCGTCTGTCGAAGGGGCTTCGAAGGAATCCCTTTCCCCTTGCCCTTGATGATCGGCTTTGCTCTGATAAATGGGGTAAAGTCAGAAACATTACATCTCGGAAAGAAATTCGAGAAAGGTACAAAGGCGGAAATTGTGACTGAAAGATTACCTTTTCACAACAGGCACCTCCTTTGTGCCAACAGCCACTGTCGGAGCTTTGCGCTTCTTGAGCGCAAGGTCCGGCAATGGGACAACTTCTATCTCCTGAGAAAACTCAGGAGGATATCCTTCGAGTGGAGCAAGTTCCGACTCGGGGAGGTCAGCAAGCTGAAAACAAAAAAAAAAGATCAGTATTGCAACCTAACTCAAAGATTGAAACACATAAAAGAGGTACTGATGGAAGCTTACCAGCACCACGGGGTTGTCCGCCGTGTGCATATCCAGAGAAACCTCTGAAATTCTCCTCTCGATCCGCTCCTTGATCAGCCACTTGATTTGGCTGATGTAGCCTTGAGTGGTGTAGGATTTGGGGCTGATGTGGAGGGAGTCTTTTTAGGATGACGTGATGGAATGCATCAGTCTATCCCCATGGTACTGAAGTGGCTGGATCCAACATGAGACCCAGCACTGGACCAAGTCGGATCCCTTCAGACCCTTGTACTTGATCAAATATACGATCCGCCTCTTCGCGCGGATCAGATCGTCGGTGAGAGCCGGAGCAGCCTCGTCCCAGGAAGGCTGGGCCGTGGCGGCTCCGGGAGCCGGAATATCCCTATGGTAGAAAAAAGTGGCTGGCCATTGTTTGACCGAGTCACTGGCAGCAATTTTGGGATATGCCCGGTCTCGTCTAAGAGAAAAGCTAATGGTGCCGGTGATGTAAGGAACACCGGCAGTGATGGAATTCCTCCGGACATGAAAGTAGTACCAGAAGAGAAGCAAGCTCGGCCTAATGCCGAGAAAGCCCTCGCAAAGCGATGCATAAGCACTCATCTCTAAGAGAGAGTTGCGAGGAAGATTGTGGAGTTGAACTCCATAATGATCTATCACCTCGGAGAAGAACTCTGAGGGAGGAAAAGACAGACCTCGGTCGAGATGGGTGCCGAAGTGGACCCGCTCGCCGTCGCGCGGGTTGGGGATGGTTTCGCTGGAGCCGGTCCGCCAGTCACTAGCGGCGAGAAGTCCCTCCTTCTCCACGTTCTTGAGGCCGTCCTTGTCGAGGGCGCATGGGATCCAGATTCCCCGGAAGCTCTCCTTCTCTGCTGCAACTTCCGCCGCTGCCGCTGCCGCCGCCAAACCAGAGGAAGAGGATGATGAAGACATTTCTCCGGTGGGAGGATGACCTGAAAGGGGCGGCGCTGGGAGTTCTGTGGGGAAGGGACGAGGGATCTCTGTGCGCGTAGGAGGATTGGGAGAGAAAGAAACGGCAAAGGGCTGGTGGAAAGGAGAAGGAGAAATCCAAACCCCTTATATCCACCTACCTGCGCCAAGATTCGTGCAAATGCTAAAGTGTAACCGCCACGCGTCGTGGAAAGAACTGGGAAGGACCCACGCGATGATTGCGTCTCCTCAATCTCCACGCACACATTGAAACGGCGCCTCGGTTCCGCGAACCACAGGCCCACCAACGGTCGTGCTGACGGCACGCCTGTCAGATGACGTGACTTGACCATGCTTGTGTCAGGTGGTGTTGGAGACCAAGTTCCGGCTTAGTTTAAAATCGAGCTGGGAAATCCGAGTAACCAATTGAAAGGTCCGACTTACTTTTAAGACCTGGATCGTATTTTTTGTTGTGAAGTTTTAGGAACCCTTCAAGATTCTGCAAGCCGAAGATCAAGCTAGACGATGATAAAATCCGACTTTGGATCTTGGAGGCCTCCGGGGGCTGTTGTTGGGGATATACTTTCTGGGTATCCTCACAGTTCCTCACTGACTAGGGTGACCCACTTCAGGTTAGAGCTTTACTTCACGGGCGGCCCAGTCAGGGAGGGAAGACGGAGTCCAATCCGTCTATGGGAAGGCCTAGAAGACTTACCGACTTAGGCCCATAATGTTACTTGTAGTTCAAGATGTACTCTGTAACCAACTCTTAGTCGTAGCCGGATTGATCTCTCCTGTAAACCCTAGGCCGGATATCTATATAAGCCGGCCTAGGGAGAGCCTTTAGCGCACCAAATACTTTAGACCCTCAACTCGCACAGGCGATACCCTTGCAACCCATATTCCGGCTCTGCCGTATTACTGGATTGCTAGCAGGAGTAGGATTCGTCCAAAGCCGGCGGATTCGAACCTGGGTAAACTTGTGTGCTCACCATCCCGGAATACCGTACGTATCACACCCCTCTCTTCCGCATGCCTCGAGGACCCCCTCATGGCGTACTTGTCCTCAATCCGACGACAATGACGATACTGACAACCTTATTTGTCGCAGCAATGTAAAGCAACATCGGTTCCTGAGGTTCCGGTGCTGCAAGGATAGGAGCAGATGAGAGTACTTTCTTCAGATCTTGTAGTGCGGCTTCCGCTTCGTCAGTCCAGACAAAATCCTTGGTCTTTTTCAGGAGTTTATACAATGGTGCGGCTCTTTCACCAAGCCGGCTTACAAATCGATTGACCGCAGCAATGCAACCAATTAATCTTTGTACATCCTTCAGGCGAGTTGGCCTGGAAATATTGAGAATAGCCTTGATTTTGTCTTGATTTACCTCTATGCCTCTTTGAGACACGATGAGACCTAACAATTTTCCGGCTGGTATTCCAAAGAAACATTTCTTCGGATTAAGCATGATGTTGTATTTTTGTAGATTGACGAATGTCTCCTCCAAGTTGGAAATCAACGTTTCCTTCTTTTTGGACATGACCGTGATATCATCCACGTATGCATGTACATTGCGTCCGAGTTGGTCATGGAGGCAATGCTGCATCGTGCGCTGGTACGTAGCTCCTGCGTTCTTCAGCCCAAAGAGCATCGTAACAAAACAGAAGGTTCCAAAGGGGGTTATGAATGAAGTCTTGACTTTGTCAGATTCCTTCATCCGGATTTGGTGATAACCGGAATATGCGTCGAGAAAACAGAGGAGTTCCGAGCCTGCCGTAGAATCGATGACTTGATCAATTCTAGGCAGAGCGAACGGATCTTTTGGACAAGCCTTGTTCAAGGCAGTATAATCAACACACATCCTTAAATCAGTGGTGTCCTTTTTAGGGACCATTACAAGATTGGCCGACCACTCAGTGTGGATGACCTCTTCGGCTAACTCGAGCCGTGCTAGTTCCTTAGCTATTTCCTTACGCTTTTCATCGCCAAACCGTCGTAAGGACTGTTTGACGGGTTTAGAGTTTGGGTTTACATTTAGAGAGTGCTTGGCAAGTTCCCTAGGTACTCCGGTCATGTTAGATGGTTGCCATGCGAAGATATCTTGATTTGCTTGGAGGAACTTGACGAGCGTGCTTTCCTATGCGCTACTTAGGCCTACACCTATCTGGGTCACCTTGAAGGGGTCATCATCCTTCAATGGCGTCTGCTTCGTCTCTTCTGATGTCTTGAACTCCGGATTTGGCTTTGTCACCTCCTTCTTTGTTGCGGGCATCTCGGACGGATCTATGCTCTTCTTGATCTCCTGGTACTCCTGAGCATGCAACACGGCTTCGGCAAAGGCGGTATTTCCATCCTCGCACTCTCGCGCTTTCTTCGGGTCTCCCCTGATGGTGATCACGCCATTGGGACCTGGAATTTTCATCATATTGTAAATGTAACACGGACGAGCCATAAAGTCCTAGTAAGCCGGACGTCCAAATATAGCGTGGTATGCGCTCTTGAACGGAACTACTTCGAAGGAAAGTGCCTCCATCCGATAATTCTTTGGAGTTCCAAAAGTAACATCCAAAGTGATCTCTCCCAGGGAATTAGCTTGTCTTCCTAGGACAACTCCATGAAAGATCACAGAGCTATGGTTCAGCTGTGTTTCCGAGATCTTCATCCGGCGTAGCGTATCGACATAGAGAATATTGATGCTGCTACCACCGTCCATGAGGGTCTTGGAGAAACCATAACCGTCAATAAGTGGATTGACGATTAAGGCATATTTTCCTCGCCTATGAAGCTTAGGCGGATGATCAGCGCGGTCAAATGTGATTACCACCTCCGACCAGTCCAGATATTGAGGGACAGCCGGAACTATTGCATTGAGCTCATGTAGAACTGCTTTCTTGACCTTTGCTGGTTGAGATCCGAGGAAGGTGACGGAAGTGTCCTTCTTGGTGGGAAATTTTTTCTTCCCTTTCGACTTGGGATTTGAAGCATCGGCTTCCTCCATGTCGGAATCTTCCTTGGTCTCCTTGTCCTTTTCGGGATTTTTCTTTCCCTTCTTCCGCTTAGCTTTGTAGCCCGCGGTATCATCTCTCTTGATGTCGTCGTTAAAAAGACACTCAGCGTTGGTGTGGGACGAGCCCCCATTGGCGTCCAAGTGATGCACACATGGGTTATTGGCAATGTCGGCCCAAGTGTAGGTTTTGCCTGGTTGTTGCTCTCCTCTACCTTGGACCCTTGATGTCCCACGGCCACGCCCGCGGCCTCCGCCACGTCCTCCTCGTCTTCCAGACCCAGAAACAGTAGTAACCACTACTGTTTCCGCGTTGGGTTTTTCTTCCGAGGTATTTTTGCGCTTTTGAGCTTGTTGCTTTGGTTGTTTTGCCGACTGAGGCACAGCCAGGACATTGAGTAATCCCTCTGCATCGTCGTCAGCATCTGCATACTTGCTCGCTGTTTCTATCATCTCTCCTAGATTAGTGACCTTGTCACACTTCAAGCGGTGTCGAAGTAGACCAATTGGGAGACCTGCGATGAAAGCTTCAATCATGGTTTGATCGTTTACTCCTTCACAGGAGTTCTTGGTGTCAATCCATCGTCCGAGGTAATACCGACAAGTTTCTCCGGCTTTCTGGGTGCAACACTGTAGGTCTCCAACCGTACAGGGCCTCCGATATGTGCCTTCGAAATTCCGAAAGAACGCACTTTGCATGTCATACCAATTGTGGATGGTGTTCTCCGGAAGTTCATTGAGCCATGATCGCGCCGTCTTTCACAACATAAGTGGGAGATATCGGGTTGCGACCAGGCTGTTTCCGCCTTTGGCGATGCAGAAAGCTTGGAAGAAATCCTGTAGCCAGGTATCTGGCCGAGCAATGCCGTCGTAGGCTTGGATGTGCCTTGAGATAGCAGATCCTTCCGGGAATTTTGTAGCTCTGACGCGTGGTCCGAAACACTTTGGGCCCACGTTGAAATCATCATTTTTGTAGCGTCGTGCCTCTAGATTGGAGTTGATCTTGTGCCTTGCATCGTTCGGGGATAGGGATCATCCCGGATGTCGGTTGTGGCAGCGGTGCCTTGGAGCCGGACTTCGGCTTCTGCCACCACCTCCTCCGCCATGTCGTCCTTTCCCTCCTTGGGGGTCGTTGTGGTAACTGCCTGGTGGAGGGGGTGGGGCAGCTGAATTGTTTCCGGCTGATCCTGGCCTCCGTCCGGAGCGTCATTGTTCCGGTTCCGGGGAGGTTCTTGACTACGACGAGCCCCCTGCCGGCTTGTTCCAGTATGGTTTCTGTCGTTCCTTCGTCCGTCGTTCCCACCATGGTGAGGCTCAGCTAGACGGCTCTCATGTCTAGGAGGTGGCATTCTCTGACGATCCTCCTCCCGATGTTTGTCCTTATCTTCTCCCTTTCGATCGTTGAACTCTCGACGGGGAGGATTCCTCGGATTCAGTGTAGCGATCGCATCTTTTTCGGCTGCTGGAGCGACATTGCTCCAGTTATGTGTAGTTCTGCGATGCTGTTCCGACGATCCGGTTCTTGAATAGTTGCCTTCCCTACGTTCGGGGTGATGGTACTGCGCCCGAACGTAATGGGATCTCACATCAGCCCATGCCGGATCTGTGCGACATTGGTCAGAATCCGAGACCAGTTTTTGACTTCCGGACAGGGCGACCTTCTGCTGCTCCATTCCCTTGTTGAGTAGCTTGATACCCAAACGGATCTCCTCTGGTCCTGGATTAGCCGATAGAATTTCTCGGGCTGCCACGGTATTCTATACCGGGGTTGGGTAAACCCAGTCTCCATTGCTGTCTTTCCGTGGCTTCCCCATCTCGTCCCCAAAAAGGACGGCATGGACACGTGGGAATTGGTCATCATTGGTGTGACGCTTCCGTGTCTTCTGATGTAACCGAGACATGTACTCCTTGGTTGACATGCGTTTCTTCTCCACCTCGATGTTTTTGGCTTCATAGAGGAGTTGTTGACGACGCGCTTCTAGGGCTTGGGCCCTTTCATCCAGCTCATCTGCAGTAAGTTCTGCAGCTGTAGGGATAGGTGTGGTTAATGCGGCATCGATGAGTTTACGCGCACCTTCTGTGATCACGTGTCCATCCACCGATGCTTCTTTTTTCGGCTCGTCTGGGATAAGTGCTCCATCCGAGTCTTCCTCGTATTCCTCGGCAATCACCTCCTCTGTGAGAGGGTCTTTTGCCGGGGTCTTGTTCTTCTTCTTTGCCTTCTTGGCAGCGTCGGTAGCAAAGACGGCTTTGGGTCTGTTTCCCGGAGTCAAGCTCTGATCGGTACTTTGGGACATCTGGTTTTCGGGATTATCTCCGACGTCTATGTCATCCTGCGCTTTGGGAGAGTGTTCCCCGGATCCTTCATCCATGGCTTCTCCTTCTTCTGCAGCTTTGGAGTTGTACTCCTCTTCATATTCCGCGGAGAACTTTCGGAAATCTGCCGACGTCATAGATTCATCCGAGGATGCGGGAACGTCGGTGTTTGTTCCAATTGCCTCCAGCACTGAGTCGGTGTTTTCTCCAGCATCGGCAGAGCCGGATCCAGATCCCACGTATCCGA
Organism: Avena eriantha; assembly: GCA_910589775.1. Taxonomy (NCBI): domain Eukaryota; kingdom Viridiplantae; phylum Streptophyta; class Magnoliopsida; order Poales; family Poaceae; genus Avena; species Avena eriantha. Next base: position 399,973,551 of record OU342741.1, read on the forward strand.
CGTGCGATGCATGCTTCCTGAGGTACCTGCGGCTTTCACGATCAGCCATATCGAAACTTTTAATGGTCTCGAGGATTGCATCTGCGCTTTCGCCTTGCAGTATCATACGTCTTAATGTGTACCTGAGGAAAGTCCTGTCTATCCCGGCATCGTCAGAGCCGGAATCCGTGTCGTTGATATGCTCCTCCTGGATTTCGACTTCCACGGGTGGGTCGATCTGGGATCCGGCTTCTCTAGGGAGATCCACTCTAGATTCGACTTGGACCGTGAGGTCTTCTTCAGGCTCAGATTTCTCCACTATCTTCGCAACTGGTGCGGGCTGGGTGGGTTTTTGGTTTTCTGAGATCCGGAACGCTTCCGCCTCCGCGGACAAAGGGGACCCAGAAGATTCTTCTGCCTCTATCATCACCGCTGGGGGTGGGTTGGGCAGGTTCAGCGAAACTGATGTAAACATCGATCTCGCCAAAAGACATGATTGTATAGGCAGTCACGGCCTCCCTAGCTGGAATCCAAGTCTCGTCGAGAACGATGAGAGGGACGTCGCTGGCATAGAGGATGCGACCGACGATGGTCTCGCCGATTCCGATTCTTGCAGATTCCGCTCGGAACGCAGATCCGAAGCTCACTTGCCCCATGGTGGGTGCCAACTGTCGTCGGATTGAGGACAAGTACGCCATGAGGGGGTCCTCGAGGCGTGCGGAAGAGAGGGGTGTGAGACGTACGGTATTCCAGGACGGTGAGCACACAAGTTTACCTAGGTTCGAATCCTTCGGCTTTGGACGAATCCTACTCCTGCTAGCAATCCAGTAATACGGCAGAGCCGGAATATGGGTTACAAGGGTATCGCCTGTGCGAGTTGAGGGTCTAAAGTATTGGGTTGTGCCCTAAAGGCTCTCCCTAGGCTGGCTTATATAGATATCCGGCTTAGGGTTTACAGGAGAGATCAATCCGGCTACGACTAAGAGTTGGTTACAGAGTACATCTTAAACTATAAGTAACATTATGGGCCTAAGTCGGTAAGTCTTCTAGGCCTTCCCGTAGCCGGATTGGACTCTGTCTTCTCTCCCTGACTAGGACGCCCATGAAGCAAAGCTCTAACCCGAAGTGGGCCACCCTGGTCAGTGAGGAACTGTGAGGATACCCGGAAAGTATATCCCCAATAGCTGGCCCTGTTCTTCTTCCGGGCGGTGCTCCGGTGGTCGGAACCGGTGCTAGAGAAGAAGGTGTCTGGCTGCTTGGTCAATAAGCTAGGCTTTGGCTGCGCGGGAAGCTCATGGTCGGCATTCTGCCCTCTCTTCTTCAACCATCAAGGCGATGGAGGCTGGGGGAGGCGTGGTGTTATCCAGTGGCGAGCTACGCGGCGGGGTTCGGTAATTGCGTTCTTTTGGAGCTCCTCGGTAGAGGACGTGCGGCGACGATATTCGCCTTGCCTCTGCTTCTTATGGCCGAATGGCGGCCCTCCATAGCCACGGTCCGGTGGCTCTTCTAGCTCCATCTGGGAGGCCCCTCTTCTCCAGCGGAAGGATCTCCGTAGGCGTCACATCAAGTGGTTCGTCCCCGATGCTGGCGTCGCTGCTTATGCCCTGTGCTGCGGTGGAGAAGGTCCTTGAGGACTCGATTGCTTTTCTTTATTTCTTTCTAGGGTCCTTTGTGTAAAAGTGGAGGTTTTGGTTGTAATTTTCTTTTCGTTTTGGACCTCCTTGTAATCTGTAATCCGCCGTTACAACCAAAACCTCCACTTTTACACAAAGGACCCTAGAAAGAAATAAAGAAAAGCAATCGAGTCCTCAAGGACCTTCTCCACCGCAGCACAGGACATAAGCAGCGACGCTAGCATCGGGGACGAACCACTTGATGTGACGCCTACGGAGATCCTTCCGCTGGAGAAGAGGGGCCTCCCAGATGGAGCTAGAAGAGCCACCGGACCGTGGCTATGGAGGGCTGCCATTCGGCCATAAGAAGCAGAGGCAAGGCGAAGATGTTTTAACTTTGTGAAAGTAGTGTATTTAGACGCTTTTTAGTGTATAGGTTCGTAAAGGTTTACTCCGAATCTACCCCTAAAAGACGTCTAGATACACTATTTTCATAAAGCTAAAACATCTTACTCCCTCCATCCGCAAATAAGTGGACGTTTAGGAATTTTAAGACAAATTATGGGATGGAGTAGAAGTGCATTGGAAATGTGTTAGCTATATTCTCTCTCATCTTTAATTCTCCCACCTCCCACCTCCAATGAGATAAGTGCATGTATAAAATGAAAAGATCATTTGCTAAATGTTATTGGGTTTGATCTCCATGAAGCATTTTTTTCTACTTTAAAGTGCATTGGGAAGGTAGAAGTATACTCTTTTGTGGATAAATTTTGAACCCAAACGTATACTTATTTGTGGACAGAGGGATTATATTACGAAACAGAGGGAATATTTATTTTATCGAAAAAATGTAACGGCCTAGTTTCGTTGGCGAGCTGAGTAAATTAATTTGGATTAGAGGGATTTTTTCTAAACGAGGTCTAGTCTTCTCTGAGTTTCAAATAAAATAAAAAGACGAACGTTGCAGCCTTTTCGTTCCTTGGATGTGCCGCATTTATTTCACCTCGGATCCTCCTCCCTCCACCACTTCTTGGTTTCCAGGCGTCTCAAATTCCCCCGCCGCCAAACGCAATCATACCACCACCGGCGGCTATCTTCCCGCTCCTAAAGTCCTAATCCTCTCCATTGCCCCCGCCGATAGGCATTGCTCTGCCAAAAGCCTCCCTCCATAGACAAGGAAATGGCGTCGCAACAGCAGGGAACGGCGGCTCGTGCCCAGCCGCCCGCCTCCTTGGAAGGCCCCGCCTGCCGCGCCACCGTGCAGAGATGCGTATGGCCATACTACCCTTGTCTCTGCGCCGCCGCCCCCCCGCGCCAAGCACTGGCCTTTAACGCGTTCCCTTGCTTCTTTTCTTCTTCCTTCGGTTAGGTGGTGCTCGACGACTGGTGGCTGGTGAGGGGCGAAGACGACAAGATCCGTGTTGCTGGGTACGCCGACGCCGAGAGGTGAGGCATTGTCTCAAAGGGGAAAAAATTCTTCTTCTCCCCTTCCCTCCCTTTCTCCTTTTCCATTCCCCCTGCCCCTTGTGTGTTGCGGACCCGCGTTCTGTTCGTGGAAATAACATTTTGTGAAGTTAGGTTACTACCAGGAATCAGTATTGTTCCACGGCTTTGATGGTGTATATTTATCCAATAAACGTATTTACATCCCATTCTGTTTCGTCTGCCATGCCTCAAGTTTACCGCTGCTCTCAGGTTTCAGCAAAGCTGCCATCGTTGTACTGACACAAATTCTATTGCTGCTTCTTGTAAATTTGGGCACGAGTTTGTTAAGCGGTGGCTTATGTGGAAAACAAACTCAAATCTTCAGAATCTTCATTATACATCATCTTCGTCAGATATAATGTGTGTTTAATAAGTACACCGGTTACTTTCAGCAGTCAATAGCTATGCTTTTCTGAAAAATTATACAGTATGTTCCTTTATACTACCTCCGACCCAAATTAGTTGACTCGAATTTGTCAAGATACGGATGTATCTAATACTAAATCATGTCTAGATACAATCGAGTCTAGACAAATCTAAGTCAACTAATTTGAGTCGGAGGGAGTAACAAAATTTTAGTAGGAACAAGCACGAACCTAGTATGTAATTTTTTTCTTTTTAATCCATGTATAGATTCTATATGATCTGAATGGAATTGAATTCGTAATTATTTGACGAGCCTGTTATGTTACTGATCTAGAAAAAACCACCTATGGGTAGAATGCATAACGTATGTATGTCCTAAGCCTTATTTACACTTTGCAATTGTATGTTGTATTGGCAGCCATTTCTAACTTGATATTGTACAATAAAAGTATCTATCAAAGTTTTCTTTTGGAGATTGTGCTCGTGTCTGAAACCGACATTTAGGTAAAAAAGAAGTGAGTGGGTGGTAAAAAGTAGTTGTTGGGAAACATAAGATTCTCGAAGTACCTGGTTTAAGGAGCCCATGCACCTCTTCTTAAAGAGAAGGATTTTACTACTGATGTGACTCCATTAAACGATGCCGATGATATGTTTACATGTTGTTACATCAATGGGAACATAAGCTGTGAACATGATTCTGGGTTTTTGGAACATCAGTTCTCAGTATTCTGTTCTAAGATTTTATATTTCTAATGCCCAGGGACCTAAACGGTTTTGGAACATCACTCTCAGTGTTCTGCTCTAAGATTTTTATTTCTAATGCCGACAAACCTATACCTTGATAGGATTTCTCAGCGTTAACTTATGTGCTACTATATGTGACTATCTCAATGAATAAGAAATTTTGCTTGTACTATTTGCTCTATGCACCGGAGCTGATAATATTCAAGATCCCTTATAGTGTGAAACCATCCGTAAGCTTTTAAAGAAACAGTTTTTCTTGACACCTCATGGCATTAACATGTTTTTGCTCACTCTGCTAACAGGAATCGAGCAGCTCGATTATTCTGTTCTGGTTACATTACAATGAGGCATGCTGATGGTGCTCTTGAGACTGCAGATCACAAAATTTTATTAATTAGGGGTCCGTTAAATATCACACAGATGCACTGTAATGGATTTCCTTATGAGGTTTGGTTTTTTTCTTCGTACATCATTCTTCACTAAATTTTTCTCTAAAAACAAAATGATCGTTCATAGTTCTGCATACTTCAAATAGTTTCACTTGATCTATCTTGTTTATCTCTGCCAATTTCGTTTCTGGATACTACCTTAACAGATGGCCCTGCTTTTATCATCTATCACATTGAAATTTATGCAGGTTTCTAAAAACTTCATACGTGGTTTTCCTGTTCAATGGGAGAGATATGCTAATTCTAACATGAACCAGATGGATGAAAACACACAATCTCCATCAAAACCAACTAGATATTATATAGATAAGTTCTTGCATGGCAGTTTTATCAATTCAGTGGAATATAATTTCATGGAGGTTGATTCCAAATCATCTAAAGGGCCTACTAGTAATACAGATGGACCTCCCAGCCAAGGGCTTTCAGATTTGCCTAATGGAACACCAAGCATTCAGGAACCTTCTTGCAATACTGGTGATTATGATAACTCAGTGATCAAAGTTACTCCATCTGAGAGATTATGTAATGGCAGAATGGGTATGCCTGATGAATCTTGTGAAGATCATGTGCCAGCAGAAACATGTAGTGGTAATACAAATGAATTTCCTGTCCGAGGGCTTTCAAGTTTAGCTAATGGAACACCAAGAATTCAGGAACCTTCTGGAAATAGTGGTGATTATCATAACTTAATGAGCAACACGACTGCATCTGAGGGATTATGTAATGGTAGAATGGACATCCCTGATGAATCTTTTGAAGATCCTGGAACTGGAGAAACATGTAGTGGTCAAATATGTCAAGCAGAAAAACCACATGAACTAGAAGCATTAACCAAAGGGTTGAGTCCGGCGTTTGGACTTCTTCAATCTTCAAAAGACAGCACAGGCAGAACACTACGGAGTGGCAAATTGTGTGAAATGCCAATTGGTTCTTCAGTTAAGAAGGGTCACTCCAAGACGAAGAAAGTGCATCACGAAACATTGAATATGAAGGTGATACCAACTGAAGCGAGAGTGCCCCCTATGCCAAATGGTTCTTCAGTTAAGAAGGGTCACTCCAAGACGAAGAGAGTGCATCACGAAACATTGAGTATGAAGGTGATACCAACTGAAGAGACAGAACCCCCTATGCCAAATGGTTCTTCAGTTAAGAAGGGTCACTCCAAGACGAAGAGAGTGCATCACGAAACATTGAATATGGAGGTGATACCAACTGAAGAGACAGAACCCCCTATGCCAAATGGTTCTTCAGTTAAGAAGGGTCACTCCAAGACGAAGAGAGTGCATCACGAAACATTGAATATGGAGGTGATACCAACTGAAGCGACAGCACCCCCTATGCCAAATGGTTCTTCAGTTAAGAAGGGTCACTCCAAGACGAAGAGAGTGCATCACGAAACATTGAATATGGAGGTGATACCAACTGAAGCGACAGCACCCCCTATGCCAAATGGTTCTTCAGTTAAGAAGGGTCACTCCAAGATGAAGAGAGTGCATCACGAAACATTGAATATGAAGGTGATACCAACTGAAGAGACAGAACCCCCTATTCCAAATGGTTCTTCAGTTAAGAAGGGTCACTCCAAGACGAAGAGAGTGCATCACGAAACATTGAATATGAAGGTACCAACTGAAGTGACATCACCCCCTATGCCAAATGGTTCTTCAGTTAAGAAGGGTCACTCCAAGACGAAGAGAGTGCATCACGAAACATTGAATATGAAGGTGATACCAACTGAAGAGAAAGAACCCCCTATGCCAAATGGTTCTTCAGTTAAGAAGGGTCACTCCAAGACGAAGAGAGTGCATCACGAAACATTGAATATGAAGGTGATACCAACTGAAGCGACAGCACCCCCTATGCCAAATGGTTCTTCAGTTAAGAAGGGTCACTCCAAGACGAAGAGAGTGCATCACGAAACATTGAATATGAAGGTGATACCAACTGAAGAGACAGAACCCCCTTCAGATCTGACTTGTCAAAAAAATGTAAGTAGAATTAGTGAAGTTGATGCAAATTAATTACTATTGAGTTCCACTTTAGACCAATGATACTTGCTATGGCCTGGGATTAATGCTCTTTCAAACAAACCATCTAACCATATGATGTTTACAGTAACCATTCACTATTTCTAAATATATGCAGTGTTCTGTCATTTTTCACCTTTACTCCCATTAGGATTAGTTGAGTGTCATGTCCACTGCAAATCTCTGAACATTTTACTGGTAACCTCTCACTGTCATATGATCATTAATGCTTTGATGGTGATTAGTCATATAAGTTTGCCCTTTTTCCCTTTGACTTGATGTTCTCTAGAAATCATGTGATGCTATTGCAGATGATTTACTTTCTACTGCCTTTTGCTAAATCTCATAGTATAACTCAATGTAGGGTGGCTCGGTTGCTCAAATCCCTGCTGAAGATAAGCTTCAGTCACAAGATTCGAGTCGTAGAGGTCAGTGAAATAATTTGCGCGAGTCCTTATTAAGCATTTACCAACAGCTTTTACTTGGTGGAATGCACGTTTTACACAGTATATATTGCATGTAGAAAAGCCACATCTTTGAATTTTAGAAAATATGCTTCAAGACAGCATGTCAATAGTTGAGTGCCAATGCTGACAGGAAGAGGACGACCTAGAAAGAAGGCCAGGCATGGTGAGAATATCTGAAGCTCATGATCGTTTGTCTGGTATAACGTCGAGCATGGTGTAGTGAAAAGCAGAGCAACATTTTTTGATGGCTAAGTGGCTGCAGATGCCGTGTTGGCAGATCTTCTGCTGTGTGACTGGTTAGGGGTTATGCTAATGTAGGAGGTTGTAGGACGAGGAACATGCTGCTGTTGTGAAATCGGTTGGCACGGCAAGCTCTTTTGCAGGCCAACTATGTATGCATGTATAGGCGTATCTGGATACTGGAGTGTATGGTATCTGTTTCAAACCAATCGACATGTGCTGATGCGTTGCTCATGCTGCTGTTTGGCAAGAAAATATATGCTGTTGTTTGGCAAGAAAATATTCTACTAGTACTAGCTCGGTTCCTGATGTTTACTTTTGTCTGTCCATGGGATTACCTTACCTGGTTTTTCATAAGATCTCCTCGATTTCGTGGGATCCACCTACAGAAATTGAATATCAGAAAACTTGTTAGATACAGGGGGTGTTACTGAAGTCGTTTGACTGGATTTCTGGTGAGAGTATGTTCGGAATGCACTTCAGGACAAGCTCTGCCCGAAGACTCAGTACCAGTAAATAAGCTACTCCATCCGGTTCATACTAATGGCCTCAATTTTGTTAAGTTTCGTATGTATCTAGTTAAGTATTTCCATTAGATGCATCCGTATCTACACAAAGTTGTGACCATTAGTATGGACCGGAGGGAGTTAGAAAAAAAAGTACCAGTAAAGTTGAAAATAGTGTCACTGCTGCTAGCCAGCTCCGTGCATCAGGTTCTGGACTTGTTCCCACTCGGTAGACTTGTACTTAGCTGCCTGCAGGAGAACTGGAGAAGCTGACGAGAAATGGGATGCACCCACCTCATCTCATGGACTACGGGCTGCTGGACTCGCTACGGCTATGCTCCCTCAGCATCAGCTATGGGAGGCGACGAACGAAGCAATAGATGCGGAAATGATCTGACGACCCTCTTCAGCAATTGCGACTCGAGTGCTGCATCCGACCAAAGAAAAGGAGAACTGAAAGTCGTTGTGTTATTACTAGTACTTGGCGTCATGTACAGCCTGGTTGTCTTTTTAGCTAATTCTAAAACTAAAAAACACAGCTTGAGTTGATTCAGGCTTGCATCTTTATCTTCATAACGGTAATAATAATAATCAAAGAGCTCTCAGTGGAAAAGGTTATGCACTCATCGTCTCATTGATAGTCATAGTCAATGCAGGTCTCCCAAATAGTTACACTCATTTAGCATAACTGGTTACATCTAAAAGATGCAACCCAAGTTGCTAGTTTCTTGCACGAACAAAATTCCTAATTTCTTGCCCTCAGCTCCTATTGATTCAGAGTGCTCTGGACACTATTTCACGGTATAGACATTTACTCGGCAGGTTGAAGGACTTTTTTGGCGTCTTTCTCGGAAACTGCACCATAGAAACATATTCTTGTGTCGCCTCCTCGAACCTTCTCGCCTAGATATCCCTTGAACAGGTCCCAAAACTCGTTGCTGCATGAACAAAGTGATCCAAAAGTAAAATTAGATGGAGATGGCAGTATTTCCATGGAGTTCTTTTTGGATGTCTAATGTTGTTGCCATGAGTGGTACCTGACTTGGGGTAGCGTAAACAAGTTAAATGACTTTGAGTCCATCTGCATGTCAAGCACCACTAGTTTCAAGCGTGACAGCGATAAAGCTTCCATGTCAATTAGTTTCTTGATCCTGATCAAGGAAAAACAAGTATAAAATACTAGAAAAAGGCAGGACTACTCTATAAACTGGGACACGGACGACAATATTTCATTTGTTGCTGTGCTGCACAGCAGGCAATCTTTTCCTCCACTAGATAATTATGGTAAGAATCCAGTAAACCTATTACAGTTGACCAAGCTGATGCTGTTGTCTTTTCACAATGACTTTCTTTATTCAATGAGACCATAGTACAGCCTCTAGTAAGAACAATGGAAGACAATTTTATGCAGTTCGAAAGGCCAACGTTTCCGTAAGCTTAGTTGTGGCAAAGATAGCTACAAACCAAAGACGCCCTACAAATTTTGCAAGTTAGACATTGCTTCTTCAAATATTATGGTGTTAGTTTCATGAATCTATTAATTTCTTAAGACTAAGGTAAGTATGAAAGAAAAACTATAGTTTTGTGGAGTACAAATGTAACACTTATATAGTTACAATACATGTACTGAATCTAGCAAATCAACAAATATGCATCCTACACCAGTTCCAGTATATGCACAAAATACTAAGCTCATGTTATATGCTGCTTAAACAGAAAGGCAAACATAAACCAGATACCAGCTTGTACAGTCAAGACCTTATACCTGCTGGGTGTACCACAGGCAATATTAACTCGATCTTTAAGCAACGCAACCTACATGTAAAATTAAAAGCAGAGAATGAGATAGCTGGAAAAATCAGCAAGATGCTAAGAGAAAGCAAGAGTGAGTGCCCATGCTGTAATTTACAACAATCTTACTTCCTATTCTGCAAACAAAGGAACAATTCTATGAAAATGTTAACATGTTTCGACTAAAATGTGTGATCAGATCGAACATTGCCAAACCTGTAAGATTCAATGAAGTCCTACTAAATACAGGAAAATTAATGGATTTGAAAAAAAAGTGAGACGTGGTTGGAGGCTCTGTTTCTTAGCATAGTTACTAAATGATATGTGCAAGTATTACCGATTCGTGGTTCATGGTACATGTCTATCGCACACCAACTAACAAAAGCCTTTGATGAACAAAATGGAATTTGTGCATTTACTCTAGTACACATCACATACAGATGCCATTGTATTGTCAAACTAACAAACAGAATAAGATGGGTCAAGGGACGAGGTCATTGGAAAGGAAATGGAAGAGAAAAAGGAGAATAAAACCGAGATGCACTGCAGCTGGGCCACCTGCCTGTGTTAACCCATCTTATGTGGTGGAGAGCATTAGGGTTTTTCTTTTCTCTACCTCTCTCAACGGATCCAGCACCAACAGTCTCTCACACACAGAAGAGAGGGGTGAACGAGAGGGGGATAGATAGACTTGGAGAATATGAGAATAAGCATCATAATTGGGCTACCCCCCTTGAGGCCTGGACAGATTGTGATCTCTTCCACCTAGAATCCAGAAAGCCATGGTTGAGCTCGAGCAGGATGATTAAGTCCTGCCATTTTGCGACATGTACATTTCGGACTCAGCCTTATACCTTGTCGCTTCTGCTACCATAGAGTTAGCTACTTTTTGGCAAACAGGACATGTCCCCGAAAGAATCAGACCACTGGTAAACCACCCATCAGATCGTGTGTTGATCACGGTTCAGAGGAGGCTGCCATAAATCCAGTAGCTAAGTTGAAGATATTACAAAAAATAAGAAACATTTTGGTAAAATAATGTCATGATTCCTTTCAACATTGAGGTGCCAACTCAAGATAGAGCACTTCTAGCAGAATTGGTGAGCATTCCAAGCAAAATGGATACACCAAGCAGTAAGATAGCAACATTAGCATTTCATCAGTTGCAACTAGCACAAAATGTGGACACACCTATTTTTGTGTACAGGCGTACAACGTGATTAGAAAAATGCAATAGCTGATGCTACAGAAAACTTCCAATGTGAGGCGAGGTGTACCTGCTCCTCCACTTTTATGTGTTTGGCAAAGAGCTTTACTGCATGACATCCTCTAGTAAACATCCTCAAGCCCCTAAAAACCAAACGCCGGCATTATCAATACAGGGTAACAGACACCTCCAGACCAGAATTTGATATACATGATAGAAACACTTGATACTAGTTCTCCTTTTCACTAGCTTTCCAGAAACTATGCAGTGTAACTGCTGAGATCCAATTCATAACCACAGCAGTTTCAGAAGAAAACGAATCACAGCAACAGCCACCTCAGAAGCTCCAGTGACCTCAGAGCACCCAAGCTGATAACCAGGAGAGCTGGGCTGCCCGCATCGACCGACCCCTCGACGAGCTTCCCTTCACAGAGCTCCTCTTTCCACGTTGCTCCGAAGGCCCCCTTCACATGGTCCCCGAAGCTCTCCGCGTCCTGGTTTGCCCCATCGGCGAGCTGCACCATGCATCCCTCTGCACCGAGCACAGAGGATCCAGAAATCGTCTATAATCCGTCAAACACTACGGCGAGACGAGCACAGAGAGACGCTGCAGGAGGACCAGGAGTTGAGGTTCGCGTGCCTGCGTACATACCGGAGTAGGCCCCGAGCTCGAGGGGGGAGAGGCGCATCTTGCAGGCGCGCTCGAAGCTGCGGAGGAGGAACTCGAGCTGGCGCGCCGGCGGCAGCGCGGCCGACAGGAGGACGCCAGCACCCGCGGGTCCATCTGCGGCGGCGGCGGCGTTCGTTGTGTCCTCATCGGCGGCTGAGCGCTGCTTCTTCTGCTTGCGCGCCTTCTTCGAGGCGGGATTGGTGGAATTCACGGCGAGGGTCTTGCCGGGTTCGTGCGCCTTCTTCCGCTTGCCGGTGGCCGCCTGCGAGTGCGGCGCCATTTTTGGTGTGCAGGTTTGGGCTCGGTGCCGTTCCGCGTTAGGGTTTACCTCGACGGAAATAGATATACTGGCACGACACTTGACGGCAAGAATCCTCGGCTCGGAGTTGAACGAGCCGAGCCTAAGATATAGTACGGCCGTGGAACTCACGAGCCCGCTCCAAGGCTCGGCGCACACAAATTGGCATGATCTCATTCTTCGTGCGTCCCGTGATTTACAAGCATATATATGACGTCAATATTCACAGCCTTTCGCTGTCAAAAGGAATATTTAGTCTTTTCAAATAAAAATAATAATAATGTGATGTTTAGATCTTTTAGCAAAGAAAAAAGTTTTGTGTTTTATTAATTAGCGAAAAACCAGCCGAAATCCTACAACAACATCAACAACACGAGGCTATGCCTACCTTCGCCACAGGGCCAAGACTACTCAAGACCCGGCAACAATCAGCATCAAGTTCAAAACACCACTCCACCAAGACTAGATGACTGTTATCGTTAGAACAAACACGATACACTCCAACGTAGATGAAAAAACCGACCATCCATGAATCAGCGCCAACACGACACCAACGATTAGCATCGAGGGCTCGTCATACACATGACACGAGGTTGGTGCCCTCAACACTACCAAACTTTCAGGGTTGTCGCCCCGACATGCAATTGCTCAGTCACAGGCATCAGACCAGCACCACCACCCTAACATGTCAACGTTGCTACGTGTAACATCCCAAAACTTTAATCCAAGAGTATTAAGATCCAAATCATCAATTTGAGGGTTAACAAAAACTTTTCCATTTAAAAATCTTTAAGCATTCATATGTGTGCATTTAAAATAGGAGTTGTTTTGAATTGCCATGTTTGAGTGATCTATTGATTGTAACATGATTCTAAGGTGAATTACACATCATCTAGATCATCCCCAAGCAAATCCCAAAGAAAAAAGAAATCAAAAAGAATAAATAATGAAAATGGTCAATTTTGCCATTTTAATCAACTAGCCCACTTTGGGTGTTCCTAGCACTCAATTCCCAACAGAGACAATTGTGGTTCTTTGCACCCCTTGCTAGTACAGCTAGTGATGTGCCAAGACCCACTTTGTGATCTCCCAAAAATATTTGAACTCTAAATTTAAATGACATTTGAAAATTAAATCTAGTTCATATGTATAGATCACACTTTTTCAAAAACCACTCAAATGAACTCCATTTCAAAATCCCAAGCAAACCTAGATGCTTAAGCTTAAGATAAACAACTCCACCAAAAATCATCTCAAAATTCAAACAAAAGTTTCATGCGGCAATTTGATCGAACATGTGGCAGGCAGAAAAATTCTGGCCTAACTAATACTGTTGCCAATTGATATCTCGTCCCCCATTCGACCCTCTCTGCTCTCCCCTGTCTCCCCTAGCTCTAACCAAACCATCAACCATCAACCAGCTCCCCCTTCACCGCTACAGCAGTGGCGCGCCGCCCAAATATGGTCGTCGCCGGCCAAACGCGGGCGGCGCTCACCAGACCGCGTCGCGCCAAACCAGCTTGCCCACTAGCTCCGCCCAACCCTACCGCAACTCCCTGTCCACCCCTCGATCAATGCCAGCCCCTGGACCACCCCAGAGCAGCGCCGCCCTTTCTCTCTGCGCCATGTGTAGCGCACGCCAGAGCGCCCTCGACACCAGCATGCCACAGACCGCGCCTCGACACCAGCCCATGCACGCCGCTCCACCTCGACCCCCTCAAACCGCCAGACACGGCCGTGCACCGCCGCGCGACCCACAGTCGCCAGAAGCACCGTCGAGCACCGCCTCTGTCTCCTAGAGCGCGAGAAGCTCCCGACCGTTAGGCACCGCCCCTAGCGTCGCCATTACGCCGTAGAGGACCGCCATGTAACAGCCCAAAAACTTAATCCAAGGTTAATCAAGATCAAATCTACCCAATTTAGGGTTAACAAAAACTTTTCCATTTAAAATAATTAAGCATTCATATGTGTGTGCATTTAAATTAGGAGTTGATTTGAATTGCCATGTTTGAGTGATCCATTGGTTGTAAAATGATTCTAAGGTGAATAAACATCATCTAGATCATTCCCAAACAAATCCCAAAGAAAAAGAAATCAAAAAGAATAAAGTAAAGAAATGGTCATTTGTGCCATTTTAACTAACTAGCCCACTTTGGCTATTCCTAGGACTCAAATGCCAACAGAGACAATTATGGTTCTTTGCACCCCTTGTTAGTACAAGTAGTGATGTACCGAGGCCCACTTTGTTTCATCCCAAAAACTTTCAAACACTAAATTTAAATGATAATTGAAAATTGAATGTAGTTCATATGTATAGATCACACTTTCTCAAAAACCACTCAAATGAATTCCATTTAACAAATACTAGCAACCACAATCTACCAAGCATCAGATCAAAGCACCCACCAAAAATCTTCCAAAAATTCAAATATTTTCTTCATGCGGCCATTGTGTCGAACACTTAGTGAGCACTAAAGCAGTGATCAAATGCCACTAAGGCCTAAAACCCCTCCCATTGTCTCCCCCAGTACCAACCCTGCCATCAAGAGGCTACCCCTTAGCCATTGCAGCAGTGCCGCGCCACATGAGCGCCATGCTCGTCGGTCGAGCATGGACAACTCGCAGCCGACCGCCCCTCTCTCTCTCACCATGACTAGGAGATAGACCGGACCGCACCGCGACTCCCTGCCCCTTCCCCGAGCCCAGCCAGGCCCTGGATCACCTCAGCGTCACGCCGCCCTTTCTCTCTGCGCCATGCGCAGCGCACGCCAGAGCACGATCGCCGCCAGCACGCCACATACCGCACCCCGACACCATATCACGCACGCCGCTCCGCCATCAACCCAGCACCCCGCCAGACATGGTCGTGCACCGCCGTGCGACCCACAGTCACCATGATCACCGTCGAGCACCGCCTCTGTCTCGTAGAGCGCGGGAAGCCCCCGACCAAATGCCACCGCCCCTAGCGTCGCCATTGCGCCGTAGCTGATCGCCAGCAGACCACCCACCGTCCGCCTACCTCGCCCACGCCGGTAGCCCTCTGTACCGCCCTCGCCGGAGACGCCTGCCCACACCCGTTGGTCCTCTCGATGAACCTATATTAGGATGCCACCCCAGCACCATCTCTTCACACCATTCCACTCCCCTCTCTCCACTGACCATTTCCCCTCTCTCGCCGGAGCCGCTCAAGCCGTCGTTTGCCAGAATTCCACCGGAGGTAGCCGCTGTAGAGGAGGAGAAGTCCCCGTCGATTTCGTCCACCTCAGCCCCTGTCGCGACTTCGCCTAAGCTCGCCGTCGCCGTCCAGTTCGATCGCCCGCCTTGCCGCACTAGCTGGAGCCCTGGTACGTCCCCAGTAGACCGCCACCTGCCGCCTAGGGTTCGGTCTCGCCGGCGACGAGTCTGTCGTCGATGATGACTGTGGACCGTTGATCTATGTTTTAATCGTAGCGCCTAGATCGTCCTGTACCGCTTTGTGTTTAAAGAGTCACTGACAGGCGGGCCCCCTGTCAGCAACCCTCTGCACCGCGGAGCACCACTGGGTCGGCCCATTTAGTTTCCCGCGTTGACCCGTTTAATTCAAATTAGGTTTTCTATTTAGACTGAAAATCAATTTTGTCCCTTAGTTCCAAAATCAATTCAAAGAGTTTTACAAATCCAAATAGAGTGATTCCAATTTTGTTGGAAAGGTAATGAAAATGTCTATCCAAGCCCGTTGGATTTAAATCATTTAGAGTTAGAGATCTCTCCTAGTAAAAAAACAAGATCGAAGGTTTTGCACATTCAAACATTTTTCTAAAATCAACCATAATAGCTTTTGAGTTGATTCCAACTCTCAAAAATCACAATTAACCATACCAATCTGAATATGTAATAATATTAAGGTTTGCATGCAGTGACTTTGGACTAGTACCAAAATAACGCTATATAGGCATTTCTAGTCACTTTAAATCATTAAATATTAAACTTAAACTTATTAAAATGTGATCCAACATTTAAATCACATTCCCATTATGTTAGAATATGTGGTGATGACATGTGTCCACATGATCCCATATTTTAATTGGAGAATATTAAATCTTAGTTAATTTCAATGAGTAGAAATTACTTTTCTTAAATAAAAAGATTGAAGCTAATTAACTAAACGTGTGTGATGCTTGTGATGATAATAGATCATCAAATGTGTGCCTTAGTGTGCTAAGTAGACTAGTTAAGCTTTGTTTGGTGATTGTGTATCCCGTATGTATTTATAGATGATAATACCGACCAAGCTTTCGAGGAGGAGGAGGAGTTCTACAAAGAGGAGGAGGAAGAAAACTTCAACCACTGCACCAACCAAGGCAAGCCATCATTAACAATGCAAGCTAACCCTTGCAAGCTAGATAACCTAAGCAAGATGCATTAGGCATGCTTTGGTTATACCCCTTTGACTATTACCTACCCCAAGTTTTATTTCCAAGCTTTACTTTCTTTACTTTACCAAAGTCCTTTACTTGTTTAAAGGTAGCATAAAAAGTATAAAACTTGACCTATCTAGATAAACTTAGATGTCATTCTATGGCATGAGATTGACATTAGCATCCCACCTTAGTGAACACTCTTAACTTAGTATTTAGAGCTAAACTAAAATTTGAGTCACTTTAGATGGGAATACTTGGTGAAATTGAATTGTGAAAACCTTGGAATGCTGAGTCATTCTATTGAGATGTTTTGACATGTGTTGAGAAACACGAATGTTTTATGATGATGAAAATATTGAGGTATGAGCCTTAGCCCTTTTACAAAACTGATGGTTGGGTTTGGATGCGATGCGATACCATTCCAATTTTACCGTATAACCACAATACCTGAATTGGGTAAGGCTTAGCCGGAAGTTTATATGCATTAGTATTAGTTCCCTCGCGGGAGAGGTTTGAGCTGAGGCTACCTCTCGATGTTGTCCACCTATGCAGCGCCCAAGATGACAGATGGTCATGGTTGGGAGGCCATGCTCATAGGAGAGGTGCTTATACTAGGGTGTGTAAAGGAAAGGTTATGTTTGATTATCTGCATACTAAGTATGATGATTCAGGGTTATCCCTGACAGATGTATCGAATCTTATGGTGAAAGTGTACCACCTCTGTAGAGTGTCAAACTATTCAAATAGCCACGTCCGCGGTTATGGAAAGTTGGAGTGGCCATACTATTCCGTTGTCAGATGTTTTCAAAATGACTTATGATATGAATGATGAATCTTGACTTGACCACAACAGGGTTGTGACTATGACACTAGCTTCCCAACTTAAGTGATTCTAGAACTTTATTTTATATTTCTTTGTTTCTGAACTCAGCTTAGGTTTCAAACTTAACTTTACAAATAAACCTAGAGTTAGCATTTCCCACTAGAACTACCTTACTTGTTAGTGATAGTTTGCGAGTACTTAAAGAGTACTCATGGCTTTTGTCCCTAGCTATTCCTATGGCCAGACTATGAAGGAGACTACCAAGATGAAGGACAGCAGGACGGCTATGATAACTAGGACTATCTTCCATCATCAGCATTGCCTGTGACCCTGAAGATGGACCCCACCACTATGCTTATTATTTATTCCACTGCTTGTTGTATTAAGACTAGATCATGAGATCCTTTATTCCTGTAAGACCTTATTATGGGTTATAATGGATGATGTACTTTGATATCCAATCTGTTATGTCTCGCAAAAATGGTAATCCTGGGATTGCGATGTATGGCATAACAGGCATCTGGGATTAAAAATCCGTGTGTTGACAAGTTGGTATCAGAGCCATCCTGACCATAGGAGACCCTAGTTAGAATGGACGTCCGAACAAAAACTTAGTTTCAAAACCAAAGTGAGTATTTATGAAAAACTATTTCCTCTCTTACCCTTGGGAATTCTTTCTCTCTCAAAAATTCATGTTCCTCCAATTCTTACCTTACTACATAAAATTTGACACACTTGATCACTTCACTAACTTCCTCATCCTTAATTCTCATAGATGGAGACTCAGTTCAGCAAGTTCTACCAGTTGGGCAACGGAGGCCAGCTGATCTCCGAGAGGGATCTTAACGCACTATCGGAGTACTTGGGACGCCCACATCCGGAATTCCTTGGAGCTCAACTTCCTGGACCCCGAGGAGGAGACTTACAATGGCTAGTCACCGCTGATCTTCGACGAAGTATATAAGCACCAACGTCTGAGAGAATCTAGTTCTCTGTAAGAGAGAACAACTGGCTAGATGGATTAGCCAGGGCAATGCATGAAGCTCTCGCACGTCTGTGTGCCCTGAGTGTCAACCAAATCCAAGAAACTCGCTTTGTTCACTATGCAATGCGTGACTTCATGGGAATGCCAATGGAGATGCCAAGTCACCAGGAGTTGAAGCGTCAAGTGGAGAACCTGGACTTCCTGCTGTACGACCGCCAAAAGGAATTGGACAATGCTAGGGAGTTCGCCAACCACAACCTTGCCATTGCCGTCCAGAAGGACCAGACTTTCTCACTGCTTATCAAGGACCATCAGTCTCTTCGCCGCCAGCGCGAAAAGAAGGATCGCACCATCGACCGTCTTCGCAAGAAGGTGGCCCACCTCGAGAAGACCATCAAGGAGCAAGAAGCTCAGCTTGCAGCAAAGGAAGAAGAAGAGGAAGGTGAAGACATCCAGGGAGATATGGACTCTTACCTCAACAATGATGATGACTTTCTAGAGGAGGATGTCGTGGACTTCCACACCGACGATGATGACTCTGACTTCATCGACGATGAGTAGATGCACTAGAGCACTATCATAGAGTGAGGAGTATCGGTCCCAATGTATCGTAGCTTGCAGAATGGTTCTTAAAACCATATGTTTTCCTTTGATGTTGTGGTGTGTGTGTGTTTGTATCGTGTGCTTGTTTGAATGAATGAAAAGAAGTTAGTTGCAAAACTTGAGTCAAACTCAAAGTTTTATCTTTGAAACCAAAACCATGAACCTTAGAACTTTCCCTCTTACCCCTTTATTTATCTCAATCTTCAGATGACTCGTGGAAACCCCAGAGGGAGCAGCTCATCGCAGGACCCAATGCTGCAGATTATGCAAATGCTGGTTGCAGACCGTGAAGCAAGCATGGCAGAGCGCCAGGCCAACTTAGCAACTCTACAGCAGATAGCTCAAATGGCCCAAAACAACCAAGGGCATGGAAATCAGGATCATCAAGGATCCAAGCTGAAAAACTTCCAAATACCAATCCCCCAATCTTTAGCACTTCGGAGAACCCACTAAATGCTGATGACTGGTTGCAGACAATGGAGAACAATTTGGAAGTAGCCAGAGTTGATGACAACGAGAAAGTTCTCTTTGCCACCCACTATTTGGAAGGAGATGCAAGAGCCTGGTGGAACAGCATCCGCATGATGAACCATGGTCAAGTGATGACATGAGAAGCCTTCAAAATCAAGTTCAGCCACACTCACGTGCCGCAGGGTCTAGTCACCAGAATGAGGGATGAATTCAAAGAGTTAAAGCAAGCCAGAATGACTGTAGTAGAGTATCGTGACAGATTTCTGTTGCTTGCCAGGTATGCACCTGATGAGATCAACACGGAGGCCAAGAAGAAGGAGAGATTCCTGAACGGACTGCATGATGAGATGCAGACTGTCCTCGTCAACATCCGCTTCAAGGATCTCGAAGAGCTAGTCGACTCTGCCATTCAGATGGAAGGGAAGATTAACCAGGCAAACGACAACCGCAAACAATGTATGATGCACCAAGCTGGATCCAACCGTCACCAGAAGTACCGTCCCAACCCGTTTGCAGGGTATGCACCAAGAAACAACCGACCCCCAACATCTCGCTCAAGCTACCCCAACCGTAGCGGAGGCAATGTGAAGTCCGGAGGAAACAACAACAACCCCGGCAACACCAGCAATTTCAACCATGCACCTCCCAAGAGAAACAACAACAACAACAACAACATCACTGCACCCAGAATTGGAAGCAATGATGTGCCTGTCGCAGCTAAAGACAAGTCTCAGATCACTTGTTTCGAGTGTGGAGTGAAGGGTCACTATTCCAATGAGTGCCCCAAGAAGACTGCCGCCCCTGCCAATGTGAATGCCCCAGCTCAACAGCAGCGTCATGTTCAACTAGGAAGAAGATTTGCCCCAGGGAACCCTCACAACCGCAACGGCCGTCTCTTCCACATGAACGCCGAAGAAGCCGAAGAAGCGCCAGATGTAGTGTTGGGTATGTTTTCTGTCAACTCAGTTTTAGCAAGAGTGTTGTTTGATTCTGGAGCATCGCACTCATTTTTCACCGAAGAATTTGCATACACTAGTAAGATTCACCCAACCAACTTGAAGCATGTCATGATAGTTCAAATTCCCGGTTCAACTACAAATGCTAGAAAAATTTGCAAAGCTGTGCCTATCAGAATACATGGGATAGATTTTTATGCTAATCTAATAGTACTTGGAACCAAAGGTTTGGAAGTAGTACTAGGTATGGATTGGATGTCAACGCATAAAGGACGGATAGACTGTGCTAAGAAAGACATCACCATGACCAATAGCTCTGGAGTAACATTAGAGCATATATCTGAAACCTTACCCCGTCAATTCAAGTGCAACAAGAGTCTAGCCCTACCCACCATAGACCAAGTCAGAGTAGTCTGTGAATACCCCGACGTATTCCTAGATGAATTACCAGGCATGCCCCTGGATAGGGATATTGAGTTCATTATTAAGCTAATCCCTGGAATCGGACCAATAGCCCAGAGACCCTATAGCATGAACCCTTCAGAGTTAGTAGAATTGATGAAGCAGTTGGATGCTATGTTAGCAAGAGGCTTGATTCAACCAAGCGCATCGCCATGGAGATCGCCCGTGTTATTCGTCGACAAGAAGGATGGAGGCAACCGTTTGTGCACAGATTACAGGAAGCTAAATGACGTCACCATCAAAAACAAGTACCCTTTGCCAAAGATAGAGGATCTATTTGATCAGTTGACTGGTGCCCAAGTGTTCTCAATGATTGATCTTAGGACTGGTTATCACCAACTTAAGATTCGTGCAACGGATATTCCGAAGACCACCTTTACTACTCGTTATGGTTTTGGATTAACCAATGCCCCTGCTTATTTCATGAATCTCATGAATAAGATCTTTATGAATTTCATAGACAAGTTTGTCGTTGTGTTTATCGACGATATCCTTATCTACTTGTTGGGGATATACTTTCCGGGTATCCTCACAGTTCCTCACTGACCAGGGTGGCCCACTTCGGGTTAGAGCTTTGCTTCATGGGCGGCCCAGTCAGGGGGAAGAGACGGAGTCCAGTCCGGCTACGGGAAGGCCCAGAAGACTTACTGACATAGTCCCATAGTGTTACTTGTAGTTCAAGATGTACTTTGTAACCAACTCTAGTCGTAGCCGGATAGGTCTCTCCTGTAAACCCTAGGCCGGATGTCTATATAAGCCGTCCTAGGAAAAGCCTTGATGGCACCCTCAATAGTCTACAATCTCAACTCGCATAGGCGAACCCTTGTAACCCATATTCCGGCTCTGCCGTATTACTGGATTGCTAGCAGGAGTAGGATCCGTCCAAAGCCGGCGGATTCCAACCTGGGTAAACTTGTGTGCTCACCGTCTCGGAATATCGTATGTCTCACACCCCTCTCTTCCGCACGCCTTGAGGACCCCCTCATGGCGTACTTATTATCAATCCGATGACAGTTGGCGCCCAACGTGGGGCAAGTGAGCTTCGGATCTGCGTTCCGAGCAGAATCTGCAAGAATCGGAATCGGCGAGACTATCGCCGTCGGTCGCATCCTCTACGCCAGCGACGTCCCTATTATCGTTCGCGACGAGACCTGGATTCCGGCTAGGGAGGCTGTGACTGCCTACACCATCATGTCTTTTGGCGAGATCGATGTTTACATCGGTTTTGCTGAACCTGTCCCACCCACCCCAGCGGTGATGATAGAGGCAGAAGAAACTTCTGGGTCCCCTTTGTCCGCGGAGGCGGCAGAGTTCCGGATCTCAGAAAACCCTAATCCCACCCAGCCCGCACCAGTTGCGGAGATAGTGGATAAATCCGAGCCTGAAGCAGACCTAGCGGTCCAAGTCGAATCTGGAGTGGATCTCCTTGGAGAGACCGAATCCCAGATCGACCCACCCACTGAAGTCGAAATCCAGGAGGAGCATATCAACGACACTGATTCTGGCTTTGATGACACCGGGACAGACAAGCCTTTCCTGAGGTACACGCTGCGACGTATGATAATGCAAAACTCAGGCATATATGCAATTCTCGAGACCATCAAAAGTTTCGACGAAGCCGATCGCGAGGGCCGTAGGTACCTCAGGAAGCACGCGTCGCACTTCGTCGGGTATGTGGGATCCAGATCCGGCTCTGCCGATGCTGGAGACAACACCGACTCTGTGCTGGAGGCGATCAGATCAAATGCCGATGTACCCGCATCCTCGGATGAATCGATGACGTCAACAGATTTCCGAAAGTTCTCCGTGGAATATGAAGAAGAGTATAACTCCAAAGCTGCAGAGGAAGGAGAAGCCATGAATGAAGGATCCGGGGAACACTCTCCCAAAGCACGGGATGACATGGAAGTCGGAGATAATCCCGAAGTCCAGATGTCCGAAAGTACCGATCAGAGCTTGACTCCGGGAAACAGGCCCAAAGCCGTCTTTGCTACCGGCGCTGCCAAGAAGGCAAAGAAGAAGAACAAGAAAAACAAGACCCCGACAAAAGACCCTCTAGCAGAGGAGGTGATTGTCGAGGAATACGAGGAAGACTCGGATGGAGCACTTATCCCAGACGAGCCCAAAAAAGAAGAGTCGGTGGATGGACACGTGATCACTGAAGGTGCGCGTAAACTCATCGATGCTGTATCAACCACACCTATTCCTACAGCTGCAGAGCTTACTGCTAAAGAACTGGACGAGAGGGCACATGCCCTAGAAGTGCGTCGTCAAGTACTCCTCGATGAAGCCAAAAACATTGAGGATGAAAAGAAACGCATAGCATCTGCGGAAAAGTACAACTCCAGGCAATACCAGAAGACCAAGAAGCGTCATACTAGTGACAACCAATTCCCGCAGATTCACGCCGTCCTTTTCGGAGAAGAAATGGGGAAGCCTCGGAAAGATAGCAAAGGGGATTGGGTGTATCCAACCCCAGTACAGAACACCGTGGCGGCCCGAGAAATTCTATCAGCTAATCCAGGCCTAGAGGAGATCCGGTTGGGGATCAAATTACTCAACAAGGGACTAGAGCAGCAAAAGGTCGCCATGTCCGGAAGTCAAAAGCTGGTCTCTGATTCCGACCAGTGTCGCACATACCCGACATGGGCTGACGTAAGACCCCAACGCGTTCCGGAGCAGCATCACCGTTTCGATCACTGGGAGGACAATTACTCAAGAACCGGATCTTCGGGACAGCACCACAAAGCTGTCCGTGACTGGCGTAACGTTAACCCAGTTGCGGAACAAGAAGCAATTGATGCACTAAATCCGAGGAACCCTCCCTAGCGAGAGTCGAAAGACCGTAGGGACGATGATAAGGAGAAGCATCGGGAGGAGGACCGACAAAAAATGCCACCTCCTAGACATGCAAGCCATCCGGATGACGAATGAAGGAACGACGGATACCGTGCTAAGACAAGCCGGCAGGGGGCTCGTCACAATGAAGACCCTCCCCGGAACCGAAATAATGACGCTCCAGACGGAGGCCGACAATCAGCCAGAAATAACCCAGCTGCTCCACCCTCTCCACCAAGTAGCCATCACAACAGCTCTCAAGGAGGCCATGGAGGGCATCGTGGTGGAGGAGGTGGTGGCAGAAGCCGAAGTCCGGCTCCAAGGCACCGCAGCCACAACTGACACTCGGGACGATCTCTATCCCCGAATGACACAAGGCACATGATCAACTCCAATATAGAGGCGCGACGCTACGAAAATGATGATATCTACGTGGGCCTAAAGTGCTTCGGACCATGCATCAGAGATACAAGATTCCCGGAAGGATTTGCTATCTCACGACATATCCAAGCCTATGACGACATTGCTCGGCCAGATACCTGGCTACAGGATTTCTTCCAAGCTTGCTGCATCGCCAAAGGCGGAAACAGCCTGGTCGCAACCCGATTTCTCCCACTCATGTTGCGGAAGACGGCACGATCATGGCTTAATGAACTTCCGAAGAACACCATCCACAACTGGTATGACATGCAAAGTGCGTTCTTTTGGAATTTTGAAGGCACATACCGGAGGCCCTGTACGGTCGGAGACCTACAGCGTTGCACCCAGAAGGCCGGAGAAACTTGCCGGGATTACCTCGGACGATGGATCGACACCAAGAACTCCTGTGAGGGAGTAAATGACCAAACTGTGATTGAAGCTTTCATTGCAGGTCTGCCAATTGGTCTACTGCATCATCGCTTGAAGTGTGACAAGGTCACTGATTTGGGAGAGATGATAGAAACAGCGAGCAAGAATACAGATGCTGACGACAATGCAGAGGGATTACTCAACGCCTTGGCTGTGCCACATTCGGCAAAACAACCAAAGCAACAAGCTCAGAAGCGCAAGAATACCTCGGAAGAGGAACCCAACGCGGAAACGGCAGTGGTCACTGCTACTTTCGGGTCTAGAGGACGAGGAGGACGCGGCGGAGGTCGCGGGCGTGGCTGTGGGACTTCGAGAGTTCAAGGTAGAGGAGACCAGCAACCAGGCAAAACCTACTCTTGGGCCGACATTGCCAATAACCCATGTGTGCATCACTTAGATGCCAATGGGGGCTCGTCCCACACCAACATCGAGTGTTGTTTCAATGACGACATCAAAAGAGATGACACCGCTGGCTACAAAGCTAAGCGGAAGAAGGGAAAGAAGAATCCCGAAAAAGATAAAGAGACCAAGGAAGATTCCGACATGGAGGAAGCTGATGCTTCAAATCCCAAGCCGGAAGGGAAGAAAAATTTTCCGACCAAGAAAGACACTTATGTCACCTTCCTCGGATCTCAACCAGCAAAGGTCAAGAAAGCAGTTCTACATGAGCTCAATGCAACATTTCCGGCTGTCCCCCAATTCTTGGACTGGTCGGAAGTGGCAATCACATTTGACCGCGCTGATCATCCGCCTAAGTTGCATAGGCGAGGAAAATATGCCTTAATTGTCAATCCACTTATTGACGGTTATGGTTTCTCCAAGACTCTCATGGACGGTGGCAGCTGTATCAATATTCTGTATGTCGAAACGCTACGCTGGATGAAGATCTCGGAGACCCAGCTGAACCATAGCTCTGTGATCTTTCACGGAGTTGTCCCAGGAAGACAAGCTAATTCCCTGGGATAAATCACTTTGGATGTTACCTTTAGAACTCCAAAGAACTATTGGACGGAGGCACTTTCCTTCGAAGTAGTCCCGTTCAAGAGCGCGTACCACGCTATATTCGGACGTCCGGCTTACTGGGCTTTTATGGCTCGTCCGTGTTATATTTACAATATGATGAAAATTCCAGGTCCTAATGGCGTGATCACCATCAGGGAGACCCGAAGAAAGCTTGAGAGTGCGAGGATGGAAATGCCGCCTTTGTTGAAGCCGTGCTGCACACCCAGGAGTACTAGGAGATCAAGAAGAGCATGGATCCGTCCGAGATGCCCGCAATGAAGAAGGAGGTGACAAAGCCGAATCCGGAGTTCAAGGCATCAGAAGAGACGAAGAAGACGTCGTTGAAGGATGATGACCCCTCCAAGGTGACCCAGATAGGCGTAGGCCTAGATAGCGCATAGTAAAGCGTGCTCGTCAAGTTCCTCAAAGCAAATCAAGATATCTTCGCATGGCAGCCATCTGACATGGACGGAGTACCTAGGGAACTTGCTGAGCACTCTTTAAATGTAAACCCGAATGCTAAACCCGTCAAACAGTCCTTACGACGTTTCGACGAGGAAAAGCGTAAGGCAATAACTAAGGAACTAGCACGGCTCGAGTTAGCCGGATTCATAGAAGAGGTCATCCACACTGAGTGGTCGGCCAATCCTGTAATGGTCCCTAAAAAGGACACCACTAATTTAAAGATGTGTGTTGATTATACTGCCTTGAACAAGGCTTGTCCAAAAGATCCGTTTGCTCTGCCTAGGATTGATCAAGTTATCGATTCTACGGCAGGCTCAGAACTCCTCGGTTTTCTCGATGCATATTCCGGTTATCACCAAATCCGGATGAAGGAATCTGACAAAGTCAAAACTTCATTCATAACCCCCTTCAGAACCTTCTGTTTTGTTACGATGCCCTTTGGGCTAAAGAACGCAGGAGCTACGTACCAGCGCACAATGCAGCGTTGCGTCCACGACCAAATCAGACGCAATGTACATGCATATGTGGATGATATTGCGGCGATGTCCAAAAAGAAGGAAACACTAATTTCTGACTTGGAGGAAACGTTCGCCAATCTACGAAAATACAACATCATGCTTAATCCGAAGAAATGCTTCTTTGGAATCCCAGCCAGAAAATTGTTAGGTTTCATCGTGTCCCAAAGAGGCATAGAGGTGAACCGAGGCAAAATCAAGGCTATACTCAATATTTCCAGGCCAACTCGCCTGAAGGATGTACAAAGACTAACTGGTTGCATCGATGCAGTCAGTCGGTTTGTAAGCCGGCTCGGTGAAAGAGCCGCACCATTATACAAACTCCTGAAAAAGACCAAGGATTTTGCATGGACCGACGAAGCTGAAGCTGCACTACAAGACCTAAAGAAAGTACTCTCATCTGCTCCTATCCTTGCTGCACCGGAACCACAGGAACCGATGTTGCTTTATCTTGCTGCGACAAATAAAGTCGTTAGTATTGTCATGGTAGTGGAGAGACCGGAGGAAAATCAGGAACACTTGGTGCAGCGTCCGACATACTTTGTCAGCGAGGTCCTAACAGAATCAAAACAGCGGTATCCGCATTATCAAAAGCTGACTTACGGTGTTTTCCTAGCATCTCGTAAGCTACGACATTATTTTCAGGAGCATCCAATTACCATGGTGATCACAACTCCCATGAGAGATATAATCAACAATAGTGACGCCACAGGACGCGTCGCCAAATGGGCCATAGAGCTCTCAGCTTTCGATATTGAGTACAAACCTCGGACAACAATCAAATCCCAAATCCTTGCCGACTTTGTTGCTGATTGGACAGAGGCGAAGGAGAATATGACCCTCCCTGTCGGAATATTGGACCCTATATTTCGATGGGTCTAAGGCTCGAGGGGGCCCGGGGGCTGGCGTGGTGCTCAAATCACCCAAGGGAGATAAACTTCTATACATGTTGCAGATCCACTTCACAGCGACAAATAATATTGCCTAGTATGAAGCACTGCTGCATGGAATCCGGATTGCTAAGGATATCAGCATCCGACGTTTGATGTGTTACGGATATTCGGATCTTGTTGCTCAGCAAGTGTCCGATATTTGTAATGCAAATAAACACATGGCAGCATATAAAGCTACCGTGGATAATTTATCTAAATCGTTCGAAGGGTTTGAGGTTCAACACATCCCTCGAGCAGAAAATGAGGAAGCAGATGCCTTATCTCGGATAGGCTCTGCACGGAAAGAGGTTCCGGATGACGCATTTTTAGAGCACCTCAAAGTTCCCTCAATAAAGGGAGTGGATGAGGAATATCCGACCAAATCCGACTCACCTCTAATAGCAGTTCTGGCTGTAATTTCTAGCTGGACCCAACCCTACCTTGATTATCTGGTAGATGGCAAATTACCCGCAGACGAGGTTCTAAGCCAGCAGATCGTCCGACAAGCAAAAACCTACACTATAGTTAAAGGTGAGCTCTATAAGCGGAGTGTTTCTAGGGTTTTTCAGCGTTGCATATCTCCGGAAGAAGGAGTGGAAATCTTAAGAGAAATCCACGAAGGCGAGTGTGGTCACCACGCTGCAGCCAAATATTTAGTGGCAAAAGCTTTTAGACACGTTTTTTTCCAGCTTACAGCTCTGGCAGATGCCGAACGATTAGTCAAGACATGCAAAGGCTGCCAAAAGTACGCCAAACAAGCTCATGTTCCGGCTGATCAGCTGCGAACAATACCTATAACATGGCCTTTTGCGGTCTGGGGGCTTGATATGGTAGGACCGTTTAAACGAGCTCCAAGTGGATTTACTCACCTCTTAGTGATGGTGGATAAGTTCACCAAATGGATGGAGGCTAAACCTGTCACTAGTTGTGATGGAGCAACAGCTAAAAGATTTGTCGAGGATGTTATAATCCGGTATGGTTATCCACACAGCATTATCACGGACAACGGGAGTAATTTCTCTATGGGAGAATTGGCCCTGCAATGAGCAAAATATCCGGCTTGACATTGCGTCAGTCGCACATCCACAGGCTAACAGACAAGTCGAAAGAGCAAATGGTTTAATCCTACAAGGCCTAAAACCGAGACTCGAAGCACCACTACGACGTGCTGCGGGGGCTTGGGCAGAGGAATTACCCTCTGTAATATGGAGTTTACGAACAACTCCGAACAGGTCCACCGGGTACACACCTTTCTTCTTGGTGTATGGTGCAGAAGCAGTTCTTCCTAGTGATTTAATTCATACTTCTCCTAGAGTGGCCACGTATATCAAAGAAGATGCCGAGATTTCTCGACAAAATGATCTTGACTTAGTCGAAGAAGTTCGCGTCGTTGCTGAAATGAGATCAACAGCCTATCAGCAGAAGTTACGCAAGTATCATAGCCAGAGAGTCAGAAACAAATCTTTCAATAAAGGCGATTTGGTTCTCCGGCTTGTGCAACAAAGAAAGCACAAACTTTCCCCAGTATGGGAAGGGCCCTTCTTAGTTAGTCGAGTATTGCACAATGGTTTGTACTACTTAACTGACATGAGGACAGTCAAAGAAAGACATGCTACTAAGAAGAGAAAGAGAGCTGGAGGCAGTACAAATCCGGATGAGTTAGACAGACCATGGAATATTGCTCAGCTACGTCCCTTTTATTCTTAGTTTATCCTTCTTTGTAATCATACATATGTACATGTTCTGTGAGAAATAAAAGTCTTGGTTGCCTCAAGTTTTTTCTGAGAAGTTTTTTGCCATCTTATTTCCGAATGATCATGTCATAGTCGAAAATCCTAGAACACCTGAAATAAATTTGTACTCATGTTTGTTCTGGTTTAGATTTTTGATTCTAAAAATGCTACCTTTAGGTATAACTCTAAAGTTTGTAGTCTATACTTTGGTTATTTGTCTGATTGCCGGATGCGGGCATTTTCCGAGTAGTGAATTGTTGGTACTAGAAGCCGGCTTTGTTTCCGAGTTTAAACTGGTTTAGCAATTGAGCTCCGTTGCTTGGCAAAGTTTCCGTGCAGAAGGTTTAGCCGGCTCATGAAAGGGACAAGGCGGAAAGCCAGATTAAAATAAGTATAGACGAAAAATAAGTGCTTATGTAAACATTTCAGGCACACAAAAATTTAAAGTCAAAAGTGCTGAATAGATTAAAAGCTTAGCACTAGCAAAATTATAAGCACTACATATTTACAGATTCATAAATGTTTCTCGGAATAATACATTTGTTTCTGGTAATTTATGATGCAGGAGAGGATGCAGGAGCTGCCGGCTCGCTGGATGCATCGGCCTCGGTTTGATAATGCTCCGAGAAGTTCAGATCCGATATGGTCTGTTCATCGTCAGAAACTTCAGCTACTTCTTCCGGAGGCGGAGGTGGTGTGTCCACGCGGGTGAAGAAGGGAGTGTTGTAGCTAGTTAAGTCAGCTACGTGACACCCATATCCGGCGCAGGAGTCCATGATGGCCTTGATATCCTTCTCCTGGCCGTCTTCATCCACCTTGCAGTACCCTCTGGTCACTTGCCATATCTCCAAGTTTCCATGGTGGCTCATGACCATGGTGAGAGCGTTCTACGCAGCGGATCGCGCGTAGGACATGTTCCAGTCCTAAACGAGTTGCGGCATATCCTTCGCCTTGTCTCGCACCTGAAAGTCCAACATGCTATGCATGTCCGGAACCTTGAGAGCTTCGCCAATATCCTCAAGGGATTGGCGGAAGTCATGAAGCAGATCACCGACTTGGGTAAGCCGGTGGGTGCGAGGCTCGGCAGAGGTGGAGTCCATCAAGTTCAGAGGACCTATACACATAACGCAAAACAGTTAAGAAAAATCCGACATCGAAAGAGTCGAAGAATATAGAC
Source organism: Avena eriantha (assembly GCA_910589775.1). Taxonomy (NCBI): domain Eukaryota; kingdom Viridiplantae; phylum Streptophyta; class Magnoliopsida; order Poales; family Poaceae; genus Avena; species Avena eriantha. The sequence continues at coordinate 400,003,604 of OU342741.1, forward strand.
AAGTCAGAAAGATGGAAACTTACCGAAGATGACATCGTCAACTTTGGTCTTCTCTTCTCGAAGACTCCGGAGTTCAGCCCGGAGCGCCTCGGAAAGATCCTTCTCTGTGCAAAGCTCATTGTTGAGATCCGAGATTCTCTGATCTTGAGCCGCACTCTTATGATCACGCTCGTCAGTAGCCATGTAGGAGGATTCGAGAACTTGAGCGATGCTCTTTTCATGATCCGCCTTGAGCTTATCCAGCTCTTGGTGAAGTTCTTTATTCTCCACCACCAAGGTTTTGAGGTTCTCGGCCTCTTCAATCATAGCGCATGACTGTTTTACCAGTGCTGTAAGATAAAAGAACAATAGTTCAACAAAAATATTCGACTATGAAAACACAAGACAAAGTTTGAGTCTCGAAATGTTTACCTTCGGCCTCGTCCTTGGAGACCTTCAGCTCAGCATTTTCAAGTCGGAAAGCTCGGATCTCTCTCCGCTTGTTGCAGTTGTTCTTCAACAAATCCTGGTTATATGAATTAACTTTCTGTAAGTCAGAATACCCAGAGTCAGAAGTCTATTGAAGACTTGGGCTAATATTGTTACTAATATCAGCACGAGCCTTGGGGGCTACACTAGTTCATTCTTTGGCATCCTAAGGAAGCATAAACTCGGATTGCATCTCCTACTTCATGCTTGGGGGCTAGAGGATATGATATAAAATACAATAAAGAAAATCGTGAGTTGGAATTCCGACTTACATGATGTTCATGTGTGAGCTTGCTCAGACACATGTTCACCTCGGTGGTAACCTTCTCAGCGAGGGTGAGCGGAATAACCGGAGGTGGTGGAAGAACACCAGCTCTAAGTCCCTCGTCGCGAAGGCGAACTTGTTCAAGAAGGTCGGAGTACTTGATGTCTTCCACCTCTTGTGCTACTTCTTCAGCAGAGAGATTACGGCTCTCCAAGCATTGCCGGGCCAGCCCCTGAACCCCTGAAGCTGCCATGACCTATCTATTAGTAATATAGTAACGGGAGGGGCTTTTCGCAAACTTACCCTTGAAGACCGAAAAGCGTTGTCAACGCTCAGGAGAGCGTGGTTGATGTAGACGAGCCGAAGCCAACCTCAAGGTCGTGATGAAGTCCTTGCGCTCCTTCTGGCTCCAACGACTTGAGTGCCTCAAGTGCGACACCTCGTGGGGAGTTACATACGTCCAGTGCCTGACGATGACTCTCGCTTCCCTGATCCAGTAGCAGTTGCGGAAGTAGAGCTCCCGGATCCGAATCCCGCAGCACGACGGCGCTCTGCGGTGAAGATGTCTCTCGCTCGCGCAGTCCAGACATGGGACCACGGTCACGAGAGAGAGAGAGGGGAAGAGAGAAAATATCAATTAGAGGTCCTCCCAAAAGTGGGGAGACCTTTATTGATTATTGGGTGTATTTATCTTGGCCAAATACCCCACTATATATAGGGGAAGGAGGGGGTACACCCTCTCTCAAAGTCCCAAGGTGGGACTAAAGGAGGAGGAGGTGGGAGGAGGCGCTGCCGACCACCCCTCCATGGGCCCCACGTGGGGGGCTGGCCCAATAGGGCCGCCGGCCACCCCTTGGCCCTTCTCCCCTCTTGCCTTTCCCTAATGGGCCCTCTCCCCTCCAGGAATTGGCCCATTAAGCCTTTGACCATTAAATTGATTTTTATCTTTAGTAAATAATTATGAATAAATGATTAAATCAATATTTAACATTCATTCACATATTATTCAATCTCCGTGGCCATGGAACACCTTCCACCTTCACTCTGGACATCCTCCGGACTTATCGAAACCCTTCCGGTTTTCTCCCTTCTCTTCTTTGGTGATTCCACCGATCCTATAAACACTCTCTAAGCATCATCAAGACCTTAAGCATGATACCCCATGGTTTGGGAACACTCCAGACATGGTCGGGACACTCCCGCACCAATGATCAACAGAGGGACCTGGATGGCCATGTGACCCTTGTGCGTTCCACGAAGATCTTTCGTCGTTTAAACCGGGACAGTCGTGTCTTATTCTCTTTGTCATTCGATACTTGCATTTCCCGAGATATGATCAATGACACCATGTCGTGTTTAATCTCGTTACTGAACAATGCTACTTAACTCGTTTCGACAAGTGATATCCCCGTGATCTAATCACACGCTGCGCAGCTATTGGATATAACTTCTCCGAGTGGGCCCTTGAGTATCTTTCTGCCACATGGACGGACAAATCCCGCTCTTGACATATATTGCCTCTACGGTTTCCTCCGAATACCTAAACACACCTTTATAACCACCGTTTTACCAGATGGCGTTTGATGCTATCTAAGCATTCTCGGGAGACAGTGATTGATATAGCCTCACGGTCTAAGGAATAGTCTAAGAGGATCCATTTCTAATCATCGTAACTTGAACTTCGTGACATGATCAGGTCACGATGTTTAGGTTGGGTATTGGTTCATCGTCTCATTCTCTGAATGAGATGACCTCATTTCCAACTAGCATAAATGCCACATGATCAGGAAACTTGATCATCTGTTGACCAATGAACCAGTGACTAGAGTTTCACTGGGAACCCCTGGTTGTTTGTATATCACACGTGTATTGATGTTTCCACTCAATACAGTTATAGCATGATAGAAAACTTAATCATAAACTATATGAAATATGATAATAGTCCTTACTACTATTTGTCTCTAGGGCATATTTCCAACAGGATCTTGGAGACTTCCGGGGGCTGCTGTTGGGGATATACTTTCTGGGTATCCTCACAGTTCCTCACTGTCTATGGTGGCCCACTTCGGGTTAGAGCTTTGCTTCACGGGCGGCCCAGTCAGGGAGAAGAGACGGAGTCCAGTCCAGCTACGGGAAGGCCCAAAAGACTTACCGACATAGCCCCATAGTGTTACTTGTAGTTCAAGATGTACTCTGTAACCGACTCTTAGTCGTAGCCGGATAGGTCTCTCCTGTAAACCCTAGGCCGGATGTCTATATAAGCCGTCCTAGGGAAATCCTTTAGGGTACCCTCAATAGTCTACAATCTCAACTCGCACAGGCGAACCCTTTTAACCCATATTCCGGCTCTGCCGTATTACTGGATTGCTAGCAGGAGTAGGATCCGTCCAAAGCCTGCGGATTCGAACCTGGGTAAACTTGTGTGCTCACCGTCCCAGAACACCGTACGTATCACACCCCTCTCTTCCGCACGCCCCGAGGACCCCCTCATGGCGTACTTGTCATCAATCCGACGACACTACTCCAAGTCAGAAGAAGAGCATGAGCAACATCTGAGAATCATCCTGGAAACCCTAAGAGAGCATCGGTTATATGCCAAGTTCAGAAAATGTGAGTTTTGGCTGAAAGAAGTAGGATTCCTAGGACATATTGCGTCTGCCGGAGGAGTCTCTGTTGATCCCGCCAAAATTAAAGATGTCGAAGAATGGGAAGCCCCAACCACTCAAACCCAAGTCCATGCATTTCTCGGATTAGCCGGATATTACCGCAAGTTCGTAGAAGGATTCTTGAGCATCGCCAGACCCATGACCCAATTGTTTAAAAGGACAAGAAGTTTGAATGGACCGACAAATGTGAAGCCAGTTTCCAAGAACTGAAGAAGAGATTGATTTCAACCCCAATATTGATCATGCCAGATATCAAGAAGCTGTTTGATGTATATCGTGATGCATCCAAGATTGGTCTCGGATGTGTATTGATGCAAGAAGGCAAAGTTATCGTGTATCTGTCTCGGCAACTGAAGCAGCATGAGCAGAACTATCCGACCCATGATCTTGAATTAGCAGCCATAGTTTTGGCATTAAAGACATGTCGTCATTATCTTATGGGTAACCGCTGTGAGATTTACTCAGTTCACAAAAGTTTGAAGTATATTTTCACTCAGAAGGAGCTGCATATGAGGCAAAGGAGATGGATAGAGTTAATCAAGGATTATGACCTTGACATTCACTATCACCCCAACAAAGCCAATGTGGTAGCAGATGCTCTTAGCAGATTGTCGTGTAGGTTAAACACCATGATCAAGGAGAAGCAACCAAGTTTGTATGAGGAGTTGGAGCAGTTTAGAACTGAGCTAGTTAGCAAAGGATTTCTAGCTAGCATCGAACTTCAACCCACTTTGATTAGCCAAATCAAGGAAGACCAGAAGGGAAATGAAAGTATCGACGGAATCAAACATCGTATTGGTACAGGAAAGGTACCTGGATTCACCAAAGACGAAGAAGGAGTTATGTGGTACAAAGGACGTATCTGTGTGCCAGCAGATTCGGAGCTGAAGCAAGTTATCATGCAGGGAGCTCATGATACTCTTTATTCTATCCACCCCGGAGGAACGAAGATGTATCAAGATTCGAAAGAGCAATTTTGGTGGCAGAAGATGAAGAGAGAAATCGGAAGCTACATCGCCAAGTGTGACATCTGTCAAAGAGTCAAAGCAGAACATCAGAGACCTGCAAGACTGTTACAACCATTGCAGATTCTGGAATAGAAATGGCATTCTGTTGGAATGGACTTTATCACCGGTTTGCCTACTTCTAGTAGGGGAAATGACTCAATATGGGTCATCGTTGATAGACTGTCCAAGGTAGCTCACTTTATACCTATCAAGACTACCTACAAGAGTTTGAAGCTAGCAGAGTTGTACATTGCTAGAATTGTTAGTCTGCATGGAACCCCAAGACCATAGTATCAGATCGAGGAACCCAATTTACCTCGAGATTTTGGCAGAAAGTCCAAGAAGGATTAGGAACCAAATTGAACTTCAGCACAGCTTATCACCCACAAACTGATGGACAGACTGAAAGAGTCTGAAAGTGTAATTACCCCTATGTGTGGTGTTGGTGATTAATGACAATCCCTGTGGAATAATGTTTTCATTGAGTTTTATATGAAGGAATATTCCATAGGTCATGCTTGTAGTCCATATGTTGGATTCAAGTATGGATGCCATGAAGATAAAGGTATACCTTGAGTTTTGGCATCAAGATCATCAAATTGAAGAGAAGAATATGATATGTTCAAGATCTTGAGAGTGTGATCTCAATAGAAGAATTCAAGATATGGCTCTAAGCCGGTGTCATGATAGCCTCATTAGTTGAGCTATGGTTGACCAAGATTTAGAACATGTAATCAAATGAAGAATTCTTTATGTACCTCAAGATATTGATATGGAGCATGAGAAGATACTTGGTTGACCAATACAAAGAGTGAATAGTGATTTCAAGTTGGTCAACACATGAAGCATAAAGAATGTACCACATGGATCTTGTGGTATGGGTTGAGAAGGGCAAGTTCAAGATAAGCATCTCGAGAAGATCATTTGCTTGACGCTTGCCGTCCATATTGGTGATAATGGACATGTGAATATGTGTCCTAGTGAAGCTACACCATAGTGGTGTATGGGGGAGCAAATTATGAGTCTTCACGAAGCAACAATGATCAAGTGATGCATTTCGGCTTGGATGGAGCTTGAAGCGTTGTCATCAAGATCAAGCGGGATACGCAAGGCAAAGGTATGTCCTTGCTAGGTTTTCCTTTTACCGGTCTCAAGGTGGTTGTTGGGAGACCGGTTTATAAGATAGATAGCCGCACTATCAAGAGGGGATTTCGGTTGGGTAACTTGATCACATCGTCGTAGGGAGCTCAATCCTTTGCATACTTTGCATCTTCCTATTTTGTTGCTTCTTGTTCTTTCTCCATGTGAGGTTCTTGAGCTTGTTGCTAGCTCTTCAACAAGCCCAAGTTCATCGAAACGGAATTCGTATGCATCTTATATGGCGTTTTCGAGTTTGAAGGTTTTACCAGTTCTTCTTATAGGGAGGCTCCATACCTTTCCTCATTTGGTTCCATCTTCCTTTGTTGGACTATGATGTTTTCATGCACCATATTGTAGAGCTTGTTGTCCTCGTCAAAATAAGCCCAATATCATCGCAATCGGAGTTCAGATGCAAAAGTTATTGCGTTTTTCGTGAAGTCAGTTTCATCCTGGTTGTGGATCCGGTTCAATCGAGCCCCACACCGGACGGTCCGGTTCCAGCTCCGGTAGACCGGATCTCAGACCGGCTTTTCCGGTTTTCGCGACCAAGTCTATTCCGGGTTGGCAAACAGAGGTATTTCGGTTTGTAGGTCGGTCCTCTGGCCTGGGGACCGAGTTTCCCGGTTCTGGGGCCGGTCCAACCGACTTTGGAACCGAGTTTTTGCTGTTTTCTCTCCAACGGCCATATTTTCTTTTCCCTATAAAATGGGGTTCTTCCCCCAATGTTTTTGGGCGTTCTTGAGCCCGAAATTGACCTCCATTGTTGACCCTCTTGAGCTTGCTTCCTCTCCCTTCCCTCCTATGATTCTTGCATCTTTTTGAGGGCTTTGGAAGAGGAGATCTAGATCTACAATCCCCACCAATCAATTCGTCCTCTAAGTGAGGGGAACCCTTTGGATCATCTTGGAGTCATTGGTTGACTTCCACCATTGTTCTTCCTCTCTAATTCCTCCCTAGCACTTGTTGCTTTGGTGGGATTTGAGAGTGAGGGATTTGAACACCCTTGGTGTTCTTGCTTTGCATTCTTGCATAAGTGTTGAGCTCTCCATTACGATTTTTTCGAGTGAGAGACCGTGAGCTTGTTGATCTTGGAGGGTGACCTCCTAGTTGGCTTGGCGGTTGGTGCCGCGGTGTCCTCTTCGTGGAAGATTGTGAAGGGACCCGGGCTTCTCCTTCGTGGAGCTTGTGAAGTGGTTGTGGAGCTTGCCATCTCCGGAGTGGGGGAAAAGCTAGCCATAAGGAAAGGGCCTATTCCTTTGTGGGATAGACTCGGAGAAGAAGGTGAGCCTTCGTGGCGTTGGGAAATCCTTCGTGGAATCCCACACCTGTCCAATGTGACGTACCTTACTTGTAAGGGAACACGGGAATTCATCTTCGTCTCCGCGTGCCTCGGTTATCTCTATACCCGAGCTTACTTTCCTTGTGATAGCCATCGAGCTTGAAGTACTTATATCTTGCCTATAACTTGTGGTATATTTATCTTGTGCTATCTTGCTGAGCTTATCTTGTTGTTGGTGCACTTAGTTGAGCCTAGTGTATTTAGGTTTTGTGCTTGTAAAATAAACCTTAGTTTAATTCCGCATTCTATTAAGCCAAAACCGTAATAGTTTTGAAATTGCCTATTCACCTCCCCTCTAGGCGACATCTCTATCCTTTCAATTGGTATCAGAGCAAGGTCTCTCCTTGTTTAGGATTCACCGCCTAGAGTGTAAACATGTCGGCTAGTAGTATAGTGGACAATGACACAATTATCTTTGATGGCACAAATTATATTTTGTGGAGAAATTGCTTGCTTTGTAATCTTCGGCCCTTATGTCCAAATATTGAGCGATTTCTAGATGTAGGTTTTTCTCCTCCGATGGATCCTCAAAATCTATCTTTAGAGGATGAGAAAAATTTACATCTCGAAGCTCAAGTATCTAATGAGCTTATTTTCTCTTTGAGCCCCATAGTTAATTTGTTCTTGACAAATGTAAAGAGCAAGTCATCTCATGATATGTGGACCAAGCTTAAAGAAATATTTGGTGGGTCCATTTCTCATAGGGTCGGTGGTATCTCCGAGGAGCTCTCTTCTCCTTCACATCATGAAGAGCTCCAAGTGGCTTCCACCTCTGGCCGCGATGAGATTTCAATTCCCTCCACTTCACCTACATGTGACAAGTCACAAGGTAATGGCATGGTGAGTGGAGAAATCATATGTAATGATGGTAGTGGTTCTCTTTACACCAATGATTCATGTTCTATAAATGCTAATGGTGTAGAGAGTTTGGACTTAAGCACTTCTTGCAATGATATATCCCCTTGTGTTGCTAGTCCTTGCATATTGTATAGAAATTATTTGAGTACTAGTGTAGATGATATGCTTGATTTGTCTTGTTCCAATAAACAAAATGCTTTTATTTCCTCTAGTTGTGTATCTAACGATGTAGAGGAAATCAAACACCCTATGTAGCAAGACACAATCATGAATGAAGATTCAAGAATATCCTCATCTTCATCCTCCCATGCTCACATGTGCCTTATGGCAAGAGGACCAAAGGTATCTCCTACTTTGGATCCCAAGATATCTTCTCTAGATAATAGCAATGATAATGATGATAGTGATGATGACCTTGATGAGGATACTAGAGCTCTTGTGCTTGAGCTAACCTTTTTGTGTACCTCTCTTCGTGGTAATAATAAGGCCATTGCTTGTATCAAACACGTTATGGACACCATAACTAAACAAACGGAAACCATAGAGGAGTTGTATTTCCAACTCGATGATGGGAGTCGGAGATTCAATCTCCTTAAGCAAGAGATTTCCGAGGAGAATCACACTAATTGTCTCCTCATACAAAAAATTGAATCTTATGAGCTTGAAAAGGAAAAATCTATTAATGATGCTAGTGCTACTAACTCTACTTCTTGTGAAGCATCTACCCTAAAGGAGAATGTTGAGCTAAGGGCTCAACTTGAGTTGCTAACTAGCAATTATGGGAAATTGGAAGAAAGTCATGAAAAGCTCTTGGCCTCTCATAATGATCTTCTAATCTCCTATAATGGGCTAAAGTTAGCTCGTGAGGCAAGTATCACTAAGGTAACATCTTGTGAGCCTCATTTGGACATTAACACAACTTCTACTCAAAATGCTATTTTGCCATGTGCTAGTCCTAGTGATCCTTCTTGTCATACTATTGATAAAACTTGTGTTGGATTACTTGCTTTGCCTTGTTGCTCTAACAATGAAGCTTCCACTTCCTCCAGTACCTCTATTTATACTAACCATGTAGAGGAAATCAAAGAGCTCAAGGCCCAAGTCACTTCTTTGAAGAAAGACTTGGAAAAGAGTCATGAAGGCAAATCCACACTCGATAATATTTTGAGTGTGCAAAAATGCCCCAATGATAAAAGTGGACTTGGATTCAACTCCAATAACAAGAACAAGTCCAAGAGCAACAAGAAGAAGAGCCAAGACCAAGTCAAGAATTCGTCTAAGATTATTTGCTTCAAGTGCAAGGTTGTAGGACATCATGTAAGATCTTGTCCATTGAAGAAAAATCACTTGAATGATAAGCAACAAGGGAAGCAGCCACAAGGTCAAGGTCAAGCACAATCTCAACCTCAAGTTTAAGCTAGGCCACTTCCCAAGAAGAATCAAGATAAGGCTCCCCAAGACAAGAAATCAATAAAGAAGAGAAAGGGGAGCACTTGTTGCTACATATGTCGTGAGAAGGGGCACTTGGCCTCTTCATGTTCAAATGGTACCTTATCTAACCCTATCATTGTTGATGATTATTATTCTCTTGGGAAGGATAAGGATGGCAATGTGTTTGCCAAGTTTGTTGGAACACAAAGTGGTGTCAAGAAACGAACCATTTGGGTTGCCAAGCCTATTGTGACTAACCTCTTAGGACCCAACTTGATTGGGGACCAACAAGATCAAACTTGACCAATAAGTGTTATTAGAGGGCATTGGAGTCTTGGCTAACTCATGAAGAATTAAGGGATCTTCATATATTATATTTTATAAGCCATGTTATAAGGATTATCATCTCCCTACCATATACCCAATGTGCCTCTTTGCGGTAACTCAAACTCAACTCTTTTATATTGAAAGTTACTTGCCCTTTACATGTTTTGGTTTTGTACCAAGTATGTGTTTGTATTTGTTTTTCCTCATGCTTGATTATTTTGTGTATTAAAGTATGTATATGTGTTTGGCACATCATTTACTTGTGTGTTTTTCTTTGAGCCTCTAATGCATCTTGATGATATCTTTCTGGGCTCGTTTTTGAGTGGTTAATGGAACATCCCATTTTGGGGGAGTGATATTCCTCGCGCATCTCTCATACCTTAAAATGTGTGTACATGAGTACTACCACTTAGTATTGATATTGCAAGATTATCTAGTCACTATGTGGTGTGTCATACTCATGAGAAATTCAAATTCTTAATGTCCATTAATATTCTCTAATCGAGGTTGTTTTTCCTCTTATTAAGAAAAATTGAATACCACATTATGGGGGAGTAATATGCTTCTTTTGCATATCACAATCCTAGGAAATGTGAACATATGAGGTGGTGCCACTTAGAGTCGATATTGTTGATTATCTTGTATCTAGGTGGCATGTTAGCTCAAACAAGGTCCTAATTTTTGTTAGAAGCTTTTATTGCTCGTCTTTTCAGTCTTTTCTTGAGTAATAAATTCTTGGTGTGGCCTTCCTCAAATGCATATCTCTATATCTTATTTGGGAGACCATTTTCTTCAAGTTATTCTAATCATTGCTTTGCATAATTTTGTGACTTGTTGAAGCTATCAAGAATCTCTATCTTTGCATAGTGCTTAATCTTTTTATTCATATCCTATGCTTTTTATTGTGAAGATTTATCTTTAATATCCAGGCAATATACCATCGGAAATAAATTCCAATACACTCATTGTCTTTGACAATTGATATACTTTGGTGTGGTAGCATTTGTGGATCATCTTCACCTTGGATTTCACCTCTTGTTGCCTTTTTTTCTTTCCAAAAATTGATGTGGCTTCCATTGTCTTCCTTGGCTTTTTAACACTCTTTGATGGTGTTTTTGATTATTATCAAATGTGTTTTTAGTGGAATACAAACCTTTTCTTCTCGGAACATTGTGCCATTGTGAAAAGTGTTAAGGGTTTGGTTTATTTGTTGAAACCTTTCTCTTTTGGGAGTTTATTATCTCATTCTTTCTTCTCTATGTTATTTGCTTGAATGAGATAAATCTTTGAGCATTTGTGTTTTTATCTCATCTTTTATGCTCAGTAGTTTTTGCTTGGTTTATTTGTTGAACTTTGTTGAAAAAATCTTGTGTTGATTTGATTCTTTGATATAGTTTGGACAACAAGTGTGTTTTGTCACACTTGTATGCCTTATTGAATTTTTTGGTGTTTTGTCCAAAACATATCTTTGTTGGTTCTTGAAAGTCTCGTGCATGCATGTTTACTAAATGTATATCTTATATCATGTTTTGCTTTCTTCGATCCAATATATAGGGTATACTCCATCAAATCCTTAAATGGCTATGATGTGCATGAAATTCAAATTTCATCTCTAAATATGCACATATTTTTATGGAGTATGTCCTATGTGTTGTGGTTAGTCTAACCACTTTGGACCTAATAAGTTTGGGGACCAAGATGTACTTGAATGTTGTTTTAGGTACATTGGAGATGCAATGGATGCTTGTCTTATCTATAAGGAAGGTATTGTCACCACATTATACTTGGAGCCAAGCTAGGATGATCAAATAATTCTTATCTACTACATCATACCATTTCTATCTCGGTAACAAATATCTTATTCATGCGTACTATTCTTCCATCCAATCTCTCGTAGGTTGCATCTTGGCATGAATTTATTTGTTTGTAAATGTTGCGGTTCTTGTAAGGATCTTTGAAAGACTTTTCTATCCTTATTTCTTATGTGAGTACTTTGAGATGATGCATATAATGGGGAGTATACAAAATCATGCTCATGATTCACCAATCCCAAATATGCCTTCTAGCAATTTATTGCATATCAATTCCTCAAGGTACTCTCATGTGCAATATTGTTGAAATTGCATTGAATCCTTCCTTTTGATACTTGTTACCTTTCTCAAAATATCCCAACTAGCATTAGTTCCCTTAGTGTTAGTTGTGATGTTTTTGAGGTTTTCTTTTTTGGTGAAGTTCATTGATATACCATGAGAGAAAATAGATCCATGGGCTATATATGCACTTAAGCAAAATATCATTTTTGGTATATCTTATGACTTCCTCTTGGATATCATATTTTCTTATTTTTATTAACCTCTTATGTGTGGATGTTTCTTTATGGATTATTCTCATGTTTTCCCACTTAGAAACTTATATACACAAGAGTGTTCATCTCTCGCCTTGATATCCTCGCTTTTTGCCAACCATCTCACTTATCCGCTTAGTTTTTAATGGTTTTGGTAAGGTCTTGATTTGTGAGTGGTCGGTTTACTTTTATTGCATCTTCGCGCACTCATATCTAATATTTGGTTTCTTTTGGACTTAAGATTGTCTTGACAAGTGTATTGATTTATATCTCTACTCCTTGTATCTTGGTTGTGTTCTAAATGATATAGAGGGAGTGAGGATTCCATGTTTGTGCATATTGTATTCAAATGAAACCACTCATTTATGCACAAACCTTGGGGAGCTTCCTTATTTGATTTAGATCACTATTTGTCCATTTGATTATTTGGATCTTTTGATTGCTTGCTTCATCCGTTGAAGTTTCTTCACCTTGTTATCCTTTTAGCAATATTTGATCCTCAATATAGTTGATTTCCTCCAAATATTTGTCATTGGATATGTGCATATGATTTCACTCATATTATGAGAAATGCACACCTTGGGAGGAACTTGAACTATATTGGCCTTCTAACTTTGTCATCCATTTTGGCACTTGTTGTCAATGGGGGAGAAGTTTAGAGGGTTTTAAGGGAAATGGTTTTCTACTTAAGATTGGTTTCTTCTTAAGTGTTTTCCTTTCATGCATTTCATCTTTATTATGTATTGCATGGTTGAATATATAGTGGAAACTCTCCCAAAGGTTATGCTTGACAATGTATGCAATGAAATTCAAGTTCATCACACGTGCATATATTGTGGGGGAGTTTGCTCTATATATGTTGGTTCTACTCACATATCTTGCATTAGTTGGAGTTTGTGTGAGTAGAATTGGTTTTGATATGGGCCAGTATCTTTGTGTTACTTAACCATATCAAATACAACCTCTTGTATACAACTTATTCTCGGATAAGTTGCGTACTTGTTTCTAATATTCATTATATAAACCCTCTTGTTGTGATTGTCATCAATTACCAAAATGGGGGAGATTGAAAGTGTAATTACCCCTATGTGTGGTGTTGGTGATTAATGACAATCCCTGTGGAATAATGTTTTCATTGAGTTTTATATGAAGGAATATTCCATAGGTCATGCTTGTAGTCCATATGTTGGATTCAAGTATGGATGCCATGAAGATAAAGATATACCTTGAGTTTTGGCATCAAGATCATCAAATTGAAGATAAGAATATGATATGTTCAAGATCTTGAGAGTGTGATCTCAATAGAAGAATTCAAGATATGGCTCTAAGCCGGTGTCATGATAGCCTCATTAGTTGAGCTATGGTTGACCAAGATTTAGAGCATGTAATCAAATGAAGAATTCTTTATGTACCTCAAGATATTGAGATGGAGCATGAGAAGATACTTTGTTGACCAATACAAAGAGTGAATAGTGATTTCAAGTTGGTCAACACATGAAGCATAAAGAATGTACCACATGGATCTTGTGGTATGGGTTGAGAAGGGCAAGTTCAAGATAAGCATCTCGAGAAGATCATTTGCTTGAAGCTTGCCATCCATATTGGTGATAATGGACATGTGAATATGTGTCCTAGTGAAGCTATCCCATAGTGGTGTATGGGGGAGCAAATTATGAGTCTTCACGAAGCAACAATGATCAAGTGATGCATTTCGGCTTGGATGCAGCTTGAAGCGTTGTCATCAAGATCAAGCGGGATATGCAAGGCAAAGGTATGTCCTTGCTAGGTTTTCCTTTTACCGGTCTCAAGGTGGTTGTTGGGAGACCGATTTATAGGATAGATAGCCGCACTATCAAGAGGGGATTTCGGTTGGGTAACTTGATCACATCGTCGTAGGGAGCTCAATCCTTTGCATACTTTGCATCTTCCTATTTTGTTGCTTCTTGTTCTTTCTCCATGTGAGGTTCTTGAGCTTGTTGCTAGCTCTTCAACAAGCCCAAGTTCATCGAAAACGGAATTCGTATGCATCTTATATGGCGTTTTCGAGTTTGAAGGTTTTACCAGTTCTTCTTATATGGAGGCTCCATACCTTTCCTCATTTGGTTCCATCTTCCTTTGTTGGACTATGATGTTTTCATGCACCATATTGTAGAGCTTGTTGTCCTCATCAAAATAAGCCCAATATCATCGAAATCGGAGTCCGGATGCAAAAGTTATTGCGTTTTTCGTGAAGTCAGTTTCATCCCGGTTGTGGATCCGGTTCAACCGAGCCCCACACCGGACGGTCCGGTTCTAGCTCCGGTAGACCGGATCTCAGACCGGCTTTTCCGGTTTTCGCGACCGAGTCTATTCCGGATTGGCAAAAAGAGGTATTTCGGTTTGTAGGTCGGTCCTCCGGCCTGGGGACCGAGTTTCCCGGTTCTGGGGCCGGTCCAACCGACTTTGGAACCGAGTTTTCGCTGTTTTCTCTCCAACGGCCATATTTGCTTTTCCCTATAAAAGGGGGTTCTTCCCCCAATGTTTTTGGGCGTTCTTGAGCCCGAAATTGACCTCCATTTTTGACCCTCTTGATCTTGCTTCCTCTCCCTTCCCTCCTATGATTCTTGCATCTTTTTGAGGGCTTTGGAAGAGGAGATCTAGATCTACAATCCCCACCAATCAATTCGTCCTCTAAGTGAGGGGAACCCTTTGGATCTAGATCTTGGAGTCATTGGTACTTCCACCATTGTTCTTCCTCTCTAATTCCTCCCTAGCACTTGTTGCTTTGGTGGGATTTGAGAGTGAGGGATTTGAACACCCTTGGTGTTCTTGCTTTGCATTCTTGCATAAGTGTTGAGCTCTCCATTATGATTTTTTCGAGTGAGAGACCGTGAGCTTGTTGATCTTGGAGGGTGACCTCCTAGTTGGCTTGGCAGTTGGTGCCGTGGTGTCCTCTTCGTGGAATATTGTGAAGGGACCCGGGCTTCTCCTTCGTGGAGCTTGTGAAGTGGTTGTGGAGCTTGCCATCTCCGGAGTGGGGAAAAAGCTAGCCATAAGGAAAGGGCCTATTCCTTCGTGGGATAGACTCGGAGAAGAAGGTGAGCCTTCGTGGCGTTGGGAAATCCTTCGTGGAATCCCACACCTCTCCAACGTGACGTACCTTACTTGTAAGGGAACACGGGAATTCATCTTCGTCCGTGCCTCGGTTATCTCTATACCCGAGCTTACTTTCCTTGTGATAGCCATCGAGCTTGAAGTACTTATATCTTGCTTATAACTTGTGGTATATTTATCTTGTGCTATCTTGCTTAGCTTATCTTGTTGTTGGTGCACTTAGTTGAGCCTAGTGTATTTAGGTTTTGTGCTTGTAAAATAAACCTTAGTTTAATTCTGCATTCTATCAAGCCAAAACCGTAATAGTTTTGAAATTGCCTATTCACCCCCCTCTAGACGACATCTCTATCCTTTCAGAGTCAACCAGACCTTAGAAGATATGTTGAGAGCTTGTGTTTTGGAGAATGGATCAAAATGGGAAGACTGTCTGCCTTTCGCAGTATTCTCATACAACAACAGTTACCAAGCCAGTTTGCAGATGGCATCATTTGAGTTCCTATACGGAAGAAAGTGTCGTACCCATTTGAATTGGTCGCAAGTAGGAGAGAGTCAGATTTTTGGATCCGACATTCTCCGAGAAGCCGAAGAAAAGGTTCACAAAGTCTGTGAGCACCTCAAGACCGCCCAATCCAGACATAAGAGTTATGCTGACAAGAGAAGGAGAGACCTGACTTTCAATGTCGGAGATTTCGTGTATCTCAAGGTTTCACCATTGAAGGGAACGCAACGCTTTAGTCTGAAAGGAAAGTTAGCCCCCAGATATATCGGACCCTTCAAGATTCTGAATCACCGAGGAGAAGTATCGTATCAACTGGAACTGCCAGAAGAGATGTCAGCCATCCATAATGTGTTGCATATCTCGTTACTTTGCGAATGCCTAGAAGTGCCAGAGAAGACTGAAGTATTTAAGGACATCGATCACCGAGCCGTTGAGATCAACAAGGATCTGACGTATCGTGAACTGCCTATCCGTATCTTGGAAGAAGCTTACAGAACCACCAGAACCCGGAGTATCAAGTTTATCAAGATTCAATGGAGCAACCATACAGAAGAGGAAGCCACTTGGGAGCGAGAAGATTACATTAGGACAGAGTTTTCAGATCTCTTTAGTTCCTAGTTTTCTTTCGTAAATCTCGGGACGAGATTTTGTTTAAGGGGGGAAGATTTGTAACATCCCAAAAACTTAATCCAAGGTTAATCAAGATCAAATTTACCCAATTTAGGGTTAACAAAAACTTTTCCATTTAAAATAATTAAGCATTCATATGTGTGTGCATTTAAATTAGGAGTTGATTTGAATTGCCATGTTTGAGTGATCCATTGGTTGTAAAATCTTATATTTACTAATTGGAGGCACCATAGAAGGCTCCACGTTAATCCTAGAAAACCACCTAAAAATGACCTTAGGATCTTAATTTTATGGTGTAGATTAAATGAGGATGGAAGTGTCCCGTGTGTACACATTTGTAGTCTTCCTTGGATCGCATCTGAGTCTCCACGATTGGACTCCTAGCATCGCATGAAAGAAAAATAGCAGCCCGCATGCCGACAATAGAGATTGAATCGCAAACTGGTGCAGTGGCGGGGATTATCGAGCATGTCCGGCAACCATGCATGCTCATCAGCAGATTTTGATTCGTCTATGGCGCCTCCGCCTGGAGAGGCCAATTTTATGCAAGCCCATATTTCTTGGAGAGTAAGACCGCGCCGTCCTAGCCTAAACTCAGATCGATAAAGCTTATTATTGGTAAGCAATGAACGTCCACATCTCCTATTTCCGAGCAAGTCCGGGAACTTCTCTACCGCTGATTAATTCCCTCACGGGCTGCCCCCAGCTGTGGTACAACCTGATCTTCAAATTGCATATGCATGGTTTTGGTATATGGATCTTGGTTATCCGGTGATATGTTCTGCATACCCCTACTTACGGTCTCACGTAATTGTCACTTAGATTATACTCAGCAATTATTGCTCTACGTACATAGTCCAGTCCAGCTAAGCCCCATATAGATGATTCAGGTTGATAAAATCTTAGGCCTATCCTATAGTCCCTGTATATGAACTATGTGGTTCCCATATAAATATGAATTTCCTGGACTGCAATCCATTATCTGCGAGATGATTAGGAGAGTTGGATCCTACGTAGTGCAATAAAAGTGGCTGATAAGAAAAATCCCAATTTCATTTTTTACATGGATTGGACAATGTAATGATTTTTCGCATGACTAACAATATCTAATCTTCCCTGTCGGTAGGGTACACTTCATAAATATGGCTCCACTTTTTTACCCAGTCTTGGTATGTGACAAAGATTATGTGCATGTTGTCGTCAAAACAACCTACTACTGGAATTGACATGAGCATAAAATTAAGGTTAGATCTTACATGCCTTACTACAGAATATATGCAGTGGTGTCTCGCCATCTAAGAAGATATTGATTCCTAAAATTTTAGACCTATCATATAGTTATTCATACCAAGTATGTGGCTCCTATATAAATTTCAATTTTTGAGACTGCAATACAACATTTGCTAGATGGTTTCGAGAATTTAATGATAGGTAGCGAAATAAAATGGCAGGTAAGAATATACCCAACTTTGTTATTTTTACATGTATTAGAAAAATTTATGAATTTTTCGTTGGCTAACATTATTTAATCTTCCCTGTTAGGGATCCTCTTTTTTTTACCTTCTATTTTTATGTGATAAAGATGATACGTGCATGTTGCAGTTGAGACAAACGACTAGAACAACACAAATTCAATCTAGCGAGGTTAGATCTTACTGCCTTACTATTGCGTGTATGCAGAGGTGTCTCACCATCTTAGAAGATATTTTTCCTTAAATTTTAGTACCATACATTCATCCATAATCAAGTAAGTGGTTTTTCCAAAATTGAACTTCCGAGACCGCAATGCCTTATCTTCTCTATGGTTTAGAGAATTCAATGCTATTTAGCAAAATAGTGTGGTCGCTAAGAATAATACCAACTTTGTTAATTTTATGTATGTAAATTTTATTTTATTTTGTTAACTAATCTATCAAAGCACATTCCAAATTAGTTGCATCAATAGTTTTATTCGTATTGGCTATAAATATAGGAGATATTAAAGTTTAACATCTCTCTTCTATAGCTAGCCCGTGCAGGTCATGTTTGTAGATATTATCTATACAAATCTAAACTTAGCTATCTGAGCACCACCTGTGGTCTCCAATTAGTCTCGAAGAGTCAGTTCATGTTTGTCTGAATTATGGTCTTGACCATGTAGTTAATTTTAAATAATCAATCCTTACTCTGTACAATCAATGGAAATCTTTGTGGAATCTTCGGGGTCTGAGGAGAAGGGGTGTAAGAATGAGTGGTGTTGGTAAATTTGTTTCAATGCATGTCAGGCTGCAGCACGTAATTATTCCTAGCTACAATGCTGCCAGTGAGTATGTTAGTCTGCATTTTATTCACAGTTACCATTAATCTTATGGTTATTGGTTATCACATAGACAATCTCATGTGTTTTATTCGTTCCGATTCATGTCCGGTTGCAGCCCATAATTCTTTCTGAGCAACGATGGCATCGACGAATATACTATTTAGGCAGGAGCGTGTTATTATTTCTAGGCCACCATGCTACCTAGGACGTCTCAGTAGCTAGAGATTTAGTTGCGTGCCACCAATGCTGGAGGGAACAAACTGTATCCAGAGCGTATTGATTTTCACATTGAGGACACAATATACATCAAAGTATACATGTGTAAGTAATTAGCTGGTGGAATTAATGAATTTGCTCTACGTTATCACTTGGTGCATAAACATTAAATTTTTCTTTTTGCTAATCATGGATTGATCATTGCCATTTCATTCTAGAAGTTGAGACACATGAAGTCCTGGCGTGGAATATATGGCCTTCTTCCACATCTTGCACCCACCGCGAGGAAACTAATAGCGCGAGTTCAAACATGGTGAGAGCCAACGGAATGGACTGGATGCACATGAACATGCAACCACCTCATGGCGGCATATGTGGACTTCCTCGACAACTTGCACCCCCTGTACCGAAAATAATAGCCGAGTTCAAACATGGTGAGAACCAATGGCAAAGACCAGGCGCACACGAACATCCAAGCCACCTCATGGCAATAGAAAGGCGATGTACAACTACATCTAAATACTCACATCCATTGAGTTCCACCGGCATCGCCGTCTTTATCAGGCCCCTCTTTCAATTGTTGTGCCCACCATGAATATTTTATTACATGCCTTCAATGATGTTTTCATCTTCTGAATTGCTTACAGTAATCGTTATTCGGTAGATACGATTGGTGCCTTTCCTTTCCGATCATTCCTTACACTCTTCGTGTTTTTGCATCTATGTTCATTACTTAAGGCTTAGGTCTATACTTTTGTTGTGATTGGAAAAATGGAATTGCAATGAGATAAAAATATAGTATATATATTGAATTATTGAAAATTTCCAATGTGGTGAATCAACGCTTCTTATTTGTTGGTTTATAGTAGGTACTTATTCTCTCCACTACGGCATACGTAGCCCTTTTGAAACAGCACAACCGGTTGTACAAACTAATACATGCAAGGAAGTTAGAATTAGTTTTTTTGAACAACTCACTTCCTATGAACCTTGGCACTTAACATAAAAAGGAAGATATGATCCGAAATCCAATTCACCTCCCGGATGCATTTAAACCCATTATTCGAAAACACATTTTAAAATGTTAAAAACAATAGAGAAAAGTTTGCATGTACATCAAAAAATTAATTCTCCGCACAAATGTATTCGGGCAAAAGAATTTTTTATGTCCCATGTAAAATGAAAAATTTCACCGCTCTAACATGACTATTCAAGGAACATTTTTTGCCACGAAATTTAAGTTGAAAACAAGACATGAAACTGAATCAAGAAATAACAGAAGAATAACTATACTATTTTGGCAAGTTACTTCTAAATGTTGACATGTGATCATCAAAATCACTAGCCCGTGCAGGTGCATGGGTTGACGACTAGTGATTCTAAGGTGAATTAAACATCATCTAGATCATTCCCAAACAAATCCCAAAGAAAAAGAAATCAAAAAGAATAAAGTAAAGAAATGGTCATTTGTGCCATTTTAACTAACTAGCCCACTTTGGCTATTCCTTGGACTCAAATGCCAACAGACAATTGTGGTTCTTTGCACCCCTTGCTAGTATAAATAGTGATGTACCAAGGCCCACTTTGTTTCATCCCAAAAACTTTCAAACACTAAATTTAAATGACAATTGAAAATTAAATGTAGTTCATATGTATAGATCACACTTTCTCAAAAACCACTCAAATGAATTCCATTTAACAAATCCTACCAATCACAGTCTACCAAGCATCAGATCAAAGCACCCACCAAAAATCTCCCAAAAATTCAAATATTTTCTTCATGCGGCCATTGTGTCCAACACTTAGTGAGCACTAAACAAACTGCCAAACTATTACTGTTTTAAAGCAGTGATCAAATGCCACTAAGGTCTAAAACCCCTCCCATTGTCTCCCCCAGTACCAACCCTGCCATCAAGAGGCTACCCCTTAGCCGTTGCAGCAGTGCCGCTCCACCTGAGTGCCATGCTCACCGGTCGAGCATGGACAACTCGTAGCCGACCGCCCCTCTTTCTCTCGCCATGACTAGGAGATAGACCGGACCACACCACGACTCCCTGCCCCTTCCCCGAGCCCAGCCAGGCCCTGGACCACCTCACCGCCGCGCCGCCCTTTCTCTCTGCGCCATGCGCAGCGCACGCCAGAGCACGATCGCCGCCAGCACGCCACAGACCGCGCCCCGATACCATATCACGCACGCCGCTCCGCCATCAACCCAGCACCCCGCCAGACACGGCCGTGCACCGCCGTGCGACCCACAGTCGCCATGATCGCCATCGAGCACTGCCTCTATCTCCCAGAGCGCGGGAAGCCCCCGACCAAATGCCACTGCCCCTAGCGTCGCCATTGCGCCGTAGCTGACCGCCAGCAGACCACCCACCGTCCGCCTACCTCGCCCACGCCGGTAGCCCTCTGTACCGCCCTCGCCGGAGACGCCTGCCCACACCTGTCGGTCCCCTCGTCGAACCTATATAAGGAAGCCACCCCAACACCATCTCTTCACACCATTCCACTCCCTTCTCTCCACTGACCATTTCCCCTCTCTCGTCGGAGCCGCTCGAGCCGCCGTTCGCCGGAATTCCACCGGAGGTAGCCGCTATAGAGGAGAAGTTGAAGTCGATTTCGTTCACCCCAGCCCCTGCCACGACCTCGCCTGAGTCCGTCGTCATCATCCAGTTTGTTTGCCCACCTTGCCGCACTAGCTGGAGCCCTGGTACATCCCTAGTAGACCCCCACCTGCCGCCTAGGGTTCGGTCTTGCCGGCGACGAGTCCGTCGTCGACGACGACTGTGGACCGTTGATCTATGTTTTAATCGTAGCGCCCAGATCGTCCCGTACCGCTTCGCGTTTAAAGAGTCACTGACAGGCGGGACCCCACTGTCAGCAGCCCTCTGTGCCGCGGAGCACCACTGGGCCGGCCCATTTAGTTTCCCGCACTGACCCGTTTAATTCAAATTAGGTTTTCTATTTAGACTGAAAATCAATTATGTCCCTTAGTTCAAAAATCAATTCAAAGAGTTTTACAAATCCAAATGGAGTGATTCCAATTTTGTTGGAAAGGTAATGAAAATATCTATCCAAGCCCGTTGGATTTAAATCATTTAGAGTTAGATATCTCCCCTAGTAAAAATAATAAGATAGAAGCTTTTGCACATTCAAACATTTTTTATAAAATCAACCATAATAGCTTTTGAGTTGATTCCAACTCTCAAAAATCACAATTAACCATACTAATCTGAATATGTAATAATATTAAGGTTTGCATGCAGTGACTTTGGACTAGTACCAAAATAATGCTATATAGGCATTTCTAGTCACTTTAAATCATTAAATATTAAACTTAAACTTATTAAAATGTGATCCAACATTTAAATCACACTCCCATTATGTTAGAATATGTGGTGATGACATGTGTCCACATGATCCCATATTTTAATTGGAGAATATTAAATCTTAGTTAATTTCAATGAGTAGAAATTACTTTTCTCAAATAAAAAGATTGAAGCTAGTTAACTAAACCTTGTGATGCTTGTGATGATAATAGATCATCAAATGTGTGCCTTAGTGTGCTAAGTAGACCAGTTAAGCTTTGTTTGGTGATTGTGTATCCCATATGTATTTATAGACGATAGTACCGACCAAGCTTTCGAGGAGGAGGAGTTCTACCAAGAGGAGGAGGAAGAAAACTTTAACCACTGCACCAACCAAGGCAATCCATCATTAACCATGCAAGATAACCCTTGCAAGCTAGATAACCTAAGGAAGATGCATTAGGCATGCTTTGGTTATACCCCTTTGACTATTACCTACCCCAAGTTTTATTTCCAAGCTTTACTTTCTTTACTTTACCAAAGTCCTTTACTTGTTTGAAGGTAGCATAAAAAGTATAAAACTTGACCTATCTAGATAAACTTAGATGTCATTCTATGGCATGAGATTGACATTAGCATCCCACATTAGTGAACACTCTTAACTTAGTATTTAGAGCTAAACTAAAACTTGAGTCACTTTAGATGGGAATACTTGGTGAAAATGAATTGTGAAAACCTTGGAATGCTGAGTCATTCTATTGAGATGTTTTGACATGTGTTGAGAAACACGAATGTTTTATGATGATGAAAATGTTGAGGCATGAGCCTTAGCCCTTTTACAAAACTGATGGTTGGGTTCGGATGCGATACCATTCCAATTTTACCGTATAACCACAATACCTGAATTGGGTAAGGCTTAGCCGGAAGTTTATATGCATTAGTATTAGTTCCCTCGCGGGAGAGGTTTGAGCTGAGGCTACCTCTCGATGTTGTCCACCTATGCAGTGCCCAAGATGACAGATGGTCATAGTTGGGAGGCCATGCTCATATGAGAGGTGCTTATACTAGGGTGTGTAAAGGAAAGGTTATGTTTGATTATCTGCATACTAAGTATGATGATTCAGGGTTATCCCTGACAGATGTATCGAATCTTGTGGTGAAAGTGTACCACCTCTGCAGAGTGTCAAACTATTCGAATAGCCGCGTCCGCGGTTATGGACAGTTGGAGTGGCCATACTGTTCTGTTGTTAGATGTTTTCAAAATGACTTATGATATGAATGATGAATCTTGACTTGACCACAACAGGGTTGTGACTATGACACTAGCTTCCCAATTTAAGTGATTCTAGAAATTTATTTTATCTTTCTTTGTTTCTGAACTTAGCTTAGGTTTCAAACTTAACTTCATAAATAAACCTAGAGTTAGCATTTCCTACTAGAACTACCTTACTTGTTAGTGATAGTTTGCGAGTACTTAAAGAGTACTCATGGCTTTTGTCCCTGGCTATTCCTATGGCCAGACTATGAAGGAGACTACCAAGATGAAGGACAGCAGGACGACTATGATAACTAGGACTATCTTCCATCGTTAGCATTGCCTGTGACCCTTAAGATGGACCCCACCACTACGCTTATTATTTATTCCGCTGCTTGTTGTATTAAGACTAGATCATGAGATCCTTTATTTGTGTAAGACCTTATTATGGGTTGTAATGGGTGATGTACTGTGATATCCAATCTGTTATGTCTCGCAAAAATGGTAATCATGGGATTGCGATGTATGGCATAACTAGCATCTGGGATTAAAAATCCGGGTGTTGACACGCCAGCAAACCGCCCACCGTCCACCTACCTCGCCCATGCTGGTAACCCTCTGTATCGCCGTCACCGACAAGCTCCGCCCACACCCGTCGGTCCCCTCGTCGAGCCTATATAAGGGAGCCTCCCCAGCACCATTTCTTCACACCACCCAGCTCCCCTCTCTCCACTGATCGTTTCCCCTCTCTCGCCGGAGCCGCTCGAGCAGTCCTTCGTCGGAATTCCACCGGAGGCAGCCGCTGTAGAGGAGGAGAAGTTGCAGCCGGTTTCATTCACCCCAGCCCCTGCCGCGAGCTTGCCTGAGTCCGTCGTCATCATCTAGTTTGTTTGCCTGCCTTGCCGCACTAGCTGGAGCCCTGGTACATCCCCAGTAGACCCCCACCGACCGCTTAGGGTTCAGTCTCGCCAGTGACGAGTCCGTCATCGACGACGACCGTGGACCGTTAGATCGTATTCTAATCGTGTGGTTCTTATCACCCCGTACCGCTTCGCTTTTTATGAGTCATTGATAGGCGGGACCCCCTGTCAGCAGCCCTCAGCGTCACGAAGTGTACACGGGCCGGCCCATTTAGTTTCCCGCGCTGAGCCAATAATTCAAATTAGGTTTTTTCTATTTAGACTTAAAATCAATTATGTCCTCTAGTTTAAAAATCAATTCAAGGAGTTTTATAAATCCAAATTGAGTGATTCCAATTTTGTTGGAAAGATAATTTAAATCTCTATCCAAGCCCATTGGATTTAAATCATTTAGAGTTAGATATCTCTCCTAGTAAACTAACAAGACAGAAGCATTTACACATTCAGACATTTTTATAAAATTAACCATAATAGCTTTTGAGTTGATTCCAACTCACATTTAACCATATCTATCTGAATATGTAATAATATTAAGGTTTGCATGCAGTGAATTTGGACTAGTACCAAAATAATGCTATATAGGCATTTCTAGTCACTTTAAATCATTAAATATTAAACTTAAACTTATTAAAATGTGATCCAACCTTTAAATAACATTCCCATATGTTAGAATATGTGGTGATGACATGTGTCCACATGATCCCATATTTTAATTGGAGAATATTAAATCTTAGTTATTTTCAATGAGTAGAAATTACTTTTCTCAAATAAAAAGAATGATGTTAGTTAATTAAACCTTGTGATGCTTGTGATGATAATAAATTATCAAATGTGTGCCTTAGTGTGCTAAGTAGACTAGTTAAGTATTGTTTGGTGATTGTGTATCCTGTATGTATTTATAGACGATAGTAACGACCAAGCTTTCAAGGAGGAGGAGTTCTACCAAGAGGAGGAGGAAGAAAACTTCAACCACTACACCAACCAAGGCAAGCTATTATTGGAAAGCTAAAACTTGCAAGTATTACACTAGCAAGCCATCATTAACAATGCAAGCTAACCCTTGCAATCTAGATAACATAAGCAAAGGCATTAGGTATGCTTTGGTTATACCATTTTGACTTATACCTACTCCAAGTTTATTTTCAAGCTTTACCTTCTTTACTTTACCAAAGTCCTTTACTTGTTTAAAGGTAGCATAAGAGTATAAAACTTGACCTATCTAGTTAGATTTAGATGTCATTCTATGGCATGATATTGAGATTAGCATCCCATATTAGTGAACACTCTTAACTTAGTAGTTTAGAGCTAAACCAAAACTTGATTCACTATAGATGGGAGTACTTGGTGAAAATGACTTGTGAAAACCTTGGAATGATGAGTCATTCTATTGAGATGTTTTGACATGTGTGGAGAAACACAAATGGTTTATGATGATGAAAATGTTGAGGCATGAGCCTTAGCCCTTTTACAAAACCGATGGTTAGGTTCGGATGCGATACCATTCCAATTTTACCGTACAACCACAATACCTGAATTGGGTAAGGCTTAGACGGAAGTTTATATGCATTAGTATTAGTTCCCTCGCGGGAGAGGTTTGAGATGAGGCTACCTCTCAATGTTGTCCACCTATGCAGTGCCCAGGATGACAGATGGTCATGGCTGGGAGGCCATACTCATAGGAGAGGTGCTTATACTAGAGTGTGTAAAGGAAAGGTTATGTTTGATTATCTGCATACTAAGTATGATGATTCAGGGTTATCCCTGACGGATGTATCGAATGTTGTGGTGAAAGTGCACCACCTCTGTAGAGTGTCAAACTATTCGAGTAGCTGTGTCCGAGGTTATGGACAGTTGGAGTGGCCATACTGTTCCGTTGTCAGATGTTTTCAAAACAAGTTATGAAATGAATTGTGACATGACTTGACCACAACAGAGTTGTGACTATGGCAATTAAGTTCCCACTTAGGTGATTTCAAACTTTATTTTATCTTTCTTTGTTTCTGAACTCAGCTTAGGTTTCAAACTTAACTTCACAAATGAACTTAGAGTTAGCAATCCTACTAGAACTATCTCACTTATTAGTGATAGTTTGCGAGTACTTAAAGAGTACTCATGGCTTTTGTCCCTGGCTATTCCCGTGGCCAGACTATGAAGGAGACTACCAAGAGGAAGGACAGCTGGATGACTATGATATCTAGGACTATCTTCCATCGTCAGCATTGCCTGTGACCTTGAAGATGGACCCCACCGCTACGCTTATTAGTTATTCTGCTGCTTGTTGTATTAAGACTGGATCATGAGATCGTTTATTCATGTAAGACCTTATTATGGTTTGTAATGGATGATGTACTGTGATATCGAATCTATTATGTCTCGCAAAAATGGTAATCCTGGGATTGCGATGTTTGTCATAACAGGCATCTGGGATTAAAAATCCTGGTGTTGACAAGTTGGTATCAGAGCCAGTCGGACCATAGGAGACCCTAGTTAGAATGGACGTCCGAATAAAAACCTAGTTTCAAAAACCAAAGTGAGTATTTATGAAAACTATTTCATCTCTTACCCTTGGGAATTCTTTCTCTCAAAAAAATTCATGTTCCTCCAAATTCTTACATTACTACATAAAATTTTGACACACTTGATCACTTCACTAACTTTCTCATCCTCAATTCTTATAGATGGAAACTCAGTTCAGCAAGTTCTACCAGTTGGGCAACGGAGGTCAGCTCATCTTTGAGAGGGATCTTGATGCACTATCGGAGTACTTGGGACGCTCGCATCCGGAGTTTCTAGGAGCTCAACTTCCTGGACCCCTAGGAGGAGACTTACAATGGCTAGTCACCGCTGATCTTCGAGGCCAGATAGAAGCACTAACTTCCGGGAGGATCCAGTTCTCCGTGAGAGAGAACAACTGGCTAGATGGATTAGCCAGGGCAATGCATGAAGCTCTCGCACGTTCGTGTGCCATGAGTGTCAACCAAATCCAAGGAACCCGCTTTGCTCACTATGCAAGGCGTGATTTTATGGGAATGCCCATGGAGATGCTAAGTCACCCGGAGTTGAAGCGTCAAGTAGAGAACCTCGACTTCCTGCTGTACGACAGACAGAAGGAATTGGACAATGCTAGAGAGTTCGCCAACCACAACCTCGCCCTTGCCGCCCAGAAGGCCCAGACTTTCTCACTGGTCGTCAAGGATCATCAGTCTCTTCGCCGTCAGCGCGCAAAGAAGGATCGCACCATCGACCGTCTTCGCAAGAAGGTGGCCGATCTCGAGAAGACCATCAAGGAGCAAGAAGCTCAGCTCGCAGCAAAAGAAGAAGAAGAGGAAGGTGAAGACATCCAGGGAGATATGGATTCTTACCTCAGCAATGATGACGACTATCTGGAGGAGGATGCTGTGGACTTCTACACCAACGATGATGATTCTGACTTCATCGATGATGAGTAGATGCACTAGAGCACTATCGTAGAGTGAGGAGTATCGGTCCCATTGTATCGTAGCTTGCAGAATGGTTCTTAAAACCATTTGTTTTCCTTCGATGGTGTGGTGTGTGTGTGTGTTTGTATCACGTGCTTTGCTTGAATGAATGAAATAAAGTTAGTTGCAAAACCTGAGTCAAACTCAAAGTTTTAGCTTTGAAATCAAGACCATGAACCTTAGAACTTTCCCTCTTACCCCTTTATCTATCTCAATCTTCAGATGACTCGTGGAAACCCCAGAGGGAGAAGCTCATCACAAGACCCGATGCTTCAGATTATGCAGTTTCTAGTTGCCGACCGTGAAGCTAGCAGGGCAGAGCGCCAAGCCAACCTAGCAACTCTGCAGCAGATCGCTCAAATGGCCCAAAACATTCAAGGCCATGGAAATCAGGATCATCAAGGATCCAAACTGAAGAATTTCTAGAATACCAATCCCCCAATCTTTAGCACTTCGGAGAACCCACTAGATGCAGATGACTGGTTGCAGACAATGGAGAACAACTTAGAAGTAGCCAGAGTTGATGACAACGAGAAAGTTCTTTTTGCCACCCACCATTTGGCAGGAGATGCAAGAGCATGGTGGAGCAGCACCCGCACAATGAACCACGGTCAAGTGATGACATGGGAAGCCTTCAAAATGAAGTTCAACAGCACCCACGTGCCACAGGGTCTAGCCACCAGAATGAGGGATGAATCCAGAGAGTTAAAGCAAGGCAAAATGACTGTAGTGGAGTACCGTGACAGATTCTTGTCCCTCGCCAGGTATGCACCTGATGAGATCAACACGGATGCCAAGAAGAAGAAGAGATTCCTGAACGGACTGCATGATCAGATGCAGACTGTCCTCGTCAACATCTGTTTTGAAGATCTCGAAGAACTAGTCGACTCTACCATTCAGATGGAAGGGAAGATCCACCAGGCAAACGACAACCGCAAGCGTCGTATGATGCACCAAGCTGGATCCAATGGTCACCAGAAGTACCGTCCCAACCTTTCTGCGAGATATGCACCAAGGAACAACCGACCCCCAATGTCTCGCCCAAGCTACCCCAACCGTAGCGGAGGAAATGTGAAGTCCGGAGGAAACAACAATCACCCCCGGCAACTCCAACAATTTCAACTGTGCACCTGCCAAGCACAACAACAAAAACAGCAACAACAACAACACTGCACCCAGAACTGGAAGCAATGCTGTTCCTGTGGCAGCAAAAGACAAGTCTTAGATCACTTGTTTCGAGTGTAGAGTGAAGGGTCACTATTCCAATGAGTGTCCCAAGAAGATTGCCGCCACTGCCAATGTGAATGCCCCAGCTCAACATCAGCGTCGTGTTCAACCAGGAAGAAGATTCGCCCTAGGGAACCCTCACAAGCGCAATGGTCGTCTTTTCCACATGAACGACGAAGAAGCCCAAGAAGCGCCAGATGTAGTGCTGGGTATGTTTTCTATCAACTCAGTTTTAGCAAGAGTGTTGTTTGATTCTAGAGCATCGCACTCATTTGTCACCAAAGAATTTGCATGCACTAGTAAGATTCACCCAACCAATTTGAAGCATGTCATGATAGTTCAAATCCCCGGTTCAACTATAAAAGCTAGAAAAATTTGCAAAGTTGTGCCTATCAGAATACATGGGATAGATTTTTATGCCAATCTAATAGTACTTGGAACCAAAGGTTTGGAAGTAGTACTAGGTATGGATTGGATGTCAAAGCATAAAGGATTGATTGACTATGCCAAGAAAGCCATCACCATGACCAGTAGCTCGGGAGTCTCAGTAGAGCATATATCTGAAACCTTACCCCGTCAATTCAAGTGCAACAAGAGTCTAACCCTACCCACCCTAGACCAAGTCAGAGTAGTCTATGAATACCCCCGCGTATTCCCAGATGAATTGCCGAGCATGCCCCCGGATAGGGATATTGAGTTCATTATTGAACTAATCCCCGGAACCGGACCCATAGCCTAGAGACCCTGTAGCATGAACCCCTCAGAGTTAGTGGAATTGAAGAAGCAGTTGGACGCTATGTTGGCAACATGCTTGATTCAACCAAGCACATCGCCATGGAGATCGCCAGTGTTATTTGTTGATAAGAAAGATGGAGGCAACCGGTTGTGCACAGATTACAGAAAGCTGAATGACGTCACCATCAAAAACAAGTACCCTTGCCAAAGATAGAGGATCTATTTGATCAGTTGACCGGAGCAAATGTATTCTCTAAGATTGATCTTAGGACTGGTTATCACCAACTTAAGATTCGTGCAACGGATATTCCAAAGACCGCCTTTACTACTCATTTTGGATTATACGAGTATACAGTCATGTCTTTTGGATTAACCAATGCCCCTGCTTATTTCATGAATCTCATGAGTAAGATCTTTATGAAATTTCTAGACAAGTTTGTCGTTGTGTTTATCAACGATATCCTTATCTACTCCAAGTCAGAAGAATAGCATGAGCAACATCTGAGAATCATCCTTGAAACCCTTAGAGAGCATCGGTTGTATGCCAAGTTCAGCAAATGTGAGTTTTGGCTGAAAGAGGTAAGATTCTTAGGACATATTGTGTCTGACGGAGGAATAGCTGTTGATCCCACCAAGATCAGAGTTGTCGAAGCATGGGAAGCCCCAACCACTCAAACCCAAGTCCGTGCATTTCTCAGATTAGCGGGATACTACCACAAGTTCGTAGAAGGATTTTCGAGCATAGCAAGACCCATGACCCAATTGTTGAAGAAGGACAAGAAGTTTGAATGGACTGACAAATGTGAAGCCAGTTTCCAAGAGCTCAAGAAGAAATTGATTTCAGCCCCAATATTGATCATGCCAGATATCAAGAAGCCATTTGATGTGTATTGTGATGCATCCAAGATTGGTCTCGGATGTGTATTGATGCAAGAAGGCAAAGTCATCGCTTATCTGTCTCGACAACTAAAGCATCATGAGAAGAATTATCCGACCCATGATCCTGAATTAGCAGCCGTAGTTTTGGCATTGAAGACATGGCGTCATTATCTTATGGGTAATCGCTATGAGATTTATTCAGATCATAAAAGCTTGAAGTATATTTTCACCCAGAAGGAGCTGAATATGAGGCAAAGGAGATGGATAGAGTTAATCAAGGATTATGACCTTGACATTCACTATCACCCCGGCAAAGCCAATGTGGCAGCGGATGCTCTTAGCAGATTGCCGTGTAGGCTAAACACCATGATCAAGGAGAAGAAACCCAGTTTGTATGAGGAGTTGGAGTAGTTTAGGACTGAGCTAGTTAGCAAAGGATTTATAGCTAGCATTGAACTTCAACCCACATTGATTAGCCAAATCAAGGAAGCCTAGAAGGGAAATGAAAGTATCGACGGAATCAAACGTCGTATTGGTGCAGAAAAGGTACCTGCATTCACCGAAGACAAAGAAGGAGTTTTGTGGTACAAAGGCCGTATCTGTGTGCTAGCAGATTTGGAGCTGAAGCAAGTTATCATCCAGGAAGATCATGATACTCTTTACTCTATCCACCCCATAGGAACAAAGATGTATCAAGATTTGAAAGAGCAATTTTGGTGGCACAAGATGAAGAGAGAAATCGGAAGCTACATAGCCAAGTGTGATATCTGTCAGAGAGTCAAAGCGGAACATCAGAGACCTGCAAGACTGTTGCAACCATTGCAGATTCCGGAATGGAAATGGGATTCTGTCGGAGTGGACTTTATCACTGGTTTGCCTACTTCTAGTAGGGGAAATGACTCAATCTGGGTCATCGTTGATAGACTGTCCAAGGTAGCTCATTTCATACCTATCAAGAAAACCTACCAGAGTTCGAAGCTAGCAGAGTTGTACATTGCTAGAATTATTAGTCTGCATGGAACCCCCAAGACCATAGTATCGGATCGAGGAACCCAATTTACCTCGAGATTTTGGCAGAAAGTCCAAGAAGGATTAGGAACCAAGTTGAATTTTAGCATCGCTTATCACCTGCAAACCGATGGACAGACTGAAAGAGTCAACCAGATCCTAGAAGATATGTTGAGAGCTTGTGTGTTAGAGTATAGATGAAAATGGGAAGATTGCCTCCCTTTTGCAGAATTCTCATATAACAACAGTTATCAAGCCAGTTTGCAGATGGCACCATTTGAGTTCCTATATGGAAGAAAGTGTCGTACCCCTTTGAATTGGTCGCAAGTAGGAGAGAGTCAGATTTTTTGACCCGACATTCTCCGAGAAGCCGAAGAGAAGGTTCACAAAGTCCATGAGCACCTCAAGACCGCCCAATCCAGACAGAAGAGTTATGCTGACAAGAGAAGGAGAGACATGACTTTCAATGTCAGAGATTTCGTGTATCTCAAGGTTTCGCCATTGAAGGGAACCCAATGTTTTAGTCTGAAAGGAAAGTTAGCCCCCCGATATATCGGGCCCTTCAAGATTCTGAATCACCGAGGAGAAGTATCTTATCAACTAGAACTGCCTGAAGAGATGTCTGCCATCCACAATGTGTTCCATATCTTGTTACTTCGCAAATGCCTAGAAGTGCCAGAGAAGACCGAAGTGTTCAAAAACATCGATCACCGAGCTGTTGATATCAACAAGGATCTGACATATCGTGAAGTACCCATCCGTATCCTAGAGGAAGCCTACAGAACCACCAGGACCCGAAGTATCAAATTTCTCAAGATTCAATGGAGCAACCATACCGAAGAAGAAGCCACTTGGGAGCGAGAGGATTACATTAGGACAGAGTTCCCAGATCTCTTTAGTTCCTAGTTTTCTTTCTTAAATCTCGGGACGAGAATTTTTTTAAGGGGGGAAGGTTTGTAACATCCCAAAACTTCAATCCAAGAGTATTAAGATCCAAATCATCAATTTGAGGGTTAACAAAAACTTTTCCATTTAAAAATCTTTAAGCATTCATATGTGTGTGCATTTAAAATAGGAGTTGTTTTGAATTGCCATGTTTGAGTGATCTATTGATTGTAAAATGATTCTAAGGTAAATTACACATCATCTAGATCATCCCCAAGCAAATCCCAAAGAGAAAGAAATCAAAAAGAATAAATAATGGAAATGGTCACTTTTGCCATTTTAATCAACTAGCCCACTTTGGGTGTCCCTAGCACTGAATTCCCAACGGAGACAATTGTGGTTCTTTGCACCCCTTGCTAGTACAAGTAGTGATGTGCCAAGACCCACTTTGTGATCTCCCAAAAACATTTGAACTCTAAATTTAAATGACATTTGAAAATTGAATCTAATTCATATGTATAGATCACACTTTTTAAAAAACCACTCAAATGAACTCCATTTCAAAATCCCAAGCAAACCAAGATGCTTAAGCTTAAGATAAACAACTCCACCAAAAATCACCTCAAAATTCAAACAAAAGTTTCATGCGGCCATTTGATCGAACAGGTGGCAGGCAGAAAAATTCTGGCCTCACTAATAATGTTGCCAATTGATCTCTTGTCCCCCATTCGACCCTCTCTGCTCTCCCTGTCTCCCCCAGCTCTAACCAAACCATCAACCAGCTCCCCCTTCACCGCTAGCAGCAGTGGCGCGCCACCCAAATATGGTCGTCGGCGGCCAAACGCGGGCAACGCTTACCAGATCGCACCAAACTAGCTTGCCCACTAGCTCCGCCCAACCCTACCGTGACTCCCTGTCCACCCCTCGATCAATGTCAGCCCCTGGACCACCCCAGAGCAGCACCGACCTTTCTCTCTGCGCCATGCGCAGTGCACGCCAGAGCGCCCTCGCCGCCAGCACGCCACAGACCGCGCCTCGACAGCAGACAGTGCACGCCGCTCCGCCTCGACCCCCTCAAACCGCAAGACACGGCCGTGCACCGCCACGTGACCCACAGTCACTAAAAGCACCATCGAGCACCGCCTCTATCTCCTAGAGCGCGGGAAGCTCCCGACCGTTAGGCACTGTCCCTAGCATTGCCATAGAGGACCACCAGCAGACCGCCCACTGGCTCCCTACCTCGCCCACGCTGGTAGCCCTCTGTATCTCCGTCACCGACGAGCTCCGCCCACACCCGTCGGTCCCCTCGTCGAGCCTATATAAGGGAGCCACCCTAGCACCATTTCTTCACACCACCCAGCTCCCCTCTCTCCACTGATCGTTTTCCCTCTCTCGTCGGAGCCACTCGAGCAGCGCATCACCGGAATTCCACCGGAGGCAGCCGCTACAGAAGAGGAGAAGTTGCAGTCGATTTCGTCCACCCCAACCCCTGCCGCGACCTCGCCTGAGTCTGTCGCCGTCGTCCAGTTCGTTTGCCCACCTCGCCACACTAGCTGGAGCCCTAGTACGTCCCCAGTAGACCCCCACCGACCACTTAGGGTTCAGTCTCGCCGGCGACGAGTCCGTCGTCGACGACGACCGTGCACCGTTAGATCGTATTCTAATCGTGTGGTTCTTATCGCCCCGTACCGCTTCGCGTTTTATGAGTCACTGACAGGCGGGACCCCCTTGTCAGCAGCCCTCAGCGCCGCGGAGTGTACACGGGCCGGCCCCTTTAGTTTCCCGCGCTGGGCCAGTAATTCAAATTAGGTTTTTTCTCTTTAGACTTAAAATCAATTCTGTCCTCTAGTTTAAAAATCAATTCAGGGAGTTTTATAAATCCAAATTGAGTGATTCCAATTTTGTTGGAAAGATAATTTAAATCTCTATCGAAGCCCGTTGGATTTAAATCATTTAGACTTAGAGATCTCTCCAAGTAAAAATAACAAGACAGAAGCATTTGCACATTCAGACATTTTTATAAAATTAACCATAATAGCTTTTGAGTTGATTCCAACTCTCAAAAATCACATTTAACCATATCTATCTGAATATATAATAATATCAAGGTTTGCATGCAGTGACTTTGGACTAGTACCAAAATAATGCTATATAGGCATTTCTAGTCACTTTAAATTATTAAATATTAAACTTAGACTTATTAAAATGTGATCCAACCTTTAAATCACATTCCCATATGTTAGAATATGTGGTGATGACATGTGTCCACATGATCCCATATTTTAATTGGAGAATATTAAATCTTAGTTATTTTCAATGAGTAGAAATTACTTTTCTCAAATAAAAAGAATGAAGCTAGTTTATTAAACCTTGTGATGCTTGTGATGATAATAAATCATCAAATGTGTGCCTTAGTGTGATAAGTAGACTAGTTAAGTATTGTTTGGTGATTGTGTATCCCGTATGTATTTATAGACGATAGTAACGGCCAAGCTTTCGAGGAGGAGGAGTTCTACCAAGAGGAGGAAGAAAACTTCAACCACTGCACCAACCAAGGCAAGCAATTATTGGCAAGCTAACACTTGCAAGTATTATACTAGCAAGCCATCATTAACAATGCAAGCTAACCCTTGCAAGCTAGATAACCTAAGCAAAGGCATTAGGCATGCTTTGGTTATACCATTTTGACTTATACCTACTCCAAGTTTATTTTCAAGCTTTACCTTCTTTACTTTACCAAAGTCCTTTACTTCTTTAAAGGTAGCATAAAAAGTATAAAACTTGATCTATCTAGTTAGATTTAGATGTCATTCTATGGCATGAGATTCAGATTAGCATCCCATATTAGTGAACACTCTTAACTTAGTAGTTTAGAGCTAAACCAAAACTTGATTCACTATAGATGGAAGTACTTGGTGAAAATGACTTGTGAAAACCTTAGAATGACGAGTCATTCTATTGAGATATTTTGACATGTGTGGAGAAACACAAATGGTTTATGATGATGCAAATGTTGAGGCATGAGCCTTAGCCCTTTTAAAAAACCGATGGTTAGGTTCGTATGCGATACCATTCCAATTTTACCGTACAACCACAATACCTGAATTGGGTAAGGCTTAGACGGAAGTTTATATGCATTAGTATTAGTTCCCTCGCGGGAGAGGTTTGAGATGAGGCTACCTCTCAATGTTGTCCACCTATGCAGTGCCCAGGATGACAGATGGTCATGGCTGGGAGGCCATACTCATAGGAGAGGTGCTTATACTAGAGTGTGTAAAGGAAAGGTTATGTTTGATTATCTGCATACTAAGTATGATGATTCAGGGTTATCCCTGATGGATGTATCGAATGTTGTGGTGAAAGTGTACCACCTCTACAGAGTGTGAAACTATTCGAATAGCCGCGTCCGCGGTTATGGACAGTTGGAGTGGCCATACTATTTCATTGTCAGATGTTTTCAAAACAACTTATGAAATGAATTGTGACATGACTTGACCACAACAGAGTTGTGACTATGGCAATTAAGTTCCCACTTAAGTGATTTCAAACTTTATTTTATCTTTCTTTGTTTCTGAAGTCAGCTTAGGTTTCAAACTTAACTTTACAAATGAACTTAGAGTTAGCAATCCTACTAGAACTATCTTATTTGTTAGTGATAGTTTGCGAGTACTTAAAGAGTACTCATAGCTTTTGTCCCTGGCTATTCCCGTGGCCAGACTATGAAGGAGACTACCAAGAGGAAGGACAGCAGGATGGCTATGATATCTAGGACTATCTTCCATCGTCAGCATTGCCTGTGACCCTGAAGATGGACCCCACCGCTACGCTTATTAATTATTCCACTGCTTGTTGTATTAAGACTGGATCATGAGATCCTTTATTCGTGTAAGACCTTATTATGGTTTGTAATGGATGATGTACTGTGATATCCAATCTGTTATGTCTTGCAAAAATGGCAATCCTGGGATTACGATGTATGGCATAACATGCATCTGGGATTAAAAATCCGGATGTTGAAACTACACAAGGCAAACCGCTCATAAACCTCGGCCATCTTACCAACATCTGGAACCATCTTCCCAACATCTGGAGCCATCGTTCCACATAAAGTCCACCCGCCTCCGCTAAGGCATGTCGACCAAGTTGACAACCTCGCCGCACTAGTGGCACAAGAATGTCGTGCATGCCACGCAAGAACCTGCCACTTTGCATGAGGTTGTTACAATCCATTGATCCCAACGCAAGAGAAGCCACATACAACCGCCAACGCTGACTTTACAAGGCGATGGCATATTGCCCGCTCCGGCTAAACGAAGGTTGGGTTTTCACTCGGAGAGCCCAAACCATACTCACCGGAAGAGAGAGCAAATTTCACTGATGATTCCTCCAAGTAGGAAAAATACGTCTGTAGACGCCGCCATCATCAACACCGAACCGAGGGTCAGGGGATAGCTTTTGCCCATATCTTCTCCTCCTTGATAAAAAGATTCACCAGACTAGAACACTCGAGAGCACCCCATGTCCTCACATTTAGCATGTCGTGCGCATATCTCCATCATCGACTGCCAAGCACCTAGAATCGGCGTCCATAGAATCACATCATGTTGCCACATTCCACCGGGACGACACAAGATCCACCGCTCACACATATACTTTATCTTTACT
This sequence comes from Avena eriantha, assembly GCA_910589775.1. NCBI lineage: Eukaryota > Viridiplantae > Streptophyta > Magnoliopsida > Poales > Poaceae > Avena > Avena eriantha. The sequence goes on from OU342741.1 coordinate 400,040,547, forward strand.
ATTAATTTCAAAAACATGGTGAATGCCTGGTGTCACACATGCAAAAATTACAAACGAAATGCCACTCCACATCGATAACCTCTCCCTTTATATCTCTTTTATCACGTGCATAACTGGGTTACCTAAAACAAACATCCTTGTTTGTCTCAACAGCTAACAGAAATACGCCACACGGAAATCTCCCATGTCTCAACAAACTAACAGAAATACTCCACACGTAAGTTTGGTTCGTAGTTCGTAGGTCCGATCTGCATGCTCCTCTGCGACTATAGCCGTTGTTGTTTTTAAGTGTTCATGGCTCGCTGTCCATGCCTCGCTGCACACTCCTCCTGATCCCGGTCTCCCTCGCCGCCGGCGCCTCTCCAATTCGGGCTGCCTGACTAGGCCCCGTTCGTTCTAGGAATATAAAGTAGCGATCCCCCAGCGCCACCCACCCTACCCCACCAAAATCGCTGCCACCATGAGAAACCGGAGAACGACGGGGATGTGACCGGCTGCCTAAGGTTTCAGTGCCACCGTCGTCGCCTCCACTGACCTGGCCTGTCCCTCCACCCCCTACGCCTACATGCCCTCCTGGTTTCCACCACCACTTCCCTCACCCTTGCCCGAACACGGGCAGCTCTCACGGAAGGGCAAGCAGACGACAGAGGTTGGTCACTGCGGGCCGCAGTGCTGGCTCACCCATATTCGATCTTCCGTGTCAGATTCGACGACACGGAGCTGCAATTTCTAAGGGGACCATATGTGCAGGGGAGCCCCACCGTCGAAGTCTACATGATCCAGCGGCACATTCGACTGTGCACTCGCCCGAGGTTGCCTCCGGTCAACGTTGATTTAGATGTCAAAATCTCTAGCAACGACCTAATCTAACTTTCCACCAGGCTGCAGAAGTGCATAATTGGTACCTTAGATGGATTATGGATACATCCCGTGATGTTTTCCTATAGCAGAGGAGGAGTACGTACAATAATTAGTTTCATTAAATCAGTAAGCAGCTGCAATTACCGAGACTGCTGATCCAATGGAAATACAACGACCAGTGGCAGGACTGTTCACTGTTCACCCAATTTTATATTGTTCATGTTCTTTGGCTCCTGAACCATTAGGATCCGGACTGTTTTTTACTCATACAGTTCAGCTGTTGTCTTGGTTCATAACGGTTTGTTCCTTTTTTGTACTTTACATGTTCATCTTAAACCGGTAGAGAAAATAAATTTTATCTTGATTAGTCAGGTACTAAGGTTATGACTTTTGTGCTATCAACAGTGAAGTTATTATACATTCATAGGGTGTGGGCATGAACAAACAGAAAAAGTCCATATGGTGTACTGTCTTCTGCATCTTGAAGATTACTGCTCATTCTATCAGAAAAAGGTGAAATAAATATCTATATACTGTTGAGTCTTTGCATCTCTTGAAAATATTTTCAATGTCATCTAGACTTGTGGCAGGAAAGGTTGTGGAGCATATCCGTGAATGGGCGATCCTGGATGAATCTCATGTCAAGCTGGACTACAGTTAGCTCATGCTTATTCGCAACCTTGATTTATTCATTTGTTTTCCTGTAAAAATGCGCAACAAAGTGCAGTAAAATTAATGCCCATTTTTTAACAGTTTAGTCTTTTTAGGAGTGTGCTTGAGTCAAAGATGAGTTGAAGCGATGTAACTACCTCGGTGAATTACGCTCTTAGTTGCATGCCTGGATGAGCGAGAGTGGTTAAAATAGTACGGTGGGGCCTAGGGGCACTCACAGGTAGACCTTTCGGCCGTCCTAACCACTTTCAGAACATCGGGACAAGAACGAGCGGCGTAATCGACAGGCGAAGGGATCAACTACATACACAAGTGAGTATGTATGCAAGCCACATACAACAGTTCTCAGAGCCATTCCATCTAAAAGAAATAGAAATATTGTAACGCCATACAGCAAGATCCAAATATCCTAGATAGAGATAATAGTTTAGGATAGCTCCTCATACATCAAACATCAGAGTATCAGGCGAAAGTGGAAAACAAGATCCGAGTATGGATAAGAAGAAAATCGGCATAAGATGCCACATAAATAAACACATCCCACCCATAGATCTCACGGATCCCCGTTCCCGGAATCTCTACACCGAGTGATCGTTGCCAACATCATCCATCTCCTCCACCCAGTATCCATCTTGCGAATACACCTGTTCATCTGAATCAAACAATTTATCGTGTGAGACCCTAGGGGTACTCAGCAAGTCTTTATGCCTCTAAAGGGAACATACCTGGGGTGACGCAATTGCAGCAAAAGATAATAACTAACAAGCCTATAGATACTCGCTAACCATCCGCCTAACCAATGATAGACGGATGTCTGTTAATTAAGAACAACAGTTATAACAGTATAATTAACAAATCCATCCTCCTTCTCGCTTACCAACGAGAAAGCGGACGAACAACCCCCATCCGTAGGCAGTTTTATTAACCATTCCATGAGTATTGCACTATTTACTAGTCAGGTACTTAGTCAATTTAAAAGCGGTACTTTAGTTAGACTTGTCTATGATCGAGAAACTGTGCTCCAAGTCGTCCATAACCGCCGACACGGCTTTCAGAAAGATTTACCCTGCAGGGGTGCACGAATAGCAACACACACTCGATCAACCTCGGAAAAACCAACTCAAAACCCAACGAGGCATACACGACAAAGCGATCACAGGATTCATAAAATATTTCAGGGGGCCACCCCATTAAGCTACCCGCAATGAAGCTAGCTGACTCCGAGACGGACTCAAGGTTTGTGCCAATGGCTGTAAACGACTGGGAAGCCGAAAGTGTGACTGGGCTTGTCGATACCGCGAAAACACTCCGCAATCCTAAACAGTACAGGTGCTCCACGCACAATCTTAAATAATACAGTAAAACATGGCATAAGTACAGGATAGTAACAACGCCCCAAACTACTTTCTGGCCCCAAGAAATAGAAATGAATCAAGCTCTGGCTCAGGGGGGTCCATAAGGCCTCCCGGATGTGGATAGTGCGAATCGTCAAGGAACAGGAATCAAGTACTCGGGGTCCTACGAGACACAAGTGAGCAGGAAAAACCAAATAGCAGATATTGCTCACCGGTTCCTCTTTCATTAGTTATCCCATTACTACTCAGGTTAAGTTATTTAGGTACCTTGTTATCCATCAGACACTCACATACCCTACACATGCTGTTCTACGACTCGCATGGCTCAAACAACTCCTGTAGTAATGGCTCATGGGATTGAGGAACAGGCTCGCTGGGGTTTAAAAGTAAAGGCTATGCAGTACTTGGGATTCAATTTAATGCAATCGCGACTCAATGATGCAAGAATAAGATAGAGGCAATAGGTACTATATGTATGCAAGCATGTGGTAGTGCTTGCCTGGAAGCTCAGTTGAAGCGAGAGATGGATCTGGGTAGAACTCCTGTGATTCCTGATAATTCTCCTGCTGGGCGTCTATTCGAAGAAGAACCAAACAAACAAGGGCCAACATAAATAAAGTGCACAAGCATATGAATTAAAATGCGACAAGCAAACAAGCATGCCATGATGAATGATGCACAATTTACATGGCATTAAAGTAGCATGGCATGGGTGAGGTGTGGGGACAAGAATAATTCATTCTAGTATTTATTTGGTTAAGTTTTATTGCCATAAACAGTTCTGATTTTTAATAATGACATGATGCATGCTTCAATTCAGAACAAGGAATGCATAGCTAGAACGGGCTCGTCGCGCTGATCGATTTAGACATATTATTTGTTGAATTTGGAGTTATAGAATTAAAGTTATTAATTTATTAAGAAAAGGGCATTTTAGTGTAATTTTAATCATCTCGAAAATTTAAAGTGCTCAAACATTATTTTGAATGGCATATTTGAATTCCTCACATTTTTCTGATTCACAAACATATATCATTTGTTTTATTTGGATTTATAATTTAAAAGTTATTTAAAAACAGATTTGAATTTGTATTTAAACATTTACTAAAATCATTTTATTTAAACAGAAAATCGTCAGGTCTTTTTACATCCAGACAAAACTAGCCCAAGTCACTGATGGTGGGGCACGCGGTTGACTGGGCGAAACAGCGCGCAGGAACCTTTTACACCGGCACAGAGGCTAGCCCAGGAGACCGACGGGTGGGTCCAACGGGGCCGCGGGTCCATTGCGCGCGCGACCAGCCGGTGGGCGACACGTGGCGAAACCGGGGATTGCGGGTTGAGGTTTACGAAATCCTGGGGGCTTTTCTGCAAGACCGCCACGGGAGGCTGACAGGTGGGGTCGGAGGGGAGCACGGGTTGAGCAGAGAAAAAGTGTGTGTGTGTGGGGGGGGGGGGGGGGTGGGTAAGTGCAAAGCACGTAGCGGCAGTGTGGATCTTCTCTGCGGTTCTGACGCGACTGACGGACGCACGGCGCGGCGCAACGGGGGCTCGAACCTGCGACGCGGGGGCGCGTGCGCAGAGGCGAAGCCACTACGGTGGCTGTGGGGGCATTGACAGGAGGGGTGCTAGACGACTAAAAGAGGCACTATGCGGCACAGGAGTGTGCAGACGCCAGCGGCCGCCGCTGCACCGAGAGTGCTCGGCACAACGCTCGGTGAGGCCAAGCCACGAGGGAGAGAGAGAGAGGGTGTCAGAGGGGAAGACTAGCTCACCGCGGATTCGTAAGTGGGGTTGGATCGGGACAAGGCACAGCGGATCGTCGATGACGCAGGCGCACCCGGAGCTAGGGTTTGCGGCGGAGCGGCGGTGGTTCTGGTAGCTGCAGGGCGTCTCCTCCTCGCTGGCGTGTACTGGGCGATGCAGAAGGACCTCCTCGGCTTCCTCGACAACCTCCACGTCACGCCCACCTGCGGGTTCGAGGGATCGGTGGTGGATACTGACGGTGGATGCCGGCGAACAGAGAGGGAGGGTGGTGTCGGTGGGGAAGAAGATGGGAAGGGCAAGGCCCTGGGGATGGATCTGGGCTGCTACCAGACGAGGGAGAGGGAGTAGATAGGGATGGGGAGAGGGGATGCCCTGTGGAAGCGGGGTAAAGAGAAAGGTGGCTTCGGCCACCTTTCCTTCCTCCTCCTCACGTGCTCGTCGCGGCTAGGCAAGGGGCAGACAGGGGCTGCCAGGTGGGCCAGGGTGAGGACAAGGAGAGGCCAGCTCGGGTGGCCCCTTTGGGGCAGGGAGAGAGAGGGAGAAGGAGAGGGGAAGGCTCGGGGTAGCTAGGGTTAGCCTCGACTAGGTTTAGGAGGGGGCTCAGGTTATGGTGGTGTTAGGTTAGAGAGGGGTAGCTAGGGCCAGGTTGGCAGAGAGAGAGAGAGAGAAATGAGAGAAATGAGAGAAATGAGCTAGGGTGGTCGGCATGGAGAGGAGATGGTGAGGTGAGTGTTAGGGTAGAGAGGGTATTAGAGAGAGGGGGTAGGGGTAGGATCTTAGGATTTTGGGCTTCTCATGATCATGACAAGCTCAAGCAAGTAAAGATGTGTCCAAGAGTGGATGTGTGCCTAGGGTTTTGTGGAAGCATTGTCATGTGCATGGAACATACTCAAAAGAGGGGTGGTGAGGGTGGAAGGGAGAAAAGAACTAGGTGGTGAGAAACTAGATTGAGAAAAAGGGCTACACTTGCATATGCATGCACTATGGCTCAATAAAATAAAAGTGGTGGTGCCCTAAGAATGGTGGAGAAAAGAAAAGAGCCCACTTGGCTTGATTCCCAAAGAACCCAGATCCACTCATTAATCAAATTAAAACCAAAAGGATAGGATGGTGGTGGTTTGCATGGCCCATGCATGGGCATTAAATGCCTTGTTTTATTCTTGTGATAACAATAATAATGTATCATGGCATTATTCCCACGCATCCCCAAAGTGTGGAGTAAAGGCCAAGCAAAAAGAAAATAGAATTGGATCCATCCCAACCCACATAAGCTAGATTAAATGCCAAAAGAAATGAAAGCCCATGGGTACTTAGGATGGTGGAATTATAAGGTGGTGACAAATAAAGGTGGTGGAGTGGAATAAAATATATGCCCTCAACTCAACTTGGGCATCAAGCATTTATCAAGATTCAAATACAATATATCAAGAGCCAAATACAATTAATAATGCATATGAGAGAGAAGAACCAAAAGGAAAGGGTTTTTATATGATGCTCAATGCAAGGTGGCATGATGACATGAGCATGATATAATTATGATGCAACAATTATATGTAGGAAGTAGCATTTTATTATTAGACCATATAGCATTACATATGTTAGACAGATGGGATGCTACAACTCTCCCCCACTAAACAGGAATATCGCCCCGAGATTCTAGGAAGAAGAAGAAGACACGAAGAGGGTAGGATACTTGGCACGGAGCTCATCCTCGCATTCCCAAGTGGCTTCATCAACGGAATGGTGCGACCACTGCACCTTGCAGAACTTGATGGACTTGTTGCGAGTCCTTCTTTCTGTGACTTCAAGAATTTTTATGGGGTGTTCTTGATAAGACAGATCCTCTTGGAGATTGATAAGTTCATGGTCCACGGTCCTGCCGGGATCCTTGAAACACTTCTTGAGTTGAGAGATATGGAAAACATCATGGACCTTGAGTTTTTCAGGGAGCTCAAGAGCATAAGCAACTTCTCCTCTTCTTCCACGAATGTTGAAATGACCGATGTACCTAGGAGCCAACTTCCCTTTGATACCAAAGCGGTGCGTGCCTCTCATGGGAGTGACACGAAGGTAAACGAGATCACCAGGGACATACTCCATGTCCGTGTGCTTTCTGTCATAATTGCTCTTCTGGCGACATTGAGCAATCTTTAGGTTTTCAAGAATGATGTGAACCTTCTCCTCCGCTTGAGTTACAATGTCGGGGCCAAACAATATTCTTTCACCTGCGCCCGACCAACCAATCGGAGTTCTGCATTTGCGACCATAGAGAGCCTCAAATGGTGCCATCTTTAGACTTTTCTGGAAGCTGTTGTTGTAAGAGAATTCAGCATAAGGAAGACATTCTTCCAACTTCATGCCGAAAGAGATAACGCAAGCACGGAGCATATCTTCCAGAATCTGATTGATCCTTTCAACTTGTCCTTGCGACTGAGGGTGGTAAGCTGTGCTGAAGTTCAATTTTGTTCCCAAAGCATTTTGGAAACTTCCCCAGAACTTGGAAGTGAAGATGCTTCCACGGTCTGAGCTGATCTCAAGAGGAACCCCATATAGAGAGACAATTCTGTTGATATAGAGCTCAGCCAACTGAATTGCAGAAATTGTTTCCTTGACGGGAAAGAAGTGAGCCACTTTAGAAAGCCTGTCGATGACAACAAAGATTGCATTGTTGCCCTTCTGCGACCTTGGAAAACCAGTGATGAAGTCCATCTCTACTTTCTCCCATTTCCATTCCGGAGGCTTCAATGGCTGTAGAAGACCGGGAGGTTTCTGATGGACAGCATTAACTCTGCGACAGACATCACACTCCGAGACATACTTGGCACAATATCGTTTCAACCCAGGCCACCAATATTGTGTTTTCAAGTCCATGTACATCTTAGTGCTGCCAGGGTGGATAGAAAAAACAGAATCATGCGCCTCCTTGAGAACTTGCTCTCTTAAACCCGGGTAGTTCGGAACAAACATCCAGTGTTCAAAGAAAAGAGTGCCTTGGTCGTCGACGTGGAAGGACTCATACTTCGGAAGCTGAATATTAGAGATGATCTTTTTAGTGTAAGGATCACCAAGTTGAATGGAACGAACTTTTTCTTCCAAGAGAGGGGTTGTCAGAAGGTTCAGAAGATACCCTTGATCCAAAATTTCAAAGTTGAGCTTGCGGAACTCCTCGCACAAGAGAGGCTGTTCTTCTTCCACCATGAGGTTGTTGACATAAGCTTTTCGGCTGAGAGCATCGGCCATGACATTAGCTTTGCCCGGAGTGTAGTTGATGGTTAAATCGAAATCATTTATTGCTTCAATCCACCTCCTCTGACGAAGGTTGAGATCAGGCTGTGTGAAGATATACTTCAGACTCTTGTGATCAGAAAAGATCTCACAACGGTTGCCAAGCAAGTAATGCCTCCATACTTTCAAAGCAAAGACAACTGCTGCGAGTTCGAGGTCATGTGTAGGATAGTTGATCTCATGCGTCTTCAACTGTCGAGAGGCATAAGCAACAACTTGTTTTTCTTGCATAAGGACCGCACCCAATCCTTGCAATGAGGCGTCACAGAATATCTGGAAAGGCTTTGATGTATCTGGAGGAACCAAGACTGGTGTGGAAGTGAGCTTCTCTTTGAGTGTTTCAAAGCTTGCTTGACATGCAGGAGTCCAAAGGTATTTCTTGCCTTTCTTGAGGAGATCGGTAAGAGGCTTCGCAATCTTCGAGAAGTTTTGAACGAAGCGACGGCAATAACTAGCCAGACCAAGGAAACTCCAGACTTCTTTGACATTTATGGGTGGAAGCCAATCGACAATTGTCTTAATAGTTTCTGGGTTGACGGCAATGCCCTTGGCAGAGATGACGTGACCAAGGTAGGTGACTTGAGGCAGCCAGAATTCACACTTGGAGAACTTTGCATACAGGCGGTTCTCACGAAGCTTGTTTAGGACACACCGAAGGTGTTCTTCATGTTCTTCCTTTGACTTAGAATAGACTAGAATGTCATCCAGATAGACCACAACGAACTTATCAAGATACTCCATGAAAACCAAGTTCATAAGCCTCGAGAAGGTGGCAGGTGCATTGGTGAGACCGAAAGACATGACCGTGTACTCGTACAGGCCATAGCGGGTAGTGAAAGCTGTTTTGGGAACATCTTCCTTGCGAATCTTGATCTGATGGTATCCACTTCTCAAGTCAAGCTTAGAGAATACCACAGCTCCAGCTAGCTGATCGAAGAGATCATTAATCCGCGGAAGGGGATATTTATTCTTGATGGTTTTAGCATTGAGTGCCCGATAGTCAACACAAAGTCTCTTAGTCTTGTCTCGCTTCTTCACAAAGATGGTTGGGCTACCCCAAGAAGAAGTACTGTGTTGAATGAAACCCAACTTCTCTTGTTCATCAAGCTGGTGTCTGAGTTCAGCCAACTCAGCAGGACCCATTTTATAAGGCCGCTTGGAGATAGGAGCGGTTCCAGGTTCAAGTTCAATCACAAACTCGACTTCACGATCCGGAGGCATACCTGGCAACTCTTCAGGAAAGACATCTGGGAACTCACAGACCACCGGAACACTCTGAATAGCTTCCATAGCACCATCATTCAGAGCCACCAAAGAGAAAAGCTGAATTGCAAGAGTCAGACTTGGAGAATAGACTATATGGCCTTCAGGAATTTTCAAAGAAACCGAGCGTTCAGCACAATCAATCACAGCTGCATTTGCTGTTAACCAATCCATGCCCAAGATAACATCAATGTCAGAATTGCCCAGAATAATTAAGGAAGTCGGAAACGAAGAACCACCAATCTCAATTTGATTGTTATGGCTGATTTTAGAAGATGCCATTGTTGCTCCGGGAGAAAGGACCATTAACCGCTTAGGGAGAGGATCCATAGATAACCCATTCCTATCAGCAAAACTCGTAGAGACAAAAGAATGCGATGCGCCAGAATCAAACAAAACTCGTGCTGGAACTGAGTTAACATGAAGCATACCCATCACAACTCCAGATGCATGCTCAGCTTGAGCGACGTTGACACAGTTGGCACGGGCAACTGTAGACCCGGGCTTGGTGTTGATGTTGAGAGCCCGAGGTGGAGGTGCACAAACCATAGAAGAGCTTGCCGCGGGTCTTGGAGGTGGTGGAGGAAGAGCTTTGTTGTTCATTGGACAATTCCAGTGCTGATGCCCAGTGTTTCCACAAGTGTAGCAAGCACCAGGTGGACGTGGAGCAACGTAGCCAGGGACTCCGCCAGGCGCTCCAGGGTAGTTGTGGTTGTAGCCCCTAGGAGCCGCAGTGAAGGAGTTTGGTGGCCTTCCCGCGTAGCTTGACGGTCTTGGTGGAGCCGGGAGCGACGGTGGGGTGTTAGGAACCCAGACACGACGCTTAGAAGGAGCTGTCATAGCAGAAGAGCTTGTTGCATCGCGGATGTGTTTCTTTGACTCCTCAAACACTTGCCTACTTGCTTCTTCCTGCAGAGCTGTATGTTGGAGTTCCAGAAAAGACCCCAGCCTTGCATGAGTGATTGCATATTTGATTGAAGCATTGAGCCCTTGCCTAAACCTCTTTTGCTTCTTCTTGTCATCAGAGATCTCATCGCCACCATACCGAGAAAGGTTCATGAAGTTTTTGATGTAGGTATTGACATTGTCATTGCCCTGCTTGAGGTTGAGAAACACTTCCTTCATCCTTTCCATGACAATTTCTGACAGATATTGGTCTTTGAACGCCACATTGAATTGCTCCCAAGTAGGCTGAAAACCAGAGAGGTCTGCCTTGAGGTAATTTTCCCACCATAGAGCTGCATCTCCCTTCAGAAGGTGAGTGGCACATTTGACCCATTCTTGCTCAGGTACATCCGCAGTCATCAGCAACCTTGATATTTCCCGCAGCCAATCATCCGCATCAAGTGGCTGATCAGACACCTCAAATTGGCGTGGGTTGAAAGCAGTCGGTCAAGTGGACGATCCTTCCGGCGCCACGTTTCGGCAGCGCTTCCGCAGTCGGTCACACGTGCGGAGTCGAAGCAGACCTTCCTCTCCCTGTTCTAGCGAGCAGCGGAGGTAGTAGATCTTCTCCACGGAATCCCAACAGCACGACGGCGTGGTGGTGGTGGAGTAGAGAATTCTGCAGGGCTTCGCCTATGCCTGTGCAGAAGAAAGGTGGAGGAGAGAGGCGGCAGATATTGGGAGTTATGAGAGCAGGGGAGGAGGGGGCGCCCCTGCCCTTCTATTTAAGGGGGGAGGGCGCCTTGGGGAGGGGGAGTCCTAGTAGGACTCCCCTCCTCTATGGCCGGCGGATTGGGGAGTGGGGGGAGGAGTCCTCCTCCCCCACGACTTCTAGTCTTGACCCACCAGGACTCCTTGATCCCTATCTTGATTTTCAAGCAAACTCCAAGATATCTTCTAGAACCTTCCGGAACATTCCGAAACCTTCTAGAATCCTCATACAAACACTCCGGAACATTTCCTAACTCAGAAAATGATCCCCTATATATGAATCTTATTCTCCGGACCATTCCGGATCTCCTCGTGATGTCCCGAATCCAATCCGAGACTCCGAACAACATTCGGTCTCCAATGCATATTCCATATCTACTTAAAACAACTTCGAACCTTAAGTGTGTCACCCTACGGTTCGTGAATATGTAGACATGCTAGAGACACATCTCCTATCAATAACCATCAGCGGGACCTAGAGATCCATAATGGCTCCCACATACTCAACGATGACTTCGCGATCGATTGAACCACTTATATACAAAACTAATTCCCTTTGTCTCGCGATACTATACTTATCCAAGGTTTGATCGTCGGTATCTCCATACCTAGTTCTACCTCGTTACTGATAAGTACTCTTTACTTGTTCCGTGATATGTCATCCCTTGTGACCTAGTCATATGTTTGCAAGCTAACTAGATGACATTCCACCGAGAGGGCCCAGAGCATATCTATCCGTCATATGGATGGACAAATCCCAATCTTGGTTCATGCGCTTCAACACATACTTTCAGAATACCCAATGACACTTTTATAACCACCCAGTTACGAAGCGACGTTTGATGTCATCAAAGTATCCATCCGGTGATGGTGATTAACATAACCTCATGGTCGAAGGAATAGGTTACTATGTATTTGAAAGCTTATAGCAATACGAACTTAATGACTTGATCTTATGCTACGCTTACTATGGGTGTGTGTCCATCACATCATTCTCCTAATGATATAACCTTGTTATTAATCACATCCAATGTCTATGATCAGGAAACCATGATCATCAATTAATCAACAAGCTAGTTCAAGAAGAGGCTTACTAGGGACTCTTATATGTTTACAAAACACACATGTATTAGTGTTTCCTGATAATACAATTATAGCATGGGATGTAAACATTCATCATAAACACAAAGATATAATAATAATCACTTTTATTATTGCCTCTTGGGCATATCTCCAACACTAACCCACTTGCACTAGAGTCAATAATCTAGATTACATGGTAATATACCGAACACCCATGGCGTTTTGGTGTTGGTCATGCTTTGCCCTAGGGAGAGGTTTAGTCAACGGATCCGCCACATTCAGATCAGTGTGTACTTTGCAAATATTTATGTCACCATCTCGGACATACTCGCGAATAGCGTGGAAACGTAGCTTGATGTGCTTCAGCTTGTTATGTGACCTTGGCTCCTGCGCATTAGCTATGGCACCTGTGTTGTCACAGTAGATGGCCATCGGGTCCAACGCACTGGGAACCACGCCGAGTTCAGTAATGAATTCCTTCATCCAAACGGCTTGTTGTGCAGCCTCCGAAGCAGCTATGTATTCCGATTCAGTTGAAGATTTCGCCACAACGCTTTGCTTCGCACTCCTCCAGCTCACTGTAGCACCATTCAAAATAAATACGTATCCCGACTGTGACTTTGAGTCATCCGGGTCGGTGTTCCAACTAGCATCGGTGTAACCGTTTACAACAAGCTGTTCATCACCTCCATAAGAAAGAACCATATCCTTAGTCCTATTTAGGTACTTTAGGATATTCTTGACCGCTGTCCAGTGCTCCATTCCAGGATCACTTTGATATCTGCTAGTCAAACTAACAGCATGTGCTATATCCGGTCTTGTACACAGCATGGCATATATGATAGAACCTATGGCCGAGGCATAGGGAATATTATTCATTTTCTCTCTATCTTCTGCCGTAGCTGGACTTTGAGTTTTACTCAAGGTCTTACCTGACAACATGGGCACGAACCCTTTCTTGCTATCTTCCATTCTAAACTTCTTTAGAACTTTGTCCAAGTATGTACTTTGTGAAAGCGCTATTAGGCGTCTTGATCTATCACTATAAATCTTGATGCCTAGAATGTATGCTGCTTCGCCAAGATCCTTCATTGAAAAACTATTATTCAAATAGGTTTTGACGCTATTAAGAAGTTCTATATCATTCCCAATCAACAATATGTCATCTACATATAGTACTAGGAACGCTAAAAAGCTCCCAGTCACTTTCTTGTAAATACAAGCTTCTCCATAAGTTTGTATAAATCCAAAGTTTTTGATTACTTTATCAAAACGTTGATTCCAACTCCGGGATGCTTGCTTCAGTCCATAAATGGAGCGCTGAAGCTTGCATACCTTGTCAGCATCTTTAGGATCGACAAAACCCTTGGGTTGTACCATATACAACTCTTCCTCAATGTCACCATTAAGGAACGCCGTTTTGACATCCATCTGCCAAATCTCATAATCGAAATGTGCAGCAATTGCTAACAAAATCCTCACAGACTTTAGCTTCGCTACTGGTGAGAAAGTCTCATCATAGTCAACTCCTTGAATTTGTCGGAACCCTTTCGCGACAAGTCGAGCTTTATAGACGGTAACATTACCATCAGCATCTGTTTTTCTCTTGAAAATCCATTTGTTCTCGACAGGCTTACGGTCATCCGGTAAGTCCACCAAAGTTCACACTTAGTTTTCGTACATGGATCCCATTTCGGATTTCATGGCTTCTAGCCATTTTTCGGAATCTGGGCTCACCATAGCTTCTTCATATGTCGCAGGGTCATCAGTGTTGTCCACCAACATGACATTCAAGGAAGAGTCATACCAATCAGGAGTGGTACGAACCCTCGTTGACCTGCGAGGTTCAGCAGTAACTTCGTTTGAAGTTTCATGATCATTATCATTAGCTTCCTCTCCAATTGGTGTAGGCGGCACAAAAACATCTTCCGGTGCTGCGCTACTCTCAAATCCGAGAGAAGGTTCGATAACCTCATCGAGTTCTACTTTCCTTCCAGTCACTTCTTTCGAGAGAAACTCCTTCTCAAGAAAGGATCCATTCTTTGCAACGAAAACTTTGCCTTCGGATCTATGATAGAAGGTATAGCCAATTGTTTCTTTAGGGTATCATATGAAGACGCATTTCTCCGCTTTGGGTTCTAGCTTATCAGGTTGTAACTTCTTTACATATGCCTCGCAACCTCAAACTTTAAGGAACGACAACTTAGGTTTCTTACCAAACCACAATTCGTACGGTGTCGTTTCAACGGATTTAGATGGTGCCCTATTTAAAGTGAATGCGGCTGTCTCTAATGCATATCCCCAAAATGATAACGGTAAATCTGTAAAAGACATCATAGATCGAACCATATCTAAGAGAGTTCGATTACGACGTCCGGACACACCATTACGCTGTGGTGTTCCTGGCGGTGTCAACTGCGAAAGTATTCCACATTTCTTTAAATGCATGCCAAACTCATAACTCAGATATTCACCTCCGCGATCAGAATGCAGAAACTTAATCTTCTTGTTACGATGATTTTCCACTTCACTTTGAAATTCCTTAAACTTCTCGAAAGTTTCGGACTTATGTTTCATAAAGTAGACATACCCATATCTACTCAAGTCATCCGTGAAAGTGAGAATATAACGATATCCACCACGCGATGCTACACTCATTGGGCCGCACACATCGGTATGTATTATTTCCAATAAGTCTGTAGCTCGCTCCATTGTACCAGAGAATGGAGTCTTAATCATTTTTCCCATTAGACATGCTTCGCATCTTTCAAGTGATTCAAAATCAAGTGATTCAAGAAGTCCATCAGAATGGAGTTTCTTCATACGCTTCACTCCAATGTGACCAAGACGACAGTGCCACATGTATGTAGAATTATCATTCAATTTTATTCATTTAGCATCTATGTTGTGAACATGTGTATCACTACTATCGAGATTCAGTAAGAATAAACCATTCATCTCAGGTGCATTACCATAAAAGATGTTACTAATATAAATCGAACAACCTTTATTCTCGGACTTAAAAGAGTAACCGTCTCGCAATAAACAGGATCCAGATATAAGGTTCATGCTTAACGCAGGCACCAAATAACAATTATTCAAATTTAAAACTAATCCCGAAGGTAGATGTAGAGGGAGCGTGCCGACGGCGATCACATCAACCTTGGAGCCATTTCCAACGCGCATCGTCACCTCGTCTCTTGCCAGTCTTCGTTTATTCCGCAGCTCCTGTTTCGAGTTACAAATATGAGCAACCGAACCGGTATCAAATACCCAGGCACTACTGTGATTACTAGTAAGATACACATCTATAACATATATATCAAATATACCTTTCTTCTTGATGTTGCTGTTCTTCAGATCCACCAGGTACTTGGGGCAGTTACGCTTCCAGTGACCAGCACCCTTGCAGTAGAAGCACTCAGTTTCAGGCTTAGGACTAGCCTTGGGCTTCTTAGCAGGTGCGGCAGCTTTCTTGCCGTCCTTCTTGAAGTTGCCCTTGTTCTTAGGCTTGCCCCGTCTCTTGAAATTGGTGGTCTTATTGACCATCAACACTTGGTGCTCCTTCTTTATCTCCACTTCAGCAGTTTTCAGCATGGACGACAGTTCAGGCAACATCTTGTTCATACAGTGCATGTTGTAGTTCATCACAAAGTTCTTGTAACTTGGTGGCAATGATTGAAGGAGACGGTGAATCCCCAATTCATTAGGAATCGATATTCCCAACTCTTGGAGCTTCTTTGCGTACCCAGACATGGTGAGCACGTGCTCGCTAACGGAGCTTCCTTCTTCCATCTTACAGTTAAAGAACTTTTCGGAGGTCTCATAGCTCTCCATGGTCGCGCGAGTCTCAAAAATTAGCCTGAGCTCCTTAATGATCTCGAACGGGTCGTGGTGCTCAAAACGCTTTTGGAGCTCCGATTCTAAACCGTACAGGATGGCACACTGAACTGTGGAGTAATGATTTTTCCGAGTGGCGAAAACATTCTTTTCGTCATCGGTGGCATTATCTGCAGGTGGGTCACCTAGCGGTGCATCGAGCACATAGGTCAACTGACCAGCCCTGAGGACGATCTTCAGTCCACGGAACCAGTCCGTGAAATTGCTTCCATTGTTCTTAAGCTTTTCTTTCTCTAGGAACGCATTGAAATTTATGGAGGGGTCGCCATAATCTACAACAATTTGCGAGTAGTTTAGACTAAGTTTATGACAAATTGAGTTCTAATTTAATTCTTAAACTAACTAGGTGAACTCCCACTCAAAACAACATCCCTCACATTGTCCACTACACCAAGTCCACTACACCAAGTCCGATCTTCACGAGAGAAGATGTAGTTTCATCGGCGAACAATCTTCATGTTCATCATATCAATTATATGACTCATGCTCTACCTTTCAGTATTCCGTGTTCCGAGACCATGTCTGTACATGCTAGGCTCGTCAAGATAACCTTAGTTTCCGCATGTGCAAATCTGGCTTGCACCCGTTGTGTGCACACGTAGAATCTATCACATCCGATCATCACGAGATGCTTCGAAACGACGAGTCTTAGCAACGGTGCCAACTAAGGGTGAACACTTTATTACTTGAAATTTAGTGAGAGGGATCATCTTATAATGCTACCGTCGCGATCTAAGCAATACAAGATGCATAAAGGATTAACATCATAGGCAATTCATAATTAGTGTGATATGATATGGCCTTTTCTTCTTGCGCCTTTGATCTCCATCTCCAAAGCACGAACATGATCTCCATCATCACCAGCATTGCGTCAAGGTCAGTGGCGCCGCTTCATGGTTGTCCATCATCACCAGGAACTATTACAACAACTTGGAATAAAGCTATTACAAGATGAATAGACACGCTGGTCTTAACAGAATTAAAGACAACCATTAGGCTCCTTCCGGTTGCCATATTACAACAAGGATCATTGCATACATCAAATACAATCACAATCACATGTTGGCCATATCACATCACAAAACCCCTGCAAAAACAAGTTAGACGCCTCTAATTTTCTTTGCATGTTTTACGTGGTTTGGGGCTTTCGCATAAGACCGATCTTACCTACGAACAAGGACCACAACGTTGATACAAGTGTTGTCAAGATGCTCATTGTAAATTGAATCTTAACTATGGTGGGAGAGACAGACACCCGCAAAGCCACTTGTGCAAAGCAAGTTGCACGTCAAGCGTGGAGCAAGTCTCATGTGCGATGACATGTAATGTTAGCCCGAGCCGCTTCATCCCACCATGCCGCAAGATGCAAAGTACACGCTAAGACACCGACAACAAAAGCATCAACGCCCACAAAAACATTGTGTTCTACTCGTGCAACAGATCTACGCATAGATACGGCTCTGATACCACTGATGGGTTCGTAGCATGGAAAACAAAAAATTTCTACCGCAAGAACGAACAAAACCCAGATCTAATCTAGATAAAAGCCAAGATCTAATCTATTAGACATGAGCAACGAGATAGATAGGAACTAACCCGCGTAGATCCGAAAGCGTTAACGAGATTAGATCTCGTGGTTGATGTAGTCGATCACTTGCCGATCTCAAGATCGTGTGGACGATCCTTCCGGCGTCGCGTTCCAGCAGCGCTTCCGCAGTCGGTCAAGTGGACGATCCTTCCGGCGCCGCGTTTCGGCAGCACTTCCGCAGTCGGTCACACGTGCGAAGTCGAAGCAGACCTTCCTCTCCCTGTTCTCGCGAGCAGCGGAGGTAGTAGATCTTCTCCACGGAATCCCAGCAGGACGACGGCGTGGTGGTGGTGGTGGAGTAGAGAATTCTGCAGGGCTTCGCCTATGCCTGTGCAGAAGAAAGGTGGAGGAGAGAGGCGGCAGATATTGGGAGTTATGAGAGCAGGGGAGGAGGGGGCGCCCCTGCCCTTCTATTTAAGGGGGGAGGGCGCCTTGGGGAGGGGGAGTCCTAGTAGGACTCCCCTCCTCTATGGCCAGTGGATTGGGGAGTGGGGGGAGGAGTCCTCCTCCCCCACGACTCCTAGTCCTTACCCACCAGGACTCCTTGATCCCTATCTTGATTTTCAAGAAAACTCCAAGATATCTTCTAGAACCTTCCGGAACATTCCGAAACCTTCTAGAATCCTCATACAAACACTCTAGAACATTTCCTAACTCAGAAAATGATCCCCTATATATGAATCTTATTCTCCGGACCATTCCGGATCTCCTCGTGATGTCCCGAATCCAATCCGAGACTCCGAACAACATTTGGTCTCCAACGCATATTCCATATCTACTTAAAATAACTTCGAACCTTAAGTGCGCCACCCTACGGTTCGTGAATATGTAGACATGATAGAGACACATCTCCTATCAATAACCATCAGCGGGACCTGGAGATCCATAATGGCTCCCACATACTCAACGATGACTTCGCGATCGATTGAACCACTTATATACAAAACTAATTCCCTTTGTCTCACGATACTATACTTATCCGAGGTTTGATCGTCGGTATCTCCATACCCAGTTCTACCTCGTTAGTGATAAGTACTCTTTACTCGTTCCGTGATATGTCATCCCTTGTGACCTAGTCACATGCCTGCAAGCTAACTAGATGACATTCCATCGAGAGGCCCAGAGCATATCTATCCGTCATATGGATGGACAAATCCCAATCTTGGTTCACGCGCTTCAACACATACTTTCAGAATACCCAATGACAATTTTATAACCACCCAGTTATGAAGCGGCGTTTGATGTCATCAAAGTATCCATCCGGTGATGGTGATTAACATAACCTCATGGTCGAAGGAATAGGTTACTATGTATTTGAAAGCTTACAGCAATATGAACTTAATGACTTGATCTTATGCTACGCTTACTATGGGTGTGTGTCCATCACATCATTCTCCTAATGATATAACCTTGTTATTAATCACATCCAATGTCTATGATCAGGAAATCATGATCATCAATTAATCAACAAGCTAGTTCAACAAGAGGCTTACTAGGGACTCTTATATGTTTAAAAAACACACATGTATTAGTGTTTCCTAATAATACAATTATAGCATGGGATGTAAACATTCATCATAAACACAAAGATATAATAATAATCACTTTTATTATTGCCTCTTGGGCATATCTCCAACACTAACCACTTTCAGAACATCGGGACAAGAACGAGCGGCGTAATCGGCATGTGAAGGGATCAACTACATACACAAGTGAGTATGTATGCAAGCCACATACAACAGTTCTCAGAGCCATTCCTTCTAAAAGAAATAGAAATATTGCAACGCCATACGGCAAGATCCAAATATCCTAGATAGAGATAATAGTTTAGGATAGCTCCTCATACATCAAACATCAGAGTAATAGGCGGAAGCCGAAAACAAGATCCGAGTACGGATAAGAAGAAAATCGGCATAAGATGCCACATAAATAAACACATCCCACCCATAGATCTCACGGATCCCCGTTCCCGGAATCTCTACACCGAGTGATCGTTGCCAACATCATCCGTCTCCTCCACCCAGTATCCATCTTGCGAATACACCTGTTCATCTGAATCAAACAATTTATCGTGTGAGACCTAGGGGTACTCAGCAAGTCTTTATGCCTCTAAAGGGAACATATACCTGGGGTGACGCAATTGCAGCAAAAGATAATAACTAACAAGCCTATAGATACTCGCTAACCATCCGCCTAACCAATGATAGACGGATGTCTGTTAATTAAGAACAGCAGTTATAACAGTATAATTAACAGATCCATCCTCCTTCTCGCTTACCAACGAGAAAGCGGACGAACAACCCCCATCCATAGACAGTTTTATTAACCATTTCATGAGTATTGCACTATTTACTAGTCAGGTACTTAGTCAATTTAAAAGCGGTACTTTAGTTAGACTTGTCTATGATCGAGAAACGGTGCTTCAAGTCGTCCATAACCGCCGACACGGCTTTCAGAAAGATTTACCCTGCAGGGGTGCACGAATATCAACACATACTCGATCAACCTCGGAAAAACCAACTCAAAACCCAACGAGGCATTCACGACAAAGCGATCACAGGATTCAATAAATATTTCAGGGGGTCACCCCATTAAGCTACCCGCAATGAAGCTAGCTGACTCGGAGACGGACTCAAGGTTTGTGCCAATGGTTGTAAACGACTAGGAACCCGAAAGTGTGATTGGGCTTGTCGATACTGCGAAAACACTCCACAATCCTAAACAGTATAGGTGCTCCACGCACAATCTTAAATAATACAGTAAAGCATGGCATAAGTACAGGATAGTAACAACGCCCCAAACTACTTTGTGGCCCCAAGAAATAGAAATGAATCAAGCTCTAGCTCAGGGGGGTCCATAAGGCCTCCTGGATGTGGATAGTGCGAATAGTCAAGGAACAAGAATCAAGTACTCGGGGTCCTACGGGACACAAGTGAGCAGGAAAAACCAAATAGCATATATTGCTCATCGGTGCCTCTTTCATTAGTTATCCCATTACTACTCTGGTTAAGTTGTTTAGGTACCTCGTTATCCATCAGACACTCACATACCCTACACATGCTGTTCTACGACTCGCATGGCTCAAACAAGTCCTGTAGTAATGGCTCATGGGATTGAGGAACAGGCTCGGTGGGGTTTAAAAGTAAAGGCTGTAAAGTACTTGGGATTCAATTTAATGCAATCGCGACTCAATGATGCAAGAATAAGATAGAGGCAATAGGTACTATATGTATGCAAGCGTGTGGTAGTGCTTGCCTGGCAGCTCAGTTGAAGCGAGAGATGGATCTGGGTAGAACTCCTGTGATTCCTGATAATTCTCCTGCTGGGCGTCTATTTGAAGAAGAACCAAACAAACAAGGGCCAACATAAATAAAGTGCACAAGCATATGAATTAAAATGCGACAAGCAAACAAGCATGCCATGATGAATGATGCACAATTTACATGGCATTAAAGTAGCATGGCATGGGTGAGGTGTGGGGACAAGAATAATTCATTCTAGTATTTATTTGGTTAAGTTTTATTGCCATAAACAGTTCTAATTTTTAATAATGACATAATACATGCTTCAATTCAGAACAAGGAACGCATAGCTAGAACGGGCTCGTCGGCTGATCGATTTAGACATATTATATGTTGAATTTGGAGTTATAGAATTAAAGTTATTAATTTATTAAGAAAAGGGCATTTTAGTGTAATTTTAATCATCTCGGAAATTTAAAGTGCTCAAACATTATTTTGAATAGCATATTTGAATTCCTCACATTTTTCTGATTCAAAAACATATATCATTTGTTTTATTTGGATTTATAATTTAAAAGTTATTTAAAAACAAATTTGAATTTGTATTTAAACATTTACTGAAATCATTTTATTTAAACAGAAAATCGTCAGGTCTTTTTACACCCAGACAGAACTAGCCCAAGTCACTGACGGTGGGGCACGTAGTTGACTGGGCGAAACAGCGCGCAGGAACCTTTTTACACCGGCACAGAGGCTAGCCCACGAGACCGATAGGTGGGTCCAACGGGGCCGCGAGTCCACTACACACGCGGCCAGCCGATGGGCGACACGTGGCAAAACCGGGGATTGCGGGTTGAGGTTTACGAAATCCTGGGGGCTTTTCTGCAAGACCGCCACGGGAGGCTAACAGGTGGGGTCGGAGGGGAGCGCGGGTTGAGCAGAGAAAAAGTTTGGGGGGTAAGTGCAAAGCGCACAGCGGCACTGTGGATCTTCTCTGCGGTTTTGACGCGACTGACGGACGCACGGGGCGGCGCAGCGGGGGCGCGCGCGCAGAGGCGAAGCCGCTACGGTGGCTGTGGGGGCGTTGACAGGAGGGGGGCTAGACGACTAAAAGAGGCACTATGCGGCGCGGGAGCGTGCAGACGCCAGCGGCCACCGCTGCACCGAGAGTGCTCGGCACAACGCCCGGCGAGGCTAGGCTGCGAGGGAGAGAGAGAGGGTGTCAGAGGGGAAGAGTAGCTCACCGCGGATTCGTCAGTGGGGTTGGATCGGGACGAGGCGCAGCGGATCGTCGATGACGCAGGCGCACCTAGAGCTAGGGTTTGCGGCGGAGCGGCGGTGGTTCTGGTAGCTGCAGGGCGTCTCCTCCTTGCTGGCGTGTACTGGGCGATGCAGAAGGACCTCCTCGGCTTCCTCGACAACCTCCACGTCACGCCCGCCTACGGGTTCGAGGGATCGGTGGTGGATACTGACGGTGGACGCCGGCGAACAAAGAGGGAGGGTGGCGTCAGTGGGGAAGAAGAGGGGAAGGGCAAGGCCCTGGGGATGGATCTAGGCTGCTACCAGACGAGGGAGAGGGAGTAGATAGGGACGGGGAGAGGGGATGCCGTGTGGAAGCAGGGTAAAGAGAAAGGTGGCTTCGGCCACCTTTCCTTCCTCCTCCTCACATGTTCGTCGCGGCTAGGCGAGGGGCAGACAGGGGCTACCAGGTAGGCCAGGGTGAGGACAAGGAGAGGCCGGCTCGGGTGGCCCCTTTGTGGCAGGGAGAGAGAGGGAGAAGGAGAGGGGAAGGCTCGGGGTAGCTAAGGTTAGCCTCGGCTAGGTTTAGGAGGGGGCTCGGGTTAGGGTGGTGTTAGGTTAGAGAGGGGTAGCTAGGGCCAGGTTGGTAGAGAGAGAGAAAAAAATGAGAGAGGGAGGAAGCTAGGGTGCTCGGCATGGAGAGGAGATGGTGAGGTGAGTGTTAGGGTAGAGAGGGTATTAGAGAGAGAGGGTAGGGGTAGGATCTTAGGATTTTGGGCTTCTCATGATCATGACAAGCTCAAGCAAGTAAAGATGTGGCCAAGAGTGGATGTGTGCCTAGGGTTTTGTTGAAGCATTGTCATGTGCATGGAACATACTCAAAAGAGGGGTGGTGAGGGTGGAAGGGAGAAAAGAACTAGGTGGTGAGAAACTAGATTGAGAAAAAGGGCTACTTGCATATGCATGCACTATGGCTCAACAAAATAAAAGTGGTGGTGCCCTAAGAATGGTGGAGAAAAGAAAAGAGCCCACTTGTCTTGATTCCCAAAGAACCCAGATCCACTCATTAATCAAATTAAAACCAAAAGGATAGGATGGTGGTGGTTTGCATGGCCCATGCATGGGCATTAAATGCCTTGTTTTATTCTTGTGATAACAATAATAATGTATCATGGCATTATTCCCATGCATCCCCAAAATGTGGAGTAAGAAAATAGAATTGGATCCATCCCAACCCACATAAGCTAGATTAAATGCCAAAAGAAATGAAAGCCCATGTGTACTTAGGATGGTGGAATTATAAGGTGGTGACAAAGAAAGGTGGTGGAGTGGAATAAAAGATATGCCCTCAACTCAACTTGGGCATTAAGCATTTATCAAGATTCAAATACAATATATCAAGAGCCAAATACAATTAATAATGCATATGAGAGAGAAGAACCAAAAGGAAAGGGTTTTATATGATGCTCAAATGCAAGGTGGCATGATGACATGAGCATGATATAATTATGATGCAACAATTATATGTAGGAAGTAGCATTTTATTATTAGACCATGTAGCATTACATATGTTAGACAGATGGGATGCTACAAGCGATGAACGTATGCAGGAACAGAAAATCAAGATAATTTTCAAAGAACGTGGCTTGTCCAATGGGGAGTAGGCAAACAGTTGTTTGGTGGAAAACTTCAACAAGATCAATTATGACAAAATATAAAACATGTAACTATCAGTGTGTCCCTATTAATCCTAGAAACAACGGGATATAGGCGTGAATGAGATTAGATCGATGGTAGCATCTGTCTCACCATCTCACAAGTATGCATAGCCGATCTAGATGCTCACAACCTCTAGGATCCTTGAAGCTTTGCAGCCTATACAATACATTATAGAAGCTGAGTTGCTTATGATTGAGTTTCACTAATTTTTTCTTATCTATCTATACTATAATTTTGCTTACGGTGGTTTTCACCGCACAATTTTTTCCATCCGATATTTTTTGGTCAGTTTTTTCCCCGTAGATTTTGCCCTTTTACACTACCTGCCACCGTCAAGTTAATTCCCGAGCGAGACCTCCGTGTTTGGCTGCCTGCGCACATCCCCCCTCACGCTCCTCCGCCCACACACGGAGAAGAGGAGTGGATCCGTCGCCTGATCTCTGTCCCATCTCACCCGACACTGTTGACCACGCCATGGCCTCCCCTGCTTCTCCCTAACCATGCCCCCTGCCTACAGCCATGGATTTTGGCACCGTGGTGTTCGGAAGGATCCAGTTATCGCCCATGCCGCCCAGATGCACCCCTGTGCGCCTCGTAACTTCTCCACGAAGGGCGTTGTGTGGCCCTCCGTCGGCTCAGGCCAAGATGGCCGGGAAAAAGAAGACAGCGCCGCCGACCCAGAAGAAGGCGTAGCGGGATGTTCATCACCTACTCCTTGACGGCCTCCATCCTGGGAGGCCATGTGCCGGCTCGGTACGCACACATGGGGCATGCACACCAGCTATTTGACAGAATCCCCAGCTGTCTCAACAAGCTACTGCATGGGTACGCATGCATAGCCGCACCACCGCGTCTGCAACATGGACGGTTGTACAAGTGCTAGAGGAGGGGGTTGCGTTAGACAGTGAGCCGGTAGGAGCACACCGTGGCATTCAACATGCTGTTCAATAGGTACACGGAGGAAACAAAACAATTCCTTTCATGTTCAGTCTTCTAATAATAATTCCTTGGCTTTCTAGACTTGGACTATTTTAAGTACAAGCTCAAAGTTTAAAGTGCAAGAGTTCACAATTCATGCTTTGTAAAAAATTATCAGCAACTGCACCGGATCTGAAAGGCTAGAATGCATCTCTTTGAGAAAACAACATATCCTGGCGCCATTTAACTGTTACTGACTAGATTGTTCAAGGGCAGTGGTGCCAGGAATTGGCCACTCGTCATAGTAGGGGTTGGTGGATGCCCATGCGGGCCGGTGTTCACCTTCTTCTTCCTCCCTCTGGTCACTACTACGGACGATGCTCGCTTCATGCTATTGACCTCCCCCTTTGACTTCGTGGTGGTGGCTGGCGTGACTACGGTATTCCCCGCCGTACCTAGAGGCCAAAGCGGTCCGTCAGGGCTAGGGTTTGGCGTGGTAGCTACAGCGGTGATGATTCTTGCTAGCGACGGCGGGAACCTGGCGGAGCCTGCGGGAGGGGTGGCAGAGAAGCAAGGAGTGGGAGAGTGCTGGAATGTCTGCCCATGGTCGGATTCTGACTGGCGGAAGGTGATGTGGGAGATGGGAACACACGTCGGAATAGTTTCAGCTCAGAAATTGGATGCGCGCACAATGCTGTGGTTTTTCAGCGTGCCCATCGTTGTGCCACAAATATGCATCGTCGAGGGCTGAAATTTAGGACGCGCTGGAAACATTTACCTGCTGGACCCGCATTTTGATGCGTTGGTGCCGTAAAAGGTTGTTTATTGGGCACCGAAGTCATTTTTGGGCAGGCGTTGGAGTTTCTCTAGGGGCATACCATGTCTTATCGGGTCCATAACATAACACAAAAAAATAGATTTGCACCTTTATAACACAAATTAAAGATTAGTGAACCGTAGCAACGCACGGGCATTCAGCTAGTCTTTCTAATTTTAGCATGATGCCCTTCATTCTGCAAGTCCAAGGGTTTAATCATCACCGCCATTCTTTTAGCATCCTCCTTGCACTTGTTCTGTTCTTTCTGTGCTTAATCCTCATGAACCGCTCTAGACTAGTAGTTGTAACCCCGTGGAATTTCTTCTTGTGTAGTTTAATCCTTGATTTAGTTAGGCCATGCTCTACTTTAGCCTTCAGGGCTAGTGCCACGTCCCTCTCCACGTGACTTTGCTAACCTTCTCTTGCACCCTCCTGAGATCACGGTGAAGCTTTTCTATGTCGGCATGGCCCATTAACCTTATATCAGCACTCTCAATAGCTGAGCTGACTATGGCTTTTTTCAACTCAACATTGGTATCCCATAGTTTCTTAGCGATTTCTGCATAGACAGTGGCCACTCCAGATCTACCCATTTGATAACACCGTATCTTTTGCGTGGCCATGTTGCACCCTGCCCTTGACATCCTACAAACTTCCTGCCTGCGTTGCGTCCCTCGAATGCTACAAATTTAGTGGCCACAACTCTATGTTTTTTACAACGGGGAGGACTATCTCCCTCCGTTAAACCGTGATTATCAGAGTCGTATAGCGTCTCAATGGCCTAACACACTAGACATGCATGAGTAATTAGAGTAGATCTATCTCAAAATAGAGAAATCACCATAAGGAATCTTAAGATGGCCAGAAAATGTTAGACATGAGACGACTCACATCGCTTTCACCGTCGTAGTGATCTTCATGTGTTTCCCTATCGTCTCCCCATGAAGCCATGACGGAAGGGAGGTGGGGGAGTAGGGTGGCGGTAGGAGAGATCGTAGGAGGCGCCGCTGGCTAGCGGCTAAGGCAGTATAGTGGAGCGAAGATAGTGGTTTGAGGAAAAGGAAGAGAAGTAAAGGAGAATGCCAACCCTACTAACAAATCCAACGGTTGTTATTTCACGAACAGATCTAACGTCTTTGGCACAGGGCATGCGGAACACGTGACACTGGGAGGTGGGAGCACACGCTATTATTAAGGAATATTAAAAAACTGCATCTACGATACATTCACACAACAAGTATGCTCTCCACATCGGAGTAGTATTGATTACGGCTTACATTTAAGCACATCATAAGTTCTACAACTCCCTGTCAGTCTTCTCGACGCAAATATAGAAATTCAGCTACTTGGCCGGTCTAGCACCGATAAGGTACTTATATGACAAACAAAGGACCGACCTTAGGTCTGTATTCTCCACCTCGCCCGGTGTAGGGCAGCTCGGCGCCACGACTGTCACATGCATGGCATCGGACGATGGTGGCTGGGCGTGCGCCCACATCCTCAACGTGTACAGAGGCTAGACGCTCAAGACCGACCTGACGCATACCGCACACACGATGGTGGGCCCAACGACGGTTCCTAGAACGCCAGTGGTGATGGTGAGGACAAAAACATAGTCGTACTTCCCCTCGCAAATGAGTCGACAACGTGCCGAGTTAGGGAACGACACCTTCTCTTGGAGAAGTTTGGCATGGTCGTACGAGAACCTAATCGCTTCAATCAGGTGACCCTCTGCAAGGTGGCCCACGAGCTCTGTCGGCCGGCCGATGTAGTTGCAGTCGGGCTCCGTGCAGGCGCACGCGCCGTGCGGGCATGTGAGCTCGTAGGAGGAGTAATGACAAAAGCATCCTGGGTACGAGCACACCAGCGGGTATGTCGCCAGGATGTTGCACATGATGATCTACAGATTCTCGCGGTGCAGTAGTCCATAATCCTTGTTCAGCAGCTCCCACATTTGAAGTTCGTCGAGAAATCGGAGAAAATATCTGTAGTTAGTTAAGCCGATAGCAGTAATATGTAAGAAAAATCCAAACAATAGTTAATGATTTCTAACCTGAAGGTTCAAGTAAACGACTGTCGTTCAGGCACGGTGCACGAAAGCCGGTGGCATCGTCCGGGCACGACGCACGAAATCCGGTGGCGTCGTCCGGGCACGGCGAGTGGGGTGGAGGAGGAGGTATGGTTGTGGAAGAGACGTGCTCAGTCACGAGCTCTATAGATAGTAGGGTAGCAGGAAGTGGGAATAATATAACTGAATAGTAAGCACGACCAATCATATCGTAGAACAGCCTACCCGTGGATCGTGCTTACGAAGAAACATCCTAAACATCCACGTGCCTCAGTCGAATGGTTTGTAACCATCGGGATGTAGAACCAGCTTCCTAGGGAGGGAGGGATGTGGGTGGCTTCTAGAAGACACGATCTAACGGCCGCCATTGGCCTCTAGGGTTACGATCCGACGGCTGCTATTGGTGGTTAGGATTAGGTCAGCTTCTGAGAAGTTTCGAGCCAGTCAACGGGGTTATCCTGTGCTTCACCAGATTTCAAATAATCACAACTCGTTAAAAAAATAAGAGAGGTAATGGCCATCCATCATGATGTAGCATTCGTGGAAATTGCCTCAGGGCCTTGGGCACACTCAATTCTTGCACCTCCTTTGGAAAATCAACGGTTTTCGGACTCTGAAAATGTAAAGTCAAGATTTCTTCATGTAACCCAGAAATCTCCAGTTGGAGAGATTTCTTTGAATGCCGAAAGGGAGCTAGGTGCCGGGTTTGGGCTCAATCCATGGAGTGGTGCTATATTTTGGGCAGTGAAGGAGGTCTAGGGTTGAAAGCCAAGTTAACTCCTACTTGATAGCCATCCGGGTGGTGCACTAGGTGCCAAAAGTTCTGGTATGTCTTGTTTATGATTTTGTGAGGGTAGTAGGTCACATATAAGGGCTAGTCGAGTTGGTTTCATATTTTTTTTGATTTTTCTAAATGTCCTTTGTCGGAGTTTGGAAAATGGGAAAACTTGTCGGCATGCGCAGCCACGCAAGGGTAAGTGCAATCTTGAACCTAGGCACGTACCCAACCTAGGTACCCTCTTGGGGCACCCCAAACCATTTTTTTCCAAAAATTGAGTGTGTTTTCTATGGTAACTACATTTTAGCAACCGCCATTATCGGGGCGTAACTCCAGAAAAATACATTATATGCATGCAGCACGAGATAAATAATCACCTCCCGAGAATGTCCATTCATCATGATGTAGAATGCATGGAAATTGCCCCGGGGCCTTGAGCGCGCTCAATTCTTGCACCTCCTTTGAAAAATCACCGGTTTTTCAGACTTGAAAAATGGAAACTCGAGACTTCTTCATATAACCTAGAAATCTCTAGTTGGAGAAGTTGCTTAGAATTCCAAGAGGGAGCTAGGTGTCGGGTTTGGGCTCAATCCATGCAGTGCAGCCATGTTTTGGGCATTAGGGTGTCTAGGGTTGAAAGCCAAGTTAACTCCTACTCGATAGCCATCCGGGTGGTACACTGGGTGCAAAAAGTTCTGGCATGTCTTGTTTATGATTTTTTGAGTATAGTGGGTCACATGAAAGGGCTATTGGAACTGGTTTCATATTTTTCTGATTTTTTTAATTTCCTTTGCCGGGGTTCGGAAAATGGGCAAACTCGTTAGCGTGCGCAACCACGCAAGGGTGAGTGCAATCTTCAACCTAGTCATGTACCCAGCCTAGGCCCCCCATGGGGAATCCCAAACCATTTTTGTCCAAAAATTGAGTGTGTTTTCTATGGTAATTATAGTTAGAAACCGCCATTATCGGGGCGTAATGCAAGAAAAATACATTATATGCTTGCAACACGAGATAAATACTCACATCCCGGGAATGGCCATCCATCATGATGTAGCATGCGTGGAAATTGCCTTGGGGCCTTGGACGCACTTAATTCTTGCACCTCCTTTGGAAAATCACCGGTTTTCAGACTTGAAAAATGGAAAGTCAAGGCCTCTTCATGTAACCTAGGAATCTCTAGTTGGAGAAGTTTCTTAGAATGCCAAGGGGGAGCTAGGTGTCGGGTTTGGGCTCAATCCATGGAGTGGTGCCATGTTTTTGGCAGTAGGGGGTCTAGGGTTGAAAGCCAAGTTAACTCCTACTCGATAGCCATACGGGTGGTACACTGGGTGCCAAAAGTCCTGGTATGTCTTGTTTATGAGTTTTTGAGTGTAGTGGTTCACATGTAAGGGCTATTGGAGGTGGTTTCATATTTTTCTGATTTTTTTTAATTTCCTTTGCCGGGGTTTAGAAAATGGACAAACTCGTCGGCGTGCGCAGCCATGCAAGGGTGAGTGCAATCTTCAACCTAGGCATGTACCGTTTCTAGGTACCCCATGGGGCACTCCAAAGCATTTTTTTCCCAAAAATGGAGTGTGTTTTCTAGGGTAACTACAGTTAGAAACATCCATTATCGGGGCGTAACTCAAGAAAAGTACATTATATGCTTGCAACACGAGATAAATACTCACTTTCCGGGAATGGCCATCCATCATGATGTAGCATGCATGAAAATTGCCTCGGGGCCTTGGACGCGCTCAATTCTTGCACCTCCTTTGAAAAATCACCAGTTTTTCAGACTTGAAAAATGGAAAGTCAAGACTTCTTCATTTAACCCAGGAATCTCTAGTTGGAGAAGTTGCTTAGAATACCAAGATGGAGCTAGGTGTCGGGTTTGGGCTCAATCCATGGAGTGGTGCCATGTTTTGGGCAGTGGGGGTCTAGGGTTGAAAGCCAAGTTAACTCCTACTCGATAGCCATCCGGGTGGTACACTGTGTGCGAAAAGTCCTATTATGTCTTGTTCATGATTTTTAGTTGTCTATAATCAGGTTTTTGAATTGTTGTAAATATAAGCAATAATCCATATGATTTAATCTAAATAAATAATCGACAAAGCATGATCATACATATAGCAATTAAATAGATCAAGCAAACTAACAGAGTAGATGAACAGATTACATCTAAACAAGACAAACCTATTATATCTATACCAAGCGCTAGAACTAGACACTCTAGTATAATCTGAAAAAGACGGATTGAGACCACATACGGTGTAGCAGCGGCAGCAGCAGCGGCTGCGGCGGTGGCAGCAACATCGTCGGCCATGTCGTCGATGTAGAGGGTGCTGATGTCCGGGAAGAAGTCCTCGTCGGGAAAGGAGTCGTCCGTGATAGGGTCAGTATTCGGGCGGAAGCGCTCCCCAAAAACCTGATTGCCCCTCACCCGTACAGGTTCACAAGAGATGGGGTTCTGGAGGCCTACTGTCCTGATCTGCGGTGCACGCCGCAAGCCGGGATGTGGAAGACGAAGGCGATGGCGCAATAGACTGGAAGGAGACGCGTATGATAGGCAGTGCCGATTAGGTTTAGCGCAGGCGCTTATATAGTGCAGGTCATGGGAGATCGTGGGGCTTAGCCCACGTCCGAGTCGATAACAACCCACGTCTCATAAAGACTGGAAACGACTGACTAATTAACGCGTCCGTTAATGACTCGTAATTAATATATGATTAATTTTCCCGACTAGCAAAAATAAAGCTCGACTCGGTGAGATTCCCGCAACACGCGGCGCGTGCACGCATCGTGACGAGGCAAGGCGGACGATGTCGGAGGAGGAGTGCGCGAGAGCTGCTCTTCTTCTCACACCTTAGTGAGTGGTGGAATAACTTAGTATATAAGGAGGTGTAACTCTCACCCAACTAGCAATGTGGGACTAAACTTTGGCACCACTGGCACAACCATATGCTGCCATGCACAAATGGGCCAAAGAGAATTCCAGAATTTATTTAATTAGCCAACAGTCTAAAACTCATCAAATTCCAACAAGATGCGGTGCCAGTGACGTACCCCCGTGGGCCTGTGGCCTCCCTCGTCGCTTCCATGTCGGGGATGGCCCCTAGGACGGTCGATATGGAGGTGGTGGAGGAAGGAGATGAGGAGTACAGGGAGGGCTTTGCGGGAGAGGCGGCGGTGGTAGAATCGCGAGAGAAGGGTCAAGGAGAGAGAGCGCGAAGAGGAATTATTCCACTGGCTAAGACTAGATTATTTTTATCCCTGCATGGACGGGATTGGACGGTTAGAGGTGGGATCCATACGTGGTATAACTGAACACGTTTTTCAGAATTGAGCGGGTTTAAACCCTGACCGCAAAATCCCGGTTAACCCACGGGGATTAGCCCCCAATCCCGCCCGGGACGAGATTAAACGAACAAGGCTGTATAGTTTCAAAATCCACCTGATGGTGTTTGTACAAACGTTCTGGTTTTGATGAATAAGGGATGGGGTTCTAAAAAAAAATTCGAGCGTGACAATGTTGTAGGCAGGAGCGGAGCTACTTTTTTGAACAAATATATATTGAGTCAGCAGGCTGCCTTATTAAAAACCTTCTAGCCCCTTTCGGTACCCTAGAAGGAAAAGAGTGCACCTGGGACCTGCTGCTCCACAATCACAATAGCGTTACATCATCCACTAATTGTGGATACAGAAAAACAGGCGGGCTCTCAAGCCAGAAATTTACATTATCACTATCTACTGTCCTAGCTATGAGATCCGCTGCTCTGTTGGCTTCCCTGGGGCAATGGTCAAGGGTCACAGAATTGAACCCTGCCATCATCATCCGACATTCCTCTAAGAAAGCCCCTCCAACCATTGTGTTTTTCAAAGGATTTTGGAAGGCATTAACCACCACGAGGGAGTCTGTTTCAATATAAATATTATTGCAGCCAATACGTTCATCCAACCGAAGTCCATCACGCACAACCTAAACTTCAGCGGTTGCAACATCAGTAACACCCTCGATCTCTAGTCTACAAGCAGCTAGGAACCGATCTTGGGAATCATGAATAATACATTCCGTCGAGGCCTTCCTAGTATCCAGGTTAACAACCGCATCAGTATTTAGCTTAACTTTCCCACTTGGAGGTTTAGTCCATCCTTTTCTTATCATTCCACTCATGTTTTTCTTTGCCTGGAGGCTGCTGGACACCATCGCCTTAATTGATAGCGCCACTCTACTGGGGATCGGAGTAGTCCCGTTGTGCTTGAGTTCCCTTTGCCGTCACCAAATGAACCAAGCCACTGTAGCAATCACCTCTTTAACTCCTAATCCACTCAGAACTGGGATCGCTGGTTGTCTTGACCGAAGAAGGTGTTCCAGGACCACACTTCCTGATCGGTCTTCTAGAACTGCATTCTGAATAATGTTGGTTAAGCCGAGCGCCTCCCATACTTCAAGAGCACGGTCACACTTGAACAACATATGCGCAATATCCTCCGTACCCCAATCACGTACAGGGCATTAACCAGATCAACCAATGTGTCTATTAAAAAGAATACACATACATGGTATGATTCCATGCAGAACCGGCCAAGTGAAGATCCTCACCTTGGCTGGAACAGTCAATTTCTAGCAAATGTCCCATACAGGGTTTATCGTAGAGCTCCCCGACTCATCTCTTGTGGCAGGGGCGGAGCTACTTGGTGCTACCCTGGTGAAATAATTTTTACTAGCGACTAGCTAGTGTAGGAACGGTGTGCATCAGGTACCACCAGTATCGGGTCCCACAAAAATTAACGTGCAACCTTGTTTGGATATGGGTATCTGGCCTTTTCGGAGATGCAGCACGTCGGCCTTGAAGAAAACTTGGCCCATTAAAAGATAGTGGGAGCTGAAAAAGCTAACATAAACGGACCAGAGTTAGGATAAAAAAAAAAACGAACCAGAGAAGTCAATCGATCACACAGCTTCCCTTTTCATCTTTCCAATCAACTCCTCTGCTGGACGGCTAGGAGCAACTCTAGCGGATCCCATAAAACGTCTACACCATAAAACATAAGTACAGGGTACTTAACTTGTATTTTTCAGTTTTGAAAAGGTCATTATAGAACAGATACGGTAGAACCGGACCTGTACTGTATAGGGCCCACCTCATGCCCATTTTTTTTCTAGCTTCCTTCTTCCTCTGGCAAGTCCCACCGCCGCCCACGTCCACCACAACCGACGCCTGCGTCCACCAGCGTCGCCCCGTGCCGCCCGCCGCCCGACTGCCTCCCCCAGCGTCGCCCATGCGTCGCCCCCTCACGCCGTCCCCCCCACCCGCTCGTAACCAGCTACGCCCGCGAGTTCGCCCGCAGCCAGCCCTCCCCTGGAGCTCGCCGCCCGTAGCCGCCTCGCTGGCGCAGCGGCTGGTGGCCGCGCCAGCGGAGCCTGGCACAGAGGTCAATTTTTCCAAACCATAGAAGATTTTGCGGCTGGAGTGACCTTAAACGGCCGGGGCGATGGAGGAACTCAGTTTTCCACCTGTATCCACCTGACTGAGCGCTACATATAACGGCCAAGCGATTGGGTTCTCAGGGCACACTAATTTTTTTTACAGACCAGACGGTTTTACAAGATCTGCTAGCTCGACAAAATTGCGACAAAGTGTAAAGTCGCCTGCTCTAACTACGAAGCGAATTAGGAGTAGAAAGGACTCAACAGATGAGCCAACGGGGGGCAGCCACCGCCGCCCTGCACTCCATCCTCAACGAGAGTATACCCCTTTATCTCTCTTAGCTCCCGGACCGGCGATCCGTTTAGCCACCGCACATCACCTCCTTCCTTTATAGCATCCCACGTCCCAAATCCCTAATTATCAAAAGCATAATTAGTGCAAAACTTGTTCTCCTAAGCTCCTAGATTCGTCCGATTTATCCATTTCCCCTTACAATTTTGTTGGAAAGTAGACTATCTAAATTTTTTAATTAGTCTTTACCAAATACAGTTACTACATTGATAGATACTTTTCAGAGATGAAGTTTGTGAAATCCTATTTATGCAACTGCCTTAATAATGATGGTTTGAGTGATAATTTCATTTTGTGTGTGGATAAATGAGAAATGAATAAAGGCCACCAATGATCAATTGGTGGATTGATTCATGAATAAAAGAGCGGAAATACTAAATGGTAACACTAACTCTAAAATAATAGGTTTTGTTTCAGTTTTTTTTTGCATTGTTAATTTTATAGGTTATGGAGAATTTGAGGTTGGATGACGTATTTTGCTAGTTGAAACTATCTTTCATGAGTGGTATCAGCATTTGTTTATGCAATTCGGTAAGAACTTGATCATCCTTATATGTTATTCTATGTATCCACGTTTTGTTGAAATTATATGATAAGATTTGTCAAATGCAAGACTTGTATCGTAGTTGTGCATTAGGGTAATTTTTTTCCTAGCTCCGTCCCTGCTCGCAAGACAAGCATGGCGTATTGTTTTGATACCACTCATGAAAGATAGTGGTTGGGACTTTGGGTAAACTTCTCAGATTAAGTTCTCATGAAGGAGGTTGCGTGTTAAAATATGCTGACGTACTGTGAGCGTTAGTTGACAAAAGCTGTACTACAATATTTCTTTCAGTTTCCAGGATCACGATCGCGTCCTATATAACTTGGCCGGTGCAAGCTGTACTCACAAATAGGAGTACTATATACTCGAAACTTTCCCCTGTCGATCCACACCCAGCTGCGAGTCATGGCGCCGCCGGTTGACGACGCAGAGGCACCGCGGCCACACGTCGTGGAAGACTGTCGGGGCGTGCTGCAGCTGCTCAGCGATGGGACCACCCTCCGCTCCGCCACCCCGCCGCCACATACCGTGGAGGACCGCGACGACGGGCGCGTCGAGTGGAGGGACACCGTGTACGACGCAGGTCGTGGCCTCGGCGTGCGCATGTACAGGCCGCGCCTGGGAGAAGGGAAGGACCGGCGGCTGCCGGTGCTGGTCTACTTCCACGGCGGCGGCTTCTGCATCGGCAGCTACACCTGGCCCGGATTCCACGCCTGTTGCCTTCGCTTCGCCGACGAGCTCCCCGCCATCGTGCTCTCCTTCGACTACCGCCTCGCGCCGGAGCACCGCATACCGGCCGCCCACGATGACGCCGCCGCCGCCCTCCTCTGGCTCCGCGACCGGCTAGCCGCGCCCTCCGACGACGGCGTCCACGCCTGGCTCGCCGATTCAGGTGCCGATCCAGGAAGGCTCTTTCTGTCCGGCGACTCAGCTGGCGGTAACATGACGCACCACATGGCCACGCGGTTCACGACGGCGGGGCTCAACCCGGTCAGGATATCCGGGTACGTCCTGCTCGTCCCGGCGTTCGACTCGAAGACGCCCACGCAGTCCGAGCTGGTCACAACGGGCACCGCGTACCTGAGCCGGGCCATAGCTGAGCGATACAGCCGGCTTGCTCTTCCAGTCGGCGCCAACAAGGACCACCCGATGTTGAACCCTCTCGGGCCGAACAGCCCGAGCCTTGAAGTCGTCGGCGGCCGCATGCTCGTCGTCGTCGGTGCCGACGACATGTTGAAGGATAACCAGGTCCGGTACGTCGAGCAGATGAAGGCCGTAGGGAATGACGTTGAGCTCGTCGTCTTCGCCGGCAAAGAGCACAGCTTCTTCTCAAATAGCCCGTGGTCGGAGACGGGCACCGAGGTCATCCGAGTCATCCGGCAGTTCATGGACAGAGACACAGCCGATTCAGCCTGAGGCGGACACGATATATTATCTGTACGTGTTATCATATTCGTGCAATCCCGGTCCATGTATGACCATGAGTCTAGGTCAAGCGGCTGAGGATGGCAACTATGGGCAGCAGCCGGTGCTATATTTTGGTCAATGTATTTTGCAACTTGAATATGTTAATGTAACAACTTGTTTCGTATGCCATCAGTTGAACGTAATAAATTATGTTTCTATATTATATTTATTTGGTACGATGGACGTTGATATTTTTATTTTATTCGTAATAAAAAATAGTTTATTCGTAGTCAAATGTTGCAAAATTTAACTTTGATGGAAATGACTAGTACTACTGACTTTTGATGAGTACCCAAATAGTTTTCCTCAAAAAAACTTTTGTCCAGCTTTATAAATAAAGCCACACACGGTCGATCTGATACAAGTTGATGGGGAAAAACATTACAACATATCTATAAAGAAAAAAATGCAGTGGGGTTTTTCCCTACTATTCTACCTCAAAAAAAAAGTTGATGAGGAGAACATCTTACTTAGCAGATCATGAATAAACCAAGAAAAAAAAAGCCAAGACCCGCCACGAAAGCCACCTAAACAAGATCAAGGATGATCAGAACTCCACGACTATGCCCCCAAGAGGGTAACGACGTATCCGTCGCCGTTGTCGGGCATCACAACCATTGGTGTCAAGAAGCTGAGCTTTGGCCAGGACAAACCTCCGCTCACGCTCGAAACCTC
Source organism: Avena eriantha (assembly GCA_910589775.1). Classification (NCBI taxonomy): domain Eukaryota; kingdom Viridiplantae; phylum Streptophyta; class Magnoliopsida; order Poales; family Poaceae; genus Avena; species Avena eriantha. The sequence goes on from OU342741.1 coordinate 400,077,206, forward strand.
GATACGCCCAATGTCCCCAAGCCTGACATCCATCTCGCGATCTGGGAAAAGACGATAACACCGCCTACTACTCCTGGAGCTCCCGACGCCTGCTCCTCACCATCCAAATGACCCAAAAGCACGACCACCACCACTGCTACGTCGCTCGCCGGAGAGTCGCCCATGCAGTTCACCTTCCAGCCCCCCGGCATCCAACATCCCGAGCTCATGTCAGCAAGACATCGCAAGACCATCGATGCAAACAAGGTCAGTCAACCACTAAACTAGGATCGCGTGGGTGGAAGCCGCTGCCCATGGGAAGAGATCGGATCCTCCACACCGAAGGCGGTCACCGACTGGATGAAGCAGCAGCGGGTTAGACCCCAGATCCGGCAAGATCAGGCCCAACTTACCCCGTCACTACGCTGCACCGCCAAGGTTACAGCCGCCATCCTATAGGAAAGAAACCAGGCGGACGCACCAGGCGGGGCCCGCTGAGCCAAGATCGGCCCCCGATTGGCCCAAATCTGGGCCGAGCATGCTTGGCCAGTGTGAGATCCTTGCGCATGGCTTAATAAGAGTGATAGGATACCCATACCAACAAGTTGCAACTTCTTTTTTGGGGTTAATATTTAAAGGAACTCCAGGTTAAGTGTGCTTGCTTGGAGCAATTTGAGGATGGGTGACCGACCGAAAAGTTGTTCCCAGGTGCGGTGCGCACGAGTGAGGAAAAAATACGCATAAAAGACTAGTGTTGGTAGGTGGTGCCAATTTAGAAAATTTAGAGAGATGTCAGAGGTAACAGTCGTCGGGCCTGGGGTGGCTGGCGTGTTACTGCCAGCCCCGGTCATGGCACCCATCACCGTCCCGCACCGCTGTCGCCCACAACCCTCACTGCCCAGGGAACTAGGCGTGCTCCACCACCCACCACCCACCACATCGTAGCTTAGACGAGCTCCGCCGCCCTGCCTCCTAGTGGGAGAGACAGGTTCCTACCCGGGAGGAAGAAGACAAGACCTTGCCGTTGCCGGCGCCATGTGGGCTTCGTCCGGCCCCGCCCTCTGGCAGCAGTGAGGGAGGAGGGGGCCGGCGACAAAAGATTTTGGGTTCCTCCACGTCACACGTGGGGGCGACGGAGGAGGACGGAGCCTCGCGCCTTGTTGCTTCCCTTGATGGTTTTAGACTCATGATTTTTTCCACCCAAAAAACATCCAGGTCTTCAAAATATGTCTGGTGTAGGCGAGTTCAGCTAGTGTGTCTGGGCATATGGCACAGGTGCTCCGATCGGCAAATCTCCACTCGTTGGGCGTTTCCAGGCCAAAATCCGGCGCTATTTAGCAGACGGAGCTATTTTTCGACCCGGGAACGCCCAATTTCCCACCCGCGTTTCCAGGCCGAGTTCCCAGGTCGGCGTGTTTTTGCCCAAATTCGGCTCAAATTCATCCAGTTTTTGGCATAATATGAATATAGAGCAATGTTCGGCATAGTTCTGCATGAAATTAACCATAGTTCAGCGAACAATGAAAATACAACATATTTTAGCCTAGTTCGGCCAGTTCATGCTAGGCATCTATGTGTTGCCCATGCGTATCCATAGGTGTTCAACCAGATCATCCTGTAGCTATTGATGCACTACCGGGTCTCGGATCTCCTAACGCATGGCGATGAAGGCAGCCCAGGTTGGCGGCACCTGGTGATCAGGCTGTGCAAGAGGTCCCTGTCTATAGTATGGCTCGTTCTGCTCCACCAAACTCACTGGGTCCTTCCTCTCATCCTCAATGATCATGTTGTGCAAGGTCACACACCAATTCATCACTTCCCACATCTGATCTTCCGACCAAGTCATAGCAGGGAACCGGACAACTGCGAACCTCTGTTGGAGCACACCAAATTTCCGCTCCACGTCCTTCCTACAAGCTTCCTGTTCCTTGGCATACTGAGCATGCTTGGGGAGTATCGGGTTTGAGATAGTCTTCACAAATGTTGGCCATCTTGAATAGATGCCATCTACAAGATAGTATCCCTTGTTGTAGTGGTGCCCATTGATCTCAAAGTCCACGGGGGGAGCATGACCCTCAACAAGCTTGGCAAAGACATTTGAGGAGTTGAGAACGTTGATGTCGTTATTCGATCCTGCCATGCCAAAGAAGGAGTGTTAGATCCAAAGATCATGTGTAGCAACTGCCCCGAGTATCACAGTACAACCTCCTTTGTGGCCTTTGTACATACCCTGCCATGCAAATGGACAATTCTTCCAGTGCCAATGCATGCATTCTATGCTTCGAAGCATCCCAAGGAATCCTCTACGTTCATTGACTGCGAGGGTCCGAACAGTGTCTTCAGCAGTGGGTGTTCTCAAGCATTGTGGCCCAAACACTTCAATCACTGCCCTACAAAACCTGTACAAGCAATCGATGGCGGTCGACTCGACCATGCGGAGATAGTCATCAACACTGTCACCCGACACTCTGTATGCAAGCAACCTCATCGCCACTGTGCACTTCTGCAGTGAGGAAAACCCAACCATGCCGGTGCAGTCTTTCTTGCACACAACATAGGGGTAGAATTCCTGGATGTCATGCACGATATCGAGGAAGAGATTTTGGCTCATCCTAAAACGGCACCGAAACACGGCCTCTTCGTGGAGCGGCTCGTCGACGAAGTAGTCGGGGTACAACATGCAGTAGCCCTCCGCCCTCTGCCTTGCTTTGCACTTCGGCGACCCTTCGCCGAGCCTCCGTGCTTCGGTGTTGCAGTTTGCATGTACAACCGTGTCAGAGAGGCGAGGATTTGCACGTGCTCTACATCTTCGGCGGCTGCGGTGTTCTCTTCCTCTAGCAAGATGACGAACAACTCCTCGTCGTCGGAGTCCATGGCCGAGTGAGCAAAACGGCGAACACTTGGCGGGCAAGGTGTTGGGAGCTCGAAGCGTGGCCGAGCTACGACAATGGAGGGGTGGAGAAAGGTGGCCTAGGCTGCGGGGGGAAGGTGCGGCGATGGCGGCGGACCTATCTACAGGCGCGACTTCGGCTTGAACCGGTGGAGCTTCAGAAGCGCATGCCGACAAGGCAGCTAGGGGGAATCCTTCGATGAAGGAGAGGCGAATGGTGGTGGGAAATGGGATGTCTCGCCGACAGGGCTGGCCTACCCACATTTTTGCTCCATCCGGCGTTTCCAGGCTGTTCCCGGGGCCACGGGATCGGCCTGGGAACGCCGGACGAAAGTTGGGCCAAATCCTGACGAAACTGATGTCCTGGGAACATGACTAGGCGAAAAATCGCCGCCCAGACAAAAAAGGCCCTGGGAATGGCGTCCTGGGAACCCAAGTGGAGATGCTCTAAGAAATTGTTAGAAACATAAGAACAACGTGATCTTGATTTAAGTTTCCATTGATATGAATTTAATTGTGAAAACATATCGTTATTGTTGCGCTTTAAACATGCCTCACAATCACATGACGGATCACCTTAATCCTGGAGTCGCCAATAAGTTTGACTGGATAATGTATAAGGTCTTACTCAGGTTTCTAGGAGAGAAAGGGTGATGCACCTCGATATTTTCCCAGCATGATACTCAAGATAGTAAATCAGCGCTCTTTGAACCAGAAGCCCTAGATTCTCGGGAGGGACCCCCGTGTGACATTTTAGTGACTATTGACCGAGTTAGTTAGCCTAACCGCCCTAACTCGGTTGTCGATCATTCGCAGCGTAAAGTCAATGAAGAAATGGAAGCATGTACAATGGTGGAGTAGTCAAAAGTAATGCAAAAAAGTAGTGGAAAAGGTAGATTGTATTGCTTTGTCGATTGTATGCTTAAAGTCAGTCGGTCGTCACCCCTCACTATATATATGTGGTGGTTGGTCTTTCCGTGCAAGTCTAGGAGACTACTACACGAGTAGAATCCTTAGTAGGAAAGTAACTCTACAATATACAACTAATGCCGGCTTTGTATTGGATCCGGTCTCCAATTGTCTGGTCAACCTTCTCAAAGTCTCTTTCCTTCCGTGTTGGCACAGTTATCTTGGTCTTCAAGTTTTATTGCCAGCTAAGTCATGGTCTTGGGCGTGAATCCACTAGCTTCCAGAATGTTCTCTCTTAGCAGGCCTCTACCGATGAAACATGTTTTGGGCCGACTATCAATAACTGACTTAGAGCCAATTGGGTTTATAGCTGAATCTTGGCAAGTTGGTAAAATGCGTCCATCTGCTGCTCACCTCCTCCGGCTTTCACTATTGTATTTTTAATCGGCCCAAAACAGGAGCAAACATATGCTCCCCATTTCCTGGTAAAGCTTGTGTTCCAGGGAATACTCAACAAAATGTACTAAGGGAGATGTTGTAATTATCGGCTATGTATCATGAGGGCGATATTCAGATATCAGCTATAGCTTGCCGATCTTAGGATGACTGCCACGCACTTGGGTGGAACTTCTTTAGGTATCGTCCACTAAGAGCTCGAGGAAGTACCCCTCCCTCCATTGTTTCCACCAGATATGAGTTACCCAGTACCAGTCACGTGATTCGGTAAGGGCCTTCCCAAATCGGTGACCATTTGCCAAATTTGTAGCTTCTTGAGCTGACTAGTAATATGACCTTCCAGAATAAATCGCCCACTTGGGAAATCCATTAACTGATCTTTCCCGTTGTAAACTTTTGATACATGTAACTTCTTATTCTCGATATATTTGAGAGCATTTATCCGTTTGTCGGCTACTTCATCAAGGTTGTCCATCATCACATGGTAGTAATATTTGGCCAACAAATCATTCTGTCTAGCGAATCTCAAAGCAGCCAAATTAACCTCCATAGGTGGAACAGCTTCTTGTCCGTATGTTAAATCGAAGGAAGTTAACTTAGTCGCTCCCTGCCTTGAGATTCTATGATCCCACAGTGCTTCTTAAAAAACTCATGCCATCGCTTAGGATAACCCTGAATCTTCTTCTTGGTTAACTTGATCTTGTTGGTTGATTCAACTTGTCCATTAGCTTGGGCAAAGTAGGGAGAATAATTAAGAATCTTGATTCCTAGTGACTCATCAAACTACTTCACCTCTTTGGCCATGAAAGATGTTCCTTGATTTTTTGGTGAGAGTTTGGGGTATGCCGTATCTGTGAACAATTTCTCAGTAATAAATCGGATTACCTCCCCGTGAGTCATGTTTAGGAGAGGCACTACTTCAGATTACTGATACGTCGTAAACGTATTTATAATTTTTGATGCTCCATGCTTGTTTTATATCAACTTTCTTATGTTTTGTTTACACTTTGAGGTATTTTTATACATTTTCTGGAACTAACCTATTAACAAGATGCCGCAGTGCAAGTTTCCTGTTTTCTGCTGTTTTTGGTTTCAGAAAAGCTAGTAAGGAAATATTCTCGGAATTGGACGGGATAAAAGCCAAAGTCAATATTTTACCAGAAGGAACATAGAGTCCGAAGGGCAGCCGAAGTGGGGCCACGAGGTGGCCACACCTAGGGCTTGCGCGGCCACCCCCTAGGGCACGCCGCCCCATGGTGTGGGCCCCTCGGGCGCCCACCGACCTTGCCCCTTCGCCTATAAAAGTACCCCGATGCAGAAACCCTAAAGACCCGATCAAAAATCCACAAAAGAGTCTGTAGCCACCGCCATCTCCATCCCTAGATCTGGGGGGGGGGGATCCGAAGCTCTTCCTGGCACCCTGTCGGAGGGGAGAGATAATCCTAGAGGCCTTCTTCATCACCATGCCAGCCTCCGGAGTGATGCGTGAGTAGTTCCTCCTTGGACTATGGATCCATACAGTAGCTAGATGGTTGGTTCTCCTCCTTTGTGCTATCATGTTTAGATCTTGTGAGCTCCATTCATGATCAAGATCATCTATTTGTAATCCTATATGTTGTGTTTGCGGGGATCCGATGGATATTGAGATACTATGTCAGATTGATTATTGATTCTATCATGTCTATGTTATTTGTGATCTTGCATGCTCTCCGTTGCTAGTAGATATCTTGGCCAAGTAGATGCTTGTAACTCCAAGAGGGAGTATTTATTCTCGATAGTAGGTTCATGCCCCTAGTAATATGTGGAAGTGACAGAAATCTCTAAGGTTATAGATGTGCTGTTGCTACTAGGGAGAATACAACAATCCTTTGTCCATGGGGCAATTGTATTGTTTACTTTACACACTTTGCTTAATGCAATTATCTGTTGCTTGCAACTAAATACTGGAAGGGGTTCAGATGATAACCTGAAGGTGGATTATTAGTCATAGATGCAGTTGGATTACGGTCTATGTATTATGTTGTAATGCCCAATCAAATCTCGTAGGAGTCAAGAGGTCTAGTATATGCATTGTTATGCTTTCTCAATCTGTCAATTGCCCCGCTATAATTTGTTCACCCAACATGCTATTTATCTTAAGGAGAAACACCTCTAGTGAACTGTGGACCCCAGTCCACTCCTTTACCATTAATATACCATCTAATGTTTACCGTTTACTGTTTACCTTTTGCAAGCAATTACTATCTTGCACACTATACGTTTAATCCTTTGTTTTCAGCAAAACCAGTGAGATTGACAACCTCACTGTAAGTTGGGGCAAAGTTCTGTGGTTGTGTTGTGCAGGATTCCAAGTTGCTAGCAACACCTTGGAGTTGTTTCCTTACTTCTGCTGGTTCGATAACCTTGGTTTCATAACTGAGGGAAACTTGCCGCTGGGCTCATCATACCTTCCTCTTGGGGTTTCCAATGAGCTCTACATATCTTGAGCCATCAAGCACTTCTCTGGCGCTCTTGCCGGGGAGTTAAGGACAACTTCAATCTCTCCGTCCTCGTCAATCACTTTTTAGGGAGAAAGAAGATTCTTGCAAGGGGCGTATCTCACAACCAGTCTCTTTACTTTGTTTTTGTTTTGCTTAGTTTATTTTGCTTAGTTTTGCTTGTTTCTTTATAAAAAACACAAAAAAAATTAGTTGTACTGGTTTGCTTCTTTTTATCAAAAACACAGAAAAAATTAGTTCTTTAAAAAAAATTCCTACTTCAAGTTGCTTTTATGTCTAGCATTGCTCTAATCACTATGTCACCTGAGGAAATGATTTTTACTTTCAAACAAGGAATTGAATAGAGTTTCAAAGAAGCTTGGTCTAGAATTTCTGATTTACATGAAAAAACTGAACCTAAAATGACTCTAGGCTTGTTTCTTAGCAGTTTCTACTTTGGTCTTGCTCTTTGTTATAGATATGCTTTGGATGCTGTAGTAGGAGAAGATTTCCTCCAGTGCAATGAGGGTGAAGCTTTTAATGCCATAAAAAAGTTGGTTGCAACATATAACTTGCCTAGCAAATCTGATTCCTCCTTTACAAACATTATTGCTAGATTAAACACTCTTGAGACCAACACAAATAGTTTAAAAGAATGCTATAACATGCTTAGAGAGCATCATGAATATGTTCCAATAAATTCTGAATCTTCAAAATGGCTTCCTACAGTAAAAGTTGTTATAAATAATGAAACTTTTTATGCTCGTTGTGATATCATGTCCGAATTCTGTCTTATGCCTAAAGATATCTATGAATCTTTGAATCTTTGGGGACTTTCTAAGAGAGGAGAAGAAATATCTCTTACCAATAATGCCACAATATTACCCATTGGAATAGCTGAAGGAGTGTTTATAAAGATCCTAGGGAAAGTGGTGTCTACTGATTATCTTGTTATTGAATGTGTAGGAAAAGGACAAATTACACTTGGAAGATCCCTACTGAAACTCCTTGGAGCAATAATAGATGTGGGAAAAGGCATCATGCATTTTGCTTCTCCACCAAACAATCATATGTTACCTAAAGATAAGAATAAAGGTAAGAAAGGTAGGGGCAATAAATTTCATCTTAACGCTTCTTCATTTCGAAATACTTGAATCTTGGTCCTATGCCTAGCTGAAAGGCGTTAAAGAAAAAAGCACTATTGGGAGATAACCCAAATTATTTTTTTACTTTCAGTAGGTTTTTCTTTTGTTGAGTCTTGGAAGTTACTGCCTTAGTAATAACCTCTCCTTATCCTTTTTGTGTGGTTTTTGTGCCAAGAATAACCTCTAATGAGAGAGAAGTAAGACTTGGGAAAGTTGCTGTCCCGAAACAGATTTTTTTGTGCTTCACTGTAAAAAATCGTGAAAAATACCTATATATTGAATTGAGCTGTAATTTTCTGCGCTTATGCCCTAGGTTACTATCTAACTTTTTTTAGTTTAGCACTTTTCTATTTGAGCAACAGAAGGTCTTCAAAAAAATCGTTTTTTACCTGCTGGTCTGTTCTGACAGATTTCTGCCATTATTTCCATTTGCCTCTTAATCTCTTTCTCTTTGAGTTCTCTTTGATAACCCGAGCTTTTAGAAGGAATTGCTACAGTATATTGTGTTTTAATGGAAGTTTTACTTGTGTTGAAACTAAACCCAAAGACTTATTATCTTGAATACACTAATGTTGCTAATGAAGATTGTGTGAAGTTTTGTATGAAGGAAATTTTCAAGTGTAGGGAAGAATAATATGATGAGATGAAGTATGGACAAAAGCTCAAGCTTGGGGATGCCATCCGTGTCACCCCCGAGAAATATTCAAGAGGTACAAGCGTCAAAGCTTGGGGATGCCTAGGGCATCCCCTTCTTCATCAATAAAAATCTCAGGTTTTCTTCCAAAACACTTCATTTTTATTGTTTCATGCACAATTGTGTTTTTTTGGAGCGTCTTTGTTTTTGTTTTTAGTTTTGTTTTGTTTGGTTTGCTTAAATAAATTGGTTGGACCCCCACATTCATACGTTGTTTCAAATAAGTTGATTGGTGTTGAAAAAGAGTAGGACGCTTCATGCTTATAAGTGGTACAAAAGGAGCTTGTTTTGACTGTGGCCTAGACTTTATCATGTCATGTTTGATGTTGCTTTGACCTTATGCTTAGTGATTATTGCTGTAGCATGACTTGTTCCAAACAATTGAGATTGCCTAATGTGCCTTGAAAGAATCATGCGTTGTTTTAGCATACAAAAGCATAATAATGTGGTATTCTCCTTTGATGCTTTATTTGGGTTAACTTGGCACATGCTTACATCATGTTAAGACTATGAACCAGTCACCTTAGCCTCTATGATCATTTAGTTTTTGACTTCTAATATCACTTTATGCTTTAATTAATAATGTTTTGTCGCTTTGCATGATTATGGCCACTATTGCTCTCTTAGTTGGCCGCTCCCAGTCTTTTGCTAGCCTCCACCTATACCACGTATGAGTTCCACTCATGCATCCAACCTCCAACATAACCAAGTTATTCCAAAGAGTCCACTATAAATTCCTATGCATGGTGTGTTACACCATTCCAGGTATATTCATGTTTTTATCTACCTTTCGAATTAAACTTTTGTTATGTGAAAATTAGTGATTAAAGCTCTCACAAACTTGATGGCACACATTATTTTCTTGCACTTAATAAACTTGAACCATTGTGTCCATCTATGTTGCTTATATGCTTGCACTTTATAAGTTGTGAATTAGTAGAACCATGATACCATGGGGAATGCTTTCAACATTGCACTTATTATTCAGTTGATATCATGTTCTTTTGTTTATGGATCCCGGCGGTGTGAAATAAAAGGGGAGCTTGTAATCTCATGGAGTTTGTATGTGTGTTAGAGAAACGCTTGGGCGGCTAGCTTAACCCATGCCTAATCATGGTGGAAACTTGCTGCATAACCATAGTGAGCATTCTGTGAAGCATCCTCAATAAAAACCTATGCAAATTGCAAATAAAAAGATTGCTGAGATGCTCATTGTATATTGCCTTGTCATTTTGATATGGGAAAGCTCCTGTGTCATGGGGCAAGGGGTACCCCGTTGGCGGTTCTCCATGATACACATGTACTTACAATGACAAGAACTTACTTGTGACTAAGGTTGAGTAGCATGAGGTTCGGTACTCGTAAGCAAGGGGCATGAGATTTTCAACTTATAACTTGTCAAGAATATCCTCATATTTGTGTCACTTTAACCTTAATCACCTCAAGATGCTTATGATAGGGGCAATGAGAGCTGAAAGAAAATAAGTACCATAATTTTTGGAAGCTTTTTATGAAACTTGAAATCCATGCTTCCCTCTATGAAGGGCCTTTCTTTTTTACTTTTATGTTGAGTCTCCATCTTCTATCTTTATGCACCAATTGAGAGAGCATAGTGGTCATTCTTAGTTTAATGTGCATTGTCCCAAAACTTTTTGATTGATTCATAACTTTGATATTGCTTGTTCTTAAATTATTTGTATCTAGTCACCCTTATGAACTTTGAAGGTGTCCTATGCATTTATGTTTTGCTATACCATGAGGGACAAGCTGAATACCACTCTTATTATGTTTTCTATATGTGAAACAAACAAACGTCTTTCAATGCATTGTTATTCATGATCTTTTGTTTGTACCTTTTCATGTTACAACATAGTTGCTATGTCTTATTGTTAGAACTCTATCTTTCATGCTCGTGTTTAGAGTACTTTGATCCCAGCTATCAATGCTTTACAAATACCTTGATCAAGATTGTGATGGTGCATGTCACCTCAAAAATTATTCTTTTTATGACTTACCTATTCGAGGACGAGAAGGAGCTAAGCTTGGGGATGCTTGATACGTCATAAACATATCTATAATTTTTGATGCTCCATGCTTGTTTTATATCAACTTTCTTATGTTTTGTTTACACTTTGAGGTATTTTTATACATTTTATAGAACCAACCTATTAACAAGATGTTGTAGTGCCAGTTGCCTTTTTTCTGCTATTTTTGGTTTCAGAAAAGCTATTGAGGAAATATTCGCGGAATTGGACGGGACAAAAGCCAAAGTCAATATTTTACCAGAAGGAACACGGAGTCCGAAGGGTAGCCGAAGTGGGGCCACGAGGTGGCCACACCTAGGGCTGGCACGGCCACCCCTAGGGTGTGCCGCCCCATGGTTTGGGCCCCTCGGGCGCCCACCGACCTTGCCCCTTTGCCTATAAAAGTACCTCGATGCAGAAACCCTAAAGACCCGATCAAAAATCCACGAAAGAGTCTGTAGCCGCCGCCATCTCCATCCCTAGATTGGGAGGGGGGGGGGGGGGGAGGATCCGAAGCTCTTCCCGGCACCCTGCCGGAGGGGAGAGATCATCCCGGAGGCCTTCTTCATCACCATGCCAGCCTCCGGAGTGATGCGTGAGTAGTTCGTCCTTGGACTATGGGTCTATACAATAACTAGATGGTTGGTTCTCCTCCTTTGTGCTATCATGTTTAGATCTTGTGAGCTCCGTTCATGATCAAGATCATATATTTGTAATCCTATATGTTGTGTTTGCGGGGATCCGATGGATATTGAGATACTATGTCAGATTGATTATTGATTCTATCATGTCTATGTTATTTGTGATCTTGCATGCTCTCCGTTGCTAGTAGATATCTTGTCCAAGTAGATGCTTGTAACTCCAAGAGGGAGTATTTATGCACGATAGTAGGTTCATGCCCCTAGTAATCTGGGGAAGTGACAGAAATCTCTAAGGTTGTATATGTGCTGTTGCTACTAGGGAGAAAACAACAATCCTTTGTCCATGGGGCAATTGTATTGTTTACTTTACACACTTTGCTTAATGCAATTATTTGTTGCTTGCAACTTAATACTGGAAGGGATTCAGATGATAACCTGAAGGTGGATTATTAGTCATAGATGCAGTTGGATTACGGTCTATGTATTATGTTGTAATGCCCAATCAAATCTTGTAGGAGTCAAGATGTCTAGTATATGTATTCTTATGCTTTCTCAATCTGTCAATTGCCCCGCTGTAATTTGTTCACCCAACATGCTATTTATCTTAAATAGAAACACCTCTAGTGAACTGTGGACCCCAGTCCACTCCTTTACCATTAATATACCATCTATTGTTTGCCGTTTATTGTTTACTTTCTGCAAGCAATTACTATCTTCCACACTATACATTTAATCCTTTGTTTTTCAGCAAAACCAGTGAGATTGACAACCTCACTGTAAGTTGGGGCAAAGTTCTGTGGTTGTGTTGTGCAGGATTCCAAGTTGCTAGCAACACCTTGGAGTTGTTTCCTTACTCCTACTGGTTCAATAACCTTGGTTTCATAACTGAGGGAAACTTGCTGCTGTGCTCATCATACCTTCCTCTTGGGGTTCCCAACGATATCTACATATCTTGAGCCATCAATCACTTGGTGAAATAGTCGATAGCAACTAGCATGAAACAATGCCCTTTTGACGATGCCAGATGAATAATATCAACAAAGTATAGTGGCCATCCTCGAAAAGGCCATGGTTTTATAACCGACTGAAGCATTGAAGCCGATGCCAACTGTATATCTTCGAAATTTACATGCCTCAAACCCTTTGTAGTACCTGAAGTAGGCTTCTAGCATAGTCGACTAGTAGAATCCTTCCCTTTTTATCATCCACTTCATCTACAGAGCCGACTGATGCATTACATAAGCCATCATGAACCTCTCCCATGGCATCTTTGGCTTGATATTCACCAAGACATTTCACAAGAAGGTAATCTTGAAGGAGATATGCCCTAGAGGCAAATAATAAATGGATTTTATTATCATATCTCAATTAGTTCGTAATAGTTTCATATTGTGCTATAACTTTATCAAGCGGAAACATTGATACATGTGTGGCATGAAACAAACCAAGTCCCTAGTAGCCTCTATTTATAATAGTTCGTTGGGAAGTTGATGATCGAGTTTTTCTGATCATGGACTCACTATAATTCAACTAACAACGAGGTCATATCATTAGTGAATGATGTTATGGACTTTTCCAAAGACTGCGACATGATCAAGTCACAAAGTTCATCTTTGCAATAGAAGCGTAGTCTCCTTCTCCTTAGACCGTGAGATCATATTAATCACTGTCTCTCGAGGCTGCTTTATTCACATCAACTGAGTGACCATAAAGGTGTGCTTTAGGTATTCTAGAGGAACAGTTGAGGCCTATGTATCAAGAGCAGGATTTGTTCCCTCTGCTTGACGGGAAGATACACAAGACCGACTTGGTGAGATTACATCCATAATGTCGACAACATCTGACTAGGTCACAGGGATGGAATATCATGGGAACAAGTGAAACAGAACTTGTCGGTAACAAGATTGAACAAGGTATATGATACCAATGATCAGATCTTGGATAAGTTGTATCGAAGAAACTAAGGGAATTGGACTTGATGCTTACGTTTCAAATGACATCGTCTTTGTGGAATGCCCAGGGGTCATTATGTGCATCCTGGTCCCGCTATTGATCATTGATGGAAATCATGTCTATGTGATGGCTCAGTGTCGGCGCCAGAAAAATGCTGGTGCGATGTTGATGTAGAGCTCGTTAGGAACCCCAAGAGGAAGGTATGATGAGCACAACAACAAGTTTCCCTCAGTTATGAAACCAAGGTTTAATCGAACCAGTAGGAGCAAGGAAACACTCCAAAGGTGTTGCTAGCTGAGCCTTGGTAGGGCGCACTACCGGTGCTAGTAGCAACGCGGAGACCTGCACAACACAACCACAAAACTTTGTCCCCAACTTGCGATGAGGTTGTCAATCTCACCGTGTTTTTCTGAAAACAAAGGATTAAACGTATCGAATGGAAAGAAGTAAAAGTTTGCAGAAAGTAAACACAAAGCAGTAAACAGTTTATAGATTGTATGTAAAGAAAAGGACCGGGATCCATAGTTCACTAGAGGTGGCTCTCCTTCAGATAGATAACATGCTGGGTGAACAAATTACAGCGGGACAATTGACAAACATCGAGAAAGAAATACATGCATATACTAATCATCTTGACTCCTTTGGAACTTGATTGGGCATTACAACATTATACATAGACCGCCATCCAACATCATCTATGACTAATAATCCACCTTCAGGTTATCATCCGAACCCCCTCCAGTATTAAGTTGCAAGCAACAGATTATTGCTTTACAAACTGCGTGTAAGTAAACAATACGATTGTTCTATGAGAAAAGGATTGTTGTTTTCTCCCTAGTAGCAACTTCACATCTAGTACCTTAGAGATTTCTGGCACTTCCCCAGATTACCAGAGGCATGAACCCACTATCAAGCATAAATACTAACTCTTGGAGTTGCTAGCATCTACTTGACCAAGATAGCTACTAACAATGTAAAGCATGCAAGATCACAAATAACAAAGACATGATAGAATCAATAATCAATCTGAAATAGCATCTCAATATCCATCGGATCCCCGCAAACACAACATGCAGAATTACAAATAGATGATCTTGATCATGAACGAAGCTCACAAGATCTAAACATGAAAACACAAAGGAGGATAACCAGCCATCTAGCTACTACATGGATCCATAGTCCAAGGATGAACTACTCACGCATCACACCGGAGGCTTGCATGGTGATGAAGAAGGCCTCCAGGGTGAATTCCCCTCTCCGGCAGGGTGCCGGGAAGAGCTTCAGATCCCTCCCGATCTAGGGATGGAGATGACGGTGGCTACAGACTCTTTCGTAGATTTTTGATCGGGCACTTAGGGTTTTCATCCCGAGGGCATATTATAGGCAGAACGAGAGGCCGAGGGGGTGCCAGAGGCGGCCAGACCACCCCCTGGCGGGGGCCAGGCTGGGCTGCGCGGCCAGGTGGTGTGGTGGCCCCCTGGCCCCTCTCCGTCTCGTATTCTGGCATCTGCTGACTTCTGGAAAAATAGGCACGTTGGCTTTTGTCCCGTCCAATTCCGAGAGTATTCATTTTCTGACTTTCCTGGAACCAAAAACAACAGAAAACATGCAGCTGGCACTGTGGCTCTTGTTAATAGGTTAGTCCAAGAAATCATATGAAAAGTACTCCAAAGTGTGGACAAAACACAAGAAAGTAGATAAAACCAAGCATGGAACATCAAAACTTATAGATACATTTACAATGTATCAACATCCCCAAGCTTAACTCCTGCTCGTCCTCGAGTAGGTAAGTGATAAAAAGAAAGAATAATTTTTGAGGTGACATGCACCATCAAAGACTTGATCAAAGTATTTGTAAAACATTCAATGCTGGGATCATAGTACTTCAATCATAACATGAAATACAAAGTTCTAGAAATAAGACAAAGAAACTATGATGCAACATGAAAAGGCACAAACAAAAGATTCATGAATAATAATGCTTTGCAAGACGTTTGTTTGTTTCACATAAAGAAAACATAACATAATAGTATTCAGCTTGTCCCTTAATAGAGTAGCAAATATAAATGCATAGGACACATTCAAAGTTCATAAGAGTGACTAGATACAAATAGTTTAAAACAAGCAATATCAAGTTATGCATCAATCAACTAGTCTTGGGACAATGCACATAGAACTAAGAATGGCCACTATGCTCTCAAAGTAGGTGCATAAAGGTAGAAGGTGGAGACTCAATATAATGGTGGAAGAAAGGCCTTTATAAAAGGAAGTAGGGATTCAAGTCTCATAAAGAGCTTCCAAAAATTATGGTACTTATAGCTTTCAGCTCTCATTTCCCCTATCATAAGAATCTTGAAGGTGATTAAGGTTAAAGTGACACAACTAAGAGGATATGCTTGACAAGTTATAAACCGAAATCTCATGCCCCTTACTTACAAAGACCGAACCTCATGCTACTCAACTTTAGTCACGAGTAAGCTCTTGTCATTGTAAGTATATGCATATCATAAAGAACCGCCAACGGGGTACCCCTTGCACATGATACAAGAGCTATCCCATAATCAAAATGACAAGGCAAGTAGACAATGAGCATCTCAGTGATCTTTTTATCTGCTATTTGCATAGGTTTTTATTGAGGATGCTTTATAGAGTGCTCATTATGGTGATGCTGCAAGTTTCCACCATGATTAGGCATGGCTTAGGCTAGCGGCCTAGGCATTTCTCTAACACACATACAAACTCCATGATCTTACAAGTTCCACTTTTATTTCACACCGTCGGGATCCATAAGCAAAAGAACATGATATCAACGGGGTACAAAGTACAAGTGCAATGTTGAAAGCATTCCCCATGAAACATGGTTATGCTAATTTAAACTTATAAAGCACACGCATACGCAACAAAGAAGGACCCAATGGTTCAAGTTTATTAGATGCAAAAAAGTAAAGTGTGCCATCAAGTTCGTGAGAGCTTTAATCACTAGTTTTCTCATAACAAGTTTAATTTGGAAGATAAACAAAAGCATGAATATACTTGGAATAGCAATTGCTAATAGGTAGGTATGGTGGACTCTTTGGAATAACTTGGTTTAGGGAGTTGGATGCATGAGTGGAACTCATACTTGTTTGTGGCGGCTAGCAAAAGACTGGGAGTGACAAACTAAGAGAGCAATAATGGCCATAATCATGTAGAGCGACAAAACATCATTGATCAAAGCATAAAGTGATACTACAAGTTGAAAACTTAAGGATCATAAAGGCTATGGTGACTTTGGATAGTCATAACATGGTGTGAGCATGCGCCAAGTCAACCCAAATAAAGCATCAAAGGAGAATACCACTATACTATGCTTTAATATGCTAAAACAACGCATGATTCATCCAAGGCACATTAAGCAATCTCAATTGTTTATAAAAAGTCATGCTACAGAAAATAATACTAAGCATAAAGCCATAACAATATCAAGCATTGCATGACAAAGCATAGGCCATAGTCAAAAACAAGCTTTTTTTACCACATAAGTATGAACTTTCCTACTCTTTTCCAAACCAAACCAAACTATTTGCAAACAAATGTATGAAAGAGGGGGTCCAACCAATTTATTCAGCAAACTAAGCAAACCAAGCAAACTAAAAACCAAAACGAAAATGAAAAAGAAGACGCTCCAAGAACAACACAACTGTGCATGAAATAATAAAAATGAAGCGTTTGGAAGAAATCTGGGATTTTTATTGATGAAGAAGAGGATGCCTTGGGCATCCCCAAGCTTTGATGCTTGTACTTCTTGGATATTTCTTGGGGTGACACGCGTGACATCCCCAAGCTTGAGATTTAGTCCATTCTTCATCTCATTACTCATTCCTTCCATACACCTGGAATTTTTCCTTCATACAAAACTTCACACAATCTTTATTAGCAACATTAGTACACTCAAGATAAATAAGTCTTAAGGTTCAGTTCTAACACCAAATAAACTTCCATTAGAACACTAACTACTGTAGCACTTCCCTCAACAAGCTCAATTCCCCAAAAGAACTAAAAAAGGAACCAATAAGAAGCAAATGCAGAAATCTGTCAAAACAGACCAGCAGGTAAAGACGAATTGTTTCGAAGACCTTCTGTTGCTCAAATCAAAAAGTGTTGAACTATAGAAAGTTAGATAACAACCTGGGGCATAAGAACAAAAATTCATGCCTCAAAAAGACGTTCAGAGATTTTACACGAATTTTTACGGTGAAGCACAGAAATCTGTTTCGGGACAACAATTTTCCCAATCATTACTTCTCTCTCATTAGAGGTTACTCTTGGCACAAAAAGCAAATAAAAAGGATAAGGAGCGGTTATTACAGAGGTAATAACTTGCAAGACTCATCTAAAACTTTTGGGTTATCTCCCAATAAGTACTTTTCTTTAACGCCTTTAAGTTAGGCATAAGAAGCAAGAAAGAATCAAGTGTTCTCAAATGAAGAAGCATTAAGACCAAATTTTGTTTTCATAGGAGAAGCAAAAAAATCTTTTCTTTCTTCTTAGGGAAGTGTTCTATACCTTTCTTGAGTGGGAGTTGATATTTAATGGTGCATTCTTTCATATCAATGATGGCACCAACCGTTCTAAGAAAATGTCTTCCCAAAGTAATAGGACAAGAAGCATTGCTTTCAAAATCCAAAACATAGAAATCAACGGGGACATAGGAATTGTTAACCATAATAAGAACATCATTAAGACTCCCCATGAGTTTCTTTTTAGCATTATCATCAAGTGGGACATTCAAATAACAATCTTCAAGTGGAGGCAAATCAAGCATATCATAAATCCTTCTAGGCATAATAGAAACACTACTATCAAGATCACATAAAGCTTTGAAATCAAAGTCATTCACTTTCATATTAATGATGGGTTCCCAACCATCTTCTTGTTTTATAGGAATAGAAGCTTTATGTTTCATCTTTTCTTCTTTAATATTTATGAGAGCATTAGTAATGTGTTTTGTAAAGGCCATGTTCATAGCACTAGCATTAGGACTTTTAGCAAGCTTTTGTAGGAACTTAATAACTTCAGAGATATTGCAACCATCAAGATCAAAACCATACTTATCATCTAAAGTGGTAGAACTATTACTAGCCTCAACACTAGTGGTGGTGATAGTAGAAACACTAATGTTTCTAGCAATTTCATCTTCTCTTTCCCACTTAGCATGTAATTCAGCTAATAATCTAACATTTTCATCAATTCTTACTTGTATAGCATTAGTAGCTGCAAAGGCATTGTCATTAGTTTCAGGTTTAGCAGCCATTTTATTCAAATAAGATTGAGCTTCAGCCAAAGATGTTATATTTCTTTCAGCATTAGAGAGTTTTTCCTCAATAGTTTTATTGAAAGCAGTTTGTTTACTAATAAACTCTTTAAGCATAACTTCAAGTTCAGAGGGAGCACTCCTATTATTGTTGTAAGAATTTCCATAAGTATTACCATTGTTGGGAGGATATGGCTTATAATTGTTGTTACGAAAGTTACTCCTATAAGCATTATTGCCAAAGTTGTTATTTCTTATGAAGTTCACATCAACTTGCTCTTCTTGAGCAACCAAAGAAGCTAAAGGAACATTATTTGGATCAATATGGGCTTTCCCATTAACAAGCATATACATAATAATATCAATCTTATCACCCAAGGAGGAAGTTTCCTCAACAGAATTTACCATCCTACCTTATGGAGCTCTCTCAGTATGCCATTTAGAATAATTAACCATCATATTGTCTACAAGTTTTGTTGCAGCACCCAAAGTGATGGTCATAAAGGTACCTCCAGTAGCAGAATCCAATAGGTTCCTTGAAGAATAGTTCAATCCTACATAAAAAGTTTGGATGATCATCCAAGCAGTTAGTCCATGAGTGGGACAATTCTTTACCAAAGATTTCATTCTTTCCCAAGCTTGAGCAACATGCTCATTATCAGATTGTTTAAACTTCATTATTTCACTTCTCATAGATATAATCTTAGAAGGAGGATAGTATTTTCCAATAAAAGCATCTTTGCATTTAGTCCAAGAATCAATACTATTCCTAGTTAAGGAATTCAACTATTCTTTAGCTTTTCCTCTCAAAGAGAAAGGAAACAATTTCAGCTTAATAATATCACCAGCTACATCCCTATGCTTTTGCATCTCACAAAGTTCAACAAAGTTATTTAGATGGGCAGCATCATCTTCATTACCAATACCAGAAAATTGTTCTCTCATAACAAGATTGAGTAAATCAGGTTTTATGTCAAAGAAAGTATCTTCAGGCACAGGTGGAGCAATAGGTGTGCTCATAAAATCATTGTTGTTGGTGCTAATGAAGTCACACAACTTAGTGTTTTCAAGAGTAGTCATTTTTTGTGTTTTTGAATAAGAAAGCAAACTAGTAAAACTAAGTTTTGTGTGTTTTTGATAACAAAACAAGCAAACAAAGCAAAAAGAAACTAAGCAAAACAAAAATAACAAAGTAAAGAGATTGGTTATGAGGGACTCCCCTTGTGAAGATGTCCTTGACTCCCCAGCAACAGCGCCAGAAAAATGCTTGATGGGTCAGTGTCGGCACCAGAAAAATGCTGGTATGATGTTGATGTAGAGCTCGTTGGGAACCCCAAGAGGAAGGTATGATGAGCGCAACAGCAAGTTTCCCTTAGTTATGAAACCAAGGTTTAATCGAACTAGTAGGAGCAAGGAAACACCCCAAAGGTGTTGCTAGCTGAGCCTTGGCAGGGCGCACTACCGGTGCTAGTAGCAACGTGGAGACCTACACAACACAACCACAAAACTTTGTCCCCAACTTGCGATGAGGTTGTCAATCTCACCGTGTTTTGCGGAAAACAACGGATTAAACATTTCGAATGGAAGGAAGTAAAAGTTTGCAGAAAATAAACACAAAGCAGTAACAGATTGTACATTGTATGTAAAAGAAAAGGACCGTGATCCATAGTTCACTAGAGGTGGCTCTCCTTAAGATAAATAACATGCTGGGTGAACAAATTACAGCGGGGCAATTGACAAACATAGAGAAAGCAATACATGCATATACTAATCATCTTAAATCCTTTGGAACTTGATTGGGCATTACAACATTATACATACACCGCCATCCAACTGCATCTATGACTAATAATCCACCTTCAGGTTATCATCCGAACCCCCTCCAGTATTAAGTTGCAAGCAACAGATTATTGCTTTACGAACTGTGTGTAAAGTAAACAATACGATTGTTCTATGAACAAAGGATTGTTGTTTTCTCCCTAGTAGCAACAACACATCTAGTACCTTAGAGATTTCTGTCACTTCGCCAGAATTACCAGAGGCATGAACCCACTATCGAGCATAAATACTAACTCTTGGAGTTGCTAGCATCTACTTGGCCAAGATAGCTACTAACAACGGAAAGCATGCAAGATCACAAATAACAAAGACATGATAGAATCAATAATCAATCTGAAATAGCATCTCAATATCCATCGGATCCTCGCAAAAACAACATGCAGAATTACAAATAGATGATCTTGATCATGAACGGAGCTCACAAGATCTAAACATGAAAGCACAAAGGAGGAGAACCAGCCATCTAGCTACTACATGGATCCGTAGTCCAAGGATGAACTACTCACGCATCACACCGGAGGCTTGCATGGTGATGAAGAAGGCCTCCAAGGTGAATTCCCCTCTCCGGTAGGGTGCCGAGAAGAGCTTTAGATCCCTCCCGATCTAGGGATGGAGATGATGGCGGCTACATACTCTTTCGTGGATTTTTGATCGGGCACTTAGGGTTTTCGTCCCGAGGGCATCTTATAGGCAGAAGGAGAGGCCGAGGTGGTGCCGGAGGCAGCCAGACCACCCCCTGGCGCGGGCCAGGTGGTGTGGTGGCCCCCTGGCCCCTCTCCGTCTCGTATTTTGGCATCTGATGACTTCCGGAAAAATAGGCATTTTGGCTTTTGTCCCGTCCAATTCCTAGAATATTCATTTTCCGACTTTCCTGGAAACAAAAACAGCAGAAAACAGGCAACTGGCACTGTGTCTCTTGTTAATAGGTTAGTCGAAGAAATCATATGAAAAGTACTCAAAAGTGTGGAGAAAACACAAGAAAGTGGATAAAACCAAGCATGGAACATCAAAAATTATAGATACATTTGCAATGTATCACTATGCCATTCCCGAGCCGTTGGGGCAATACACTTAAGGGTATGATGATTCTAGAGATATTCTGGAAGTATAGGAATCACCAGATAAAAGTGAAAAGGAAACCAAAAAAGTTCCATGAGAGAACCAGAATCTTTTCGGGAGATTTCGAAGGCGTTTAGAGGAATTAGAAAGGGAACCGAAAGGTGTTTCGGGTCAAAAAGGATTTTGTAATATGTATTTACATATTAATTAATGTAATTAATATTAATATATAATTTGAAAGGGTATTCCACTAATGGGTCAAGTTCCTAGGGAAAAAGGGCCCGTGAGGGAAAACTGCTAGCGGGAAAGGCCAAGGGCCAAGGGGAAAGGTCCTAGGCGCACCATGGGGCCCACCCAGCCAGCCTTGGGCTGCGCACGGGGTGGGGATTCCCTTGGCCGGCCAACCCAGGTGCCCTAGGGCCCATGGAGCCATCTCCCCTCTCTCCCTTGTTTAGTCCCACATGGGAAACCCAATGGTCGGGGTACACACCCCTCCATCTACATAAGTCGGCCTAGGAGTCATTCCATTTCTAATGTGTACCTCTTCTAATGTATCAGCCGACTTAAATCCTTAACCCAACTTGTCCATGTCTTCTAGTTGTTCTATATACTTGTACATATCATCCTTGTTGGCCCGATATTCCACCAGCCTCTTCTGGAGCCACTCGTCGTTAGGGTTCATTGGTTGGACAACTTCAATAGACGATCGAGATTAATCGGCCCTAGTGACGCATGCACGAAGTATTTCCTAGTAGTACTCATGAAGTCATACCCGAAAAAGTCTTGTCCTGAAAGAAAAGCAGCATTAGGTTGTTGCCAGTCTATAAGTACATTGGCCATAGCGATGCAAGCCAACTCATCACCATGGACTACCTCCACCTTGTCGCCTATCCACTGCATCAGAGATTGATGTAAGGTGGATGACATGCACTGATTAGTGTGGAGCCAATCCTGACCGAGTAAGATGTTATAATGGCCATGTACGTCTACTACGAAGAAAGTTTTGGCCAGGGTTTTATTTCAAATAGTCAACTCCAGTGTGATCATACCCTTAGCCAAGATGTCGTCTCCTCCTTCAAATCCACTCAGCACCATGTTGGTCTTCACTAGCCAACTTTTCTCGAGTCCCAGTTTATTGAAAACCGAATACGGCATTATATTTACTATGGCACCAATATCAACAAACATTCGACCAATTGGCTTCCCATCTATGTGGCCCTTCAGGAATAAATGCTTTATATGTTTGATCGAATCCTCCAACTTTCTGAACACCACGTTCTTTGGACCGAGGTCTAGCTGAGCTATTTCTTCTCCATCAGCAGCTCTGAACTCATCTAGAAGATAATAGACCATGATGGTGCCAGAACTTCTAATAGGAGAAGCGTTCTAGTCTACTAACTCATCATCATCTTCATCAACCTGTATCAATGCCGTCTTTTCTTACTACTCCTATAATTTGTCTGCCTCCACCTCATCGGCCATGACACATGAGTGGTACCGATGTTGGCACTATAGGCTCGCTGTCTCCGATGGGAGGAAGGTCAGTTGGTGCAGGTTCTGTATTATCCACACATGCAGGTGCAAATAGATCAGTCGGTTTAGGTACCCACACCTCGGACTTGATCCTAGGATTGATTCGCTTGAAAAGGGATTCCCAAGCTTGTTAGGCCTCTCTTTCGCTTCTCTCTTTGTTCCGAAGCCGCTACAACCTTCTCTTCTCAGTCTTGGTCAAACTCTACAGGCACCACTTGGGTCAAATGTACCGTGGGTCTACTAGCCTTATAGACGCCTTCGGCTTCTTTAGATCATCTGGCGCATCTCTACTAGATCCTGCCTCATGGTGATTAACTCGTGGTTGGATCGTGAGGATAGGGTTTCTAGAATTTCCTTTGTTGCTGAACAGACCATCTCCTCGGGTACTTAACATATGGGTCCCGATTACCAAAGAACCAATACTGATATTCATTCTAGAATTGTTGATGCCGAGTGACATATTGCTCCGCACAAACCAGGTTAGCCTATCAGGGCACTAAGCCTGTGGTCTGTCCGGCTTGCTTTTGGCTGATCCACCGGATGATCCTCCTCTAGTACTTATGGGTGTCGGTCTCCTGGAACTACTCTCAAGGGAACTACCGGTTGAACTAGCCGCTTGAGATGTGCTCTTGATTTGGAGGTGAGTTATCTCTTGGCGAGACATGTACTAGTACATGCGCGGCTTCTTGTTGTGGTTTTTCCTCGACACTGAAGTTAGGCCTCCGGTGGGGTGATTGTTCATCAATATATCCACCACCGGTTGATCGTATCTGGGTGCTGTTAGGTGTTCGCCTTGACCAGCTTATGTTGTTGGTAGTTATCCTTCAGGATGTATTTGTCCCTAGGCATATCGAAAGTGTGGGGCCCCCGAATTAATCCTCTGAAAATCCCTGTGATGCATACACCACGATCCATGATCAGTTAGTTGTGGTACATAACCGACAAGTATCAAACAAAACATCCATTACTTAAGCGGATACATGTCTTACCTTATTTGCCATTATGTCTACATAAATCATCATCAGCGGAACTTCATAAAGCATAGAGCCCGAGCGATGCCTTAACCTACGGGCAACTGACTAGGAGAACGTCCTAGCTTGCATGGTCGTCAACTTCATCTTCTTCTCGATATCTGACCAAGTTAATATCCAGGGACAATGCTAGTGAGTACTTTGAATGTACTCGCAAACCACCTTGAGATAACAATAATAACAAGAGAATATGCGATATGGCTGTGGTAGTAGGAGGGCCTCCAAGAGGGGTTCTTTTCTCAAATAGTTCTCTTGTAGATATAGCATCTACATATCTTTGTTGAAAACTTTTGTAAAACATTTTGGAAACCTTTTTGAAAAGTTTTAGAAAACACTAGGACTAGGTCACCCATTTGTTTCTTCCTTCCGGTCATTTCATGACCAAACTCCATTCCTTCCTTTTCGACCATCCCCTGGTCAAATCATTTCCAAAGCCTTTGCTTTTCCGAAGTCCTTTTCGAAATCAAAACCAACACCGCTCTACAGTAGTTTGTCCAACCGTCCATAAACGCGAACACGGCTATTCGAATAGATTTACACTCTGTAGAGGTTGTACATTTTACCCACAAGATTCGATCCATCCACCGTGGTTCACCGCGAATCTTCATACAACAGTATGCGGGGTTCGGATAATCAAACATAACCCTCAGAAAATCCACTCTGACACGGGCCCTACCCTATGAGTTGTTCCCCTCAAGACCAGGACGTCTAGATCCACGGACCAACCGGAGCACCCCACTCAGACCTAGAGGGTGCACTTTCAATGAACGGCTCATAGTTCGCCCAGTCACTAACATGGGTGACTCTGCTTCCTCCAGGTGACTGTTTAACAGTTGACCCTTTCTATAAAGGTAAGCCCGGATTTTGAGCGAGATGATCCCCCATACGTAGCAGTGAGAATTCCCATATCAGAGCGAACTACTTTCAGTTAAGCCTCGTCCCATTCAGGGGTAATGTGCTTGCACAACTGAGTTGTTATAGCTAAGCTGCAAAGAACCGAGCGCGTTTTCATAAACATTTTCCCTCCATCTTTCCTTCAGCATTTTGTAAAATGAAAACCTTTTTATTTCTCAAAATTCTCTTGGTGGGTCAAACCTCACGAAGGTTTTGCCATAAACATTTTGTAAAACTTTTTTGGGGTCTTCCCATCCTCTCGTTTTGCTTCGGCTAAAACAGGGTCTTCAAAAGGGGTATGGGGTTATACACCAACTATCATACTAGGGACAAGTAGGTGTCATCAATGGGTTGTACTTAGCAGCACAAAGGTGTAATAGTATTGGATGAGCCAAGCCACTACCAGATATACAACATTATATAGTAAAACAGTGCAGTTTCCATAAAACAGAAGATAAAACATGCATAAGTAAAACAGTTGGACAAGGCTTATGAGCAATAAGGTGGCTTGCCTGAGATCAGCAAATTGGCAATATATGTCCCTGGACTTCTTCTTAGGATACCATGATAACCAATAATAATAACCCTCTTCTTCTGGTCTCCGATATAATCACATCTATCGTCGTTATGAATCACATGCAAGCAAACAAAGGGCACAATCAAACCAAGGCATACAATCACCAATACCATACAGCAAACAAACATACCACACATTATTCAATTCAGTAGGTTTTGATAGATTGAGATAGTAGCAATTGGAATAACTTAAATTGCCTTTGTGGAATTTCCTTTATGATTTATTTGCCAAAACCACTTAATAAAGGGGTTTGGAACTAAGAGTTGGACCTGTACGATATCCATGTGCAAAAATGATATCTACAGATAGGTATTGGAATAACAAGGCCAACAAAAGTGGTTTCATGATTTTATCAATTTTCTATATTTAGTTATGTTTTTTCTAGTGGAATAACCTCTAGTTTAGGTGAAAAATTCACTAGAAAAGTTCTGTAGTTCCAAAAATCATTTCCTTGGACGGTTAAGTAGGATTTAATGGAATGGTTCAGTGAGAGTTGGAATCACTTCAAAATATTTACTAGAATGCCATTGGGAAATTCCCAAAGTCAGTGATGTAGTCAATTTGTCTTTTTCACCAGATTAATTCTACAGGTACAAATGATATGAGGTAAACGACAATGGGTAGGCATTGCAAATACCTTCCGGAAGAAATTGGAATCACTATTTTTGGACTAGCTAAGCATCTGAAATGATTTATCTAGTAATAATACAACATTTAGAAGTATTTAATTCATTAAAATACAACAGAGGCTCAATAAATAGTAATCTCCTAGTTTTTGATGTGTACTAGTGTACCACAACTCTGGTAGTTGAAATAAACTCAAAACATGTTATAGTTTAGCCTAGGGAAAATCCTAAATACAAATCTAAGGCATTATTGTTATTTTTGTTACAGGAGAACAAAGGCTCCACTTGACCTGAGGACAATGCAGATGGATAGGTACTTTAAAATAGTATCTGAGTAAACTTGGTTCACTCCATTTGGATTTAAGAAAAACCCTGGGGAAATTATTTACTAGAAAGGACTTTAATTGGTAGATAAATTCTCAGAATTTGTACAAACAATATTTTGCCAAAGTTTTGGTACTGCATGTTAAAGGAAACATCCAAGAATAGCAACAAATATAGATCTAGGCATCTAGATGTTGTTTATATTTTCAAACATATTTAATCCTAAAAGGTATACTGCAGATCTGGAGAAAAAGGAAAGATTTGATGAGATAAAAATGAAAAGGGCCGCATATGATGCAAACTGGGCTGCTCAGTGCTGAAGCGGCCCAACCGAATGAAGCCACATGCAGGAGGTGATGTTCGAACATGCCAGGTGGGGCGCACCTATCGGCCTCACTGGGCGGCGAAGGGGTATCCGGCGAGGAGGGCCGTTGGATTAGAAGGGCGACGGACGGGGCTCGTTCGTCCTCCTCCTCTGGACACAACGGTGGCGTGGGG
The DNA here is from genome assembly GCA_910589775.1 of Avena eriantha. Classification (NCBI taxonomy): domain Eukaryota; kingdom Viridiplantae; phylum Streptophyta; class Magnoliopsida; order Poales; family Poaceae; genus Avena; species Avena eriantha. Next base: position 400,104,048 of record OU342741.1, read on the forward strand.
AAACCCTAACAGGGTCAGGGCGGTGATGGTGATGCTTACCCGGGGCTCCCTGGTGACGGAGAGGTGGCGGAGATGAAGCGGCGTGGCACGACAACTCTGGGATGGGCGGAAAGACCCATGTTAGCAACAGAACCTTGCTCGCGCGACGGTGACCGAAAGGAGCTCGTCGGAGCTCGATGGTGCCACCCATGCAGGGGTTCCTAGGAAGCAAGAAGAGGTGGGTTAGACACAGAAGGTTACGAGGATCTTGTTACAGCGACATACAGAGGAAGAACGGCAGAGGAGAGAGCACTACAAGTAGATCTTGAGGAATGGCCGAGAAACCTTCTCTCCATTCTCCCGGCCAAGTTAGAGCAGAAGAGAGGGAGTGGGGCTCGGGGATGTTCAGTGGGAGGGAGAGGGGGAAAATGAGTGAGGAGTGTGGGTCTGGGGTGGCCTCTGTCTATTTAACCGAAGAGATAAGGGTCCATATGAGATATGTCTATGGAGGAGGCTTTGGGGAGATGCTGGCCATGGATTGGGTAAGGAGGGCAGTGGGCAGGGGTGGTGTTGTTGTTGTGTTAGGGTCACATGGTGGCCCAGAGGGAGTAAGGAGCAGTGGAGTACAAGTTTTCTCTCTTCCCTTGTCTTTCGCTATGACAGGAAAAATGGGAGAGAGGGGAGAGCTAGGACAACTAGGGTGTTGGCCATGTGGTGCGACATGGTGGTAGGTGTAAGCTAGTGTCGTGCAGAAGGGCAGGGGAAGCAGGGGTGCTGTAGCACAAGCAATAAAAGAAGATGGATATGACATGCCATTGTCTCCCATGTATCCAAGAACATGTGAACAAAGATTTAGGGGTTGCTATAGTGGAATGCTACAGTGTAGCACAACCAAGGGTGTTATGAGGTGATGTGGTGTTCAGCTTTCCAAGTCTTGTGAAATGGAGATGTAGTTTAGTTTCAAGTTTTGTCAAGGTAGTTGATTTAGCCATAATGATGATCTTCAAAGGGATTTTCAAATGTTGATCTTGGCAAGGTGAGATAAAGATGCTGGTAGATCTGTGAGGTTAAGATACCTCTATAAGAATTATTTGGGATTTTTCAGAATATTTTAGATCCCTTTTTCATAATTCTCTAAATAGACCTGAATGAGTTTTATTGATTTCATTTGATATTTTTGAATTGGGAAGATGGGTTATTGGTTTGAGATGTTCCCGAACATGAATTCATACTTGGGAGAATTTTCACAAGTTTTATTGAGGCATAAAAGTATTTAAAACATTTATTTTATCATTTCTGCCATTTAAGGAAATAGGAAAAAAGAATTATGAAAACTTATCAAAGTATTTATTTTTGAAGTGGTATGATAGGGTATGGTTTATAGGCATCAAATTTTCCTTAAGTTGGGAATGTGTTTTGGATAAAATCAATCTTTCTTTTATGGAGGGCGTTTTTAAGTTTGAGTAAAAGAAAGGAATTTAATTCTTTTTGTGTCAAAAGTATTATGGATAATATTGGATAAATCTTTATATCTAAGTTATATGATGTACACATGTTGTATATACCATTTTCAACCTTGGGTTTTGGAAATACAACTTGATTTGGGATGAAAACAAGATATAAAGGATCTGGGGAAAGGTTATTTTTATGCCACCAAAACTTGGTTGTATCTTGGAGCTCAAAGCTCCTCTTGGGTCATGGGCTGTATCTATGGATAGAAAAAGTGATGTAGATCACCAAATAGAAAATAGTTGAGGTTGACCATGATTGAGCTATTCAAGAATTGATGCTAGAAATTGAATAAAATAAGGGTGCCAAAGCAGATTATCAAGTAGCCTTCTAAACCATGTGGGTTTTGGAAGCACGAGGATCCAATTGAAACAAGTGAAGTAGGTATGGGTAGTCCTTTATGAGTAGGACACAATCATGCAAATGGTTGGTCCAGGGAAGGTAGGATGTTGGTGTGAGCTTCTAACCAAGTAGGCTAGTTGATAAGATTTGCAGAAAATATTATTTTCTTGCCTGCAAAACCATCAAGAACAAGTGGGTTGAAAGATGAACTAGCAAAGGGAAAGAGTGATCATTGGTATTCCTTATGATGGTTTACAATATGTTTTAAGTTCATTACCAAAAATTCACAAGGTTTGTGAAAGAGAGGCATTCAAAGAAGTGATGTTGAATCAGTTTCCAAACTTAGTCAAATTTAGCGGATTTAGGGTTTTTGACTAGAATATGAGTGGGGATGTTTTTGATGGGTTTCAAGGTATCAAAGCATCATCAAGTGGATGATGTTGAAGTGTAGGTTGAGTATAATGGATCCATGCTTGATATTGGTCTTCATTGACTTGGAAACTTCTAGAATTGATCACTTCAGAATTGTTCTGGTTAAGGGTTTTAGATGATCACATAGTGGCTATAGATTAGATCCATATTGTATTATTGCTTAGGGTTTTGTGATCTTAAGGTATCTTGATCCTAGAGGATGAGCTCCTAGTATAGCTCATCCAAACAAACAAGTCAAACCGCAGAACAAGGCAAATCATCAGACAGCAGATCAAGGCAATTCATCTTAACAAGCTAATCAACTACTACTAGGGTTACCATCAAGCTTAGCTTGAGGCAAGGATGGAAATTTTGAAAGGTTGGAGTTTTAATAGGGTAAGATTCCTTGGTATCTCTACCAAGAGTAGAATTCAAAAGCTTTATAAAAGGTTTTGGAAATCCTAGAGGTAAGAGTAGTTGAAGGTTCTGTCTTAAAAACATAAGGACATTATATCATATATATCTCCATAATTTTGCTGATAGAAGCTACTAAAATAGTTTTGATTTGCAAAGGCATCTTGGCTTAGGTTTCAAATTGTCAGAACATTTGAGAATATGTAGAATGAGCCAGGATAGAAAATAGCTTTTGTCAACTGGTGTTGAGGTAAGGAGTATATCATATGTTATACATTCAGAGGCAAAATCACAAATGAACAACAAGCAAGCACTGTTTCATTAAGCAAGAAAAAGTTTTTGTTCCCCTGATTTTTGCATTCTGGACAACTAATTAGGATTGCTGAAATTGGGATGTTATAGAAAGTTGGCTTGTAGTCCGTCATATTTTTCCCAATCAGGTTTTTCTTCCACTTGCCAACCTTGGGCTTCCGTAGTTTCTAGAACCTAGCTGAGGACTCCGGCTGCTCCTTGTCTTTCCTTCCAAGCACAAGGTCACTGATGGTGATCTTAAAATTTTCCTTGCCATCAGGTTCTCGACTAATCACAACCTCTCGTACCTGGGCTCCTTCAGAGTTCTCATTGTTCTTGGGATCACCAATAACAACATTAGCCTCCTTAGCTGATTCAGCTATCTCAGCCGAATGAGGACTTTCTTCCCATCTAGCACGTTCATGGGGAACGACTGCTAGTCAATCACCATGTGGGTGAAGCTTAATCGTCCGTTGTTGATGGCTGATTGTATCTATTGTCGGAATACATTACAGTCATTAGTGTTATGAGAATAGGCATTATGATACTTACAGTACATGCGACATCTCATCTCATCGGTAGGACTTAGGAGGTAACATGATCGATCCAAATAACTTTATCTATCAATAGAGCATCGAATACTTTGTTGCATTTTCCTATGTCAAAACTGCATTTGAATTCATTTTCCCGATCACTTTTGATCGGCTTCAGGTTGTTGCACACGTGCGGTTTAGACTTAGCCGGCCAAATGAACTCCACTGTATAAAGTTCCTTATCTTCGGATGAGTCATTATATTCTGAATTACTCACATAGTTAATTTGACTTGTACCCGAATGATGAGCATGCTTCATCTATTTTACTGGCTTTCATAAACTAGAGCCTTTTGTAACACCTGCCTGATCATGATGTACTCAAAACCCTCTAGTTTTTGTTTTAGTTGGGGTCTTAGGTCATTGAGCACTAGATCAGCTATGTCCCTATCGGTTGTTACTAAGTTATAACAGTGATTTTTTGTATCCCTAAATCTTTTAACATAGTCATATACCGACTCATCGTGTTTCTACTTAACCAATGTTAGGTGTGATAGTTTTAGTTCACTTTCAACAGTGTAGAAGTGTTCATGGAATTTATGTTCTAAGTGATACCAAGTGAGGATAACACCTGGACTCAACGATGAAAACCATGAAAAGGTTGTACCAGTTAATGATAAAGGAAATGAAAGGATTGTAAGGGCATCACTATTTCTAGCTTCTCCCATCTAGGCTAGATATTGGCTAATGTGTCCGTAGGTAGTTCTGTCATCTACTCCACTAAATTTAATAGACTGGGGTACCCTAAATCCCACTGGGTATTGTACATTGTCAAAGTAGTACGAGTAAGGTTTTTGGTAAAGGACATGAGTAGGTTTCGGTTCAATGCCAAATTTCTCGTACAAGATATTTTGTATTTCTATCCTAAACTTTTCAAATCCTGGATCAAAATCCGAGGATGATCTCTATGGGTGAGCTAGAACAGAGGGTCTTAGTGTGATAGTAGGATTGTAGATTGGGATGGTATTTGGCACCGGAGGATAAATAGGTGTCTTGGGTCTAGCCGAATAGGGTATAGTAGCTATTGGTTCTAGAGAGTAAACCAACGGCTAACTAGGGTTCGGGTTTGGACTTACCAGAGAAATCGGTGGTAAAAAATTTGAGCCAGATGTGCTAGCAGTGTTTTCGCGGCGTCAGCATACTCGAAGGAACCTTTAAGAATCTGCTAATTTGACTAACTACTGTGTAGATCTACAGCGGCCAACTGATCATCTGATAAAACTTTATTACTTATAGTTTAGTCATCGACGAGAGGTGTGAATCGGGCGATGCCGATTGATATGATGTTTCTCGAGCGATCCTTCTTGATGGTTCCTAGGAAACCCTCCCATTCTATCCTAGAGCTACTGGATTTCGTCCAACAGTTGTTTCTCTTTCTTTTTCCGAGGATCTTCGACCTGCTCAATACGTTGAGATTTTATGGCTTCAAAGGTTTTGCGTTGATCGTCCGACAAGCCGTATTGATCTTGCTTGGCTGAGGGCTTGTAGGACCGGTCATTGCTTCCCGACCTATGTTGTTCCCCAGTGGAGTCGCCAAAAAGTGTGTTGCGCTTTGATACGTCCATTTTGCATCACTATTCTATATCATAATTTACTGTTATTCATTGATATATTTCATATTAAGAGATGATACTTATGTTATTTCATCTGTTTTTGCATGGTTGATGACTTTTGGAGGATGGACCACTGAAGTCAGGATTTTGATGGAAAAGGCACTGTTTGGAGGCAAAATTCACGAAGATCAGAAAATCTCGGAAAATATATGGAAAATCCTATTTTTCCAAAAGACGAAGGAAGCCATAAGGAGAAGTGGAGATGGGCCACAGGGGGCCCACACCACCCCCTGGCGCGGGCCAGCCCTGGCCACGCCACCAGGTGGTGTGACCACCCTGGCCCACCTCTAGCATCACCCTTTGGTATATATAATCCCCTCAAAACCCTAAGACTCGGGGAGCGACCACAGAAAGATTCCATCGCCTCTGCGGGGCGGAAAACTGCAGAGAGAGAAAGAGCTCTCCGGCAGGCAAAAATCTGCCAGGGAAATTCCTTCCCGGAGAGGGGAGATCGTCGCTATCAATAGCATCATCAAGCTGGACTTCATAGGGATCATCATCATCATCATATCATCATTATCTCCACCAGCACCATCATCACCACTCCATACCGCTATAACAATTGGGTTGAATCTTGCATAGTTCTTAGGGGAAACTTTCCTGGTGTTGATTACTTGTTGTAGTTGATGCTATCGAGTGGAACCATTGAATTATTGTCTATGTTCAGATTGTTACTTATCATTATTTCATCTCTAATCTTGAACCATATGATGTCTCGTGAGTAGTTCGTTTAGTTCTTGAGGACATGGGAGAAGTCATGTTGTTAGTAGTGGAATTGTGTTGATAGAGATTCAATGGTTTGATAATTAAGTTGTGGTGTTATTCTTCTAGTGGTGTCATGTGAACGCCGATTACATGATACTTCACCTTTATGGGCCTAGGGAATGCATTGTGTATTTGGCTACTAATCGTGGGGTTGCTGGAGTGACAGAAACCTGAACCCCCGTTAGGAAACCTTTGCGCAAGGGAGTGTAGGATATCAAAGTTTAAGGCTATGGTTAGGTTTTTATCTTAATTACTTTCTTGTAGTTGCGGATGCTTGCAAGGGGTATAATCACAAGTATGTATTAGTCCTAGGAAGGTCAGTACATTAGCATAGGTTCACCCACACAACACTTATCCAACTAAAGAAGATTAATAACCTATATGAAGCGAAATCACTTGACGATATTCCCATGTGTCCTCGAGAAAGTTTGGTCATCTTAAGTAATACAACCGACTTGTCCTTTGCTAAAGAAAGGATTGGGTCACTTGCTGCAATTATTATTATTGCCTTTTATTTTACTCGCACTTTATTTATCTAAATTATCAAAAAACCCTAAAAATATGTTTGCTAAGTATTTAAATAGAATTCCTGATCCAAGCCACTAGTCAACACCTTCTGCTCCTCGTTGGGCTCGACACTCTTACTTATAAAAAATACCGCGATACACCCCCTATACTTGTGGGTCAAGACTATTTTCTGGCGCCGTTGTCGGGGAGTGAAGCGCTATTGAAGAGTGGAACTGGTAAAGGAAACTTCTTATATGAGTATTGTTTATTTCTTTTAGTTACTTTATTCCAATATGGATAATTCACCTAGTTTATTATTTCGTAATGCTACTACCACTGCTAAGGTAGTAGTTGAACCTCCATATGCTGAAAATGATACTTTTAAGATACCTACAAGAATTGTTGATCGTGTTATGGATAACTACTATTTTGGAGATGGAACTATCCATCCCGGTGATCATTTGCTCTCTATACACGAATTATGCGGGTTGTTCAAGTGTGCAGGTATTACAACAGATCAAGTCAAGAAGAAGTTATTCTCATTATCACTGAAAGGAAGAGCTGAGGAATGGTACAAGCTGCTGAAGAATGGCCAATCTCTTAAATGGGAGGAAGTTGTACCCCTCTTTTCTTCAAAATTTTATCCTCCTAGTGAGATTCATAAAGATCGGAATCAAATATACAACTTTTGGCCTCGTAATGGAGAGAGTACAACTCAAGCTTGGGGGAGACTGAAGTTACTAATGCTCAAATGTCCTATTCATGAGCTCCCTGACAATATTATTATCAATAACTTTTATGCAAGGCTTTCTCTTCATGATAAGGATCTATTGGATGCTTCTTGTGCTGGATCGTTTACACGCATGGAAGAAGAAGCTAAATGGGATCTTCTAGACCGTATTCAAGACAATGCTGAAGCCTGGGAGAATGATAAAGGAAGAAAGTCAGGTATACATTATGATTATGAATGCATTAAATCTTTTATGGGAACTACTGACTTTCATAATATTAGTAATGCTTATGGTCTTGATTCTCAAGTTATTGCAAATTGTTTTAAGGCTTTTGCGTCTTATATTGAAATTCCGAAAAAAGAATGGAACAAGTATCATGCACCATATAAAGATATTGTTGATTGTTTTACTGATAGAAGTACTGAAGTTTGTACTATTGATCGTATTTTACCTAAAACTTATATCGACAAAATACCATTCCTGGATAAGGTAAAGGAGCATTCTATGATAACTAGTGTAATTAACAAAAGTACAAAGAGAGCTGGAAAGCCTGATGAACAAATAAACATTGAACCTGTAGTAGCAATTGTGAAAGACTTTGTCACTAAAAGTGTAGAAGCTGGACACATTATCTTCTGTGAGGATGCTTCTAATATTGTCTCACATCCTAATAGAACTAGAAAAGCTAGTGTCCCTGTGCCTTCCATTAGAATTGGTGATCATTGCTATTATGGTTTATGTGACATTGGTGCAAGTTCAAGTGCTATTCCTTATGAGCTTTACAAAGAAATTATGCATGAAATTGGTCCCTGTGAACTAGAAGAAATTGATGTGTTTATTCACCTTGCCAATAGAGAGACCATCTCTCCAATTGGTATTGTAAGAGATGTGAAAGTTCTTTGTGGTAAGATTAAATATCCTGCTAATTTTCTAGTACTTGGTTCAGCTGCTAGTAAAACCTATCCTATCATTTCTGGTAGAACTTTCTTGAACACTTGTGGAGCCATTATAGACTATAAGAGGGAGAAAATTTTAACTAAATTTGATGGATAATCTTGTGGGTTTAATTTTTCGAAATTTGCTAATGTTCCTTATGAAAATGAACTTCCTAATGAGGATTTTAGAGTTGAACTGCTTGCTTCTATTTCTCTTGCTCCTAACAATGCTTTGCAGCAATTTATGGAAGACCACGGAAGCGGGACCTCCATGGAAGAAAGAAATGAGATTGACGAGATTCTCCATCGTCAACCCAAGATGCTTAAGCATAACTTACCCGTGGAACATTTGGGTACCACATTACCACCTAAAAAGGATCCAGATTTCGATCTAAAACCTTTACGTGACGATCTTAAATATGCTTACATCGATGATAAGAAAATATATCCTATTACTATTAGTTGTAAACTTTCAGGAAAGGAATATAAAAGATTATTGTAAGTATTGAAGAAACACCGAGGAGCTATGGGCTATACCCTTGATGATTTAAATGGGATTTCTCCTACTATATGTCAGCACGCTATCAATATAGAACCTGATGCAAAACGAGTGGTAGAACATCAACATAGTTTAAATCCTATGATGAAGGAAGTGGTAAGAAATGAGGTATTAAAACTCCTTGATGCTGGTATTATTTATACTATTGCTGATAGTGAATGGGTTAGTCCTGTTCATTGTGTCCCTAAGAAAGGAGGAATTACTGTTGTGCCTAATGAGAATAATGAGCTTATCCCCCAAAGAGTAGTAGTTGGTTATAGGATGTGCATTGACTTCAAAAAAGTTAACAAAGTTACTAAGAAAGATCATTACCCACTGTCTTTATTGATCAAATGTTAGAAAAGTTGTCTAAAAGACTCATTTTTGCTTTCTTGATGGATACTATGGGTTCTCTCAAATTGCTGTTAAACAACAAGATTAAGAAAAAACTACTTTTACGTGCCCTTATGGAACCTATGCTTATAGGCCTATGCCTTTTGGTTTGTGTAATGCTCCTATTACTTTTCAAAGATGCATGTCTTCTATCTTTTGATAATTGTCTGCACAACCTTGATAAAGTCTTATAGAGATGGAAGAAACTAATCTTGTTCTTAATTGGGAGAAATGCCACTTCATGGTTAATGAAGGAATTGTCCTTGGACATAAAATTTCTGAAAGAGGCATTGAATTTGACAGAGCCAAAGTTGAAGCAATGGAGAAAATGCCCTATCCTAGAGACGTCAACGGTATACGTAGTATCCTTGGTCATGCTGGTTTCTATAGAAGGTTTATTAAAGATTTCTCCAAGATATCAAAACCCCATACTAATCTTCTCCAAAAATATGTACCTTTTGTTTTTGATGATGATTGTAAGGAAGCTTTTCCAAAAAGATTGTATTTCACTCTAAAGAAAGCTTTAATTATTGCTCCTATTGTCCAACCACCTGATTGGAATTTACCCTTTGAAATCATGTGTGGTGCTAGTGATTTTGCTGTAGGTGCTGTTCTTGGGCAACGAATAGATAAAAAGTTAAATGTTATCCATTATGCTAGTAAGACTCTTGACGCTACTCAAAAGAATTATGCTACTACTGAAAAAGAGTTCTTAGCTGTTGTCTTTGCTTGTGATAAGTTTAGACCTTATATTGTTGATTCAAAAGTTACCATTCATACTGATCATGCTACTATTAAGTACCTTATGACAAAGAAAGATGCTAAGCCTAGGATTATTAGATGGGTGTTGCTTCTACAAGAGTTTGGTCTACATATTATAGATAGGAAAGGTGCTGAAAATCCCGTTGCTGATAATTTATCTCGATTGGAAAACATTTCTTTTGATCCTATGCCTGTTAACGATAGTTTTCCAAATGAACAGTTGGCTGCAATAGGGCTAAGCTCGCGAGAGAGTCCTTGGTATGCTGATTATGCTAAATTTATTGTTCCAAGTGTTTGCCTCCAACTTTTACAGCCCAGCAAAGAAGGAAATTCTTTTATGATTTGAGGAATTATTTTTGGGATGACCCACATTTATATAAAGAGGGAGCGGATGGTATTATGCGAAGATGTGTTCTAGAATATGAACAAAAGGAGGTATTATGGAAATGTCATGGTAGTGCCTATGGAGGACATCATGCTGGGGATAGAACCGCACAAAAGGTGCTACAATCAGGTTTTTACTGGCATACCCTTTTTAAAGATGCAAGAAAGTTTGTCTTATCGTGTGATGACTGTCAACGAGTTGGTAATATTTCTAGACGCAACGAAATGCCTATGAATTACTCTCTTGTTATTGAACCATTTGACTGTTGGGGATTTGACTTGATGGTCCTTTTCCCCCTTCGAAAGGGTATACTCATATTCTTGTTGTCGTTGGCTATGTTACTAAATGGGTAGAAGCCATACCTATGAAAAGTGCTGATGGTGAGACCTCTTTAAAAATGCTTAAGGATGTTATCTTTCCTAGGTTTGGAGTGCCTAGGTATCTTATGACTGATGGAGGTTCTCATTTTATTCATGGTGGCTTTAGAAAGACCCTTGCTAAATATGATGTTAATCATAAAATTGCTTCAGCTTATCATCCCCAAACCAGTGGGCAAGTAGAACTGTCAAATAGAGAAATTAAATCCATCTTGCAAAAGACTGTTAATAGATCTTGAAAAAATTGGGCTAAAATGTTGAATGATGCTTTATGGGCTTATAGAACTGCTTATAAAAATCGTATGGGAATGTCTCCTTACAAAATGGTTTATGGGAAAGCTTGTCACCTGCCTTTAGAATTAGAACACAAAGCTTATTGGGCAGTGAAAGAACTTAATAGAGACTTCAAACTTTCTAGTGAGAAGAGATTGTTTGACTTAAATTCTTTAGACGAGTGGAGGATTGAAGCATATGAAAATGCTAGACTCTTTAAAGAAAAACTTAAAAGATGGCATGATAGTAAAATTCTTAAGAGAGAGTTCCATGTTGGTGAGAAGGTTCTATTGTATAGGTCTCGTCTCAGATTTTTTAAAGGGAAAACTACTTTCAAAATGGGAAGGACCTTTTGTTATTGAAGAGGTGTATCTTTCAGGTGTAATAAAAATTTCTTCCTTGAAAGATAACACTACACAAGTGGTGAATGGTCAGAGACTCAAGCACTATATTTCTGGAGATTCTTACAATGAAGATATTGTTGTTATTCAAATGGTGACTCCGGAAAAATTCATTAAAGACCAAATTCAGAGACCTGCTGACGAGGGTTTAACTCATCAATGCCCATTGTTATGGACTTGGGTTTTGGAGAAGGAGGGAGCGCTGGAAGCATCAATCAACTAGCAAACAAGCACACAGGGGACTCGAAGATTTACCTAGGTTCAGACCTCGTAGAGGTCCCTACTCCTGCTTGTCTGCTCGTGGAATTATCAGAGGAATCGAAGATTACAATGGTGCACAGATGCAATCTGGCGAGGGTTGTGGAAACTAGGGTTGCGTGTGTCCTCCTCGCCGCCCCCTCCTAGCCTTTATATAGATAGGCTAGGTCTCAGGTAGCAGGTCGAGTCTGTTACAGGTTAGGGTTTTCCCTTTAAACTTTCTATCTTTAGCTTCTTCTTGTTCTGCAAGCAATCGAGAGTCCGTAGGTTACTCGATTTCTCCATTTGGGCCTTGACGATGCTGTGGGCTTCCGCTGTATTCAGGCCGTATATACCAAGATCGAGTACCTATAGGGTATACGCATGTCAGTAGCCCCCGAGTGTCCAGTGGAATCGCAGATTGGACTGGGGACTTTATCAAGCCTTTCGATTGCATGAGTGGGTATTTTTTTCGATTGCTCTGTTTGTGTCATAGGGATTGTTGATGTGCGTGCCTGATTTAACCGATGTATTGGTATCAGTTAACTACCTTATGGTAAAACAATGCAATCTACTCGAACTCGAGTCCCCGGACTCGAATTCGGGAAAGTGCTGGTGTAATTCGACTCAAGCCGCAGAGGTCTTACATGAGTCGAATTCTAGTATATGGGTGTGAGCACTCGACGCGTCCGTCAAGGCATGTTCATCGCACCTGTAGGCACGGATATATTTCTGGTAGTGCACAACAAATGCGTTGCCAGGCCTTATTCAGGTCTTATCTTCACGCTGCAAGCGCGACATCCGAATTTTGTTATCGCGGACATGATTCGGGTGACCCAGGAGACGCAATCTCTTTGTAGGGAAAAATATATGAGGTGGTGTCGCCATAAGCTTCGAGTGTGGATGTTATCGACACACAGTACGATGTACAAATAATCATAGGGTGCGCGACCAGCGCTCCCTATGGGAGTAGCCACCGAGTGCCTGGTTGAGTCGAAGACTCAGGCAAGGACTAAAGAACTTTTGTGACTGCTGTCGTCTTTTGCTTGCTTGTTTCAGTCGAATTTATTTCCGGCGCTCCCTATGGGAGTAACCCATGTCCATAGTCGAATCGCGGATTCGAGTGAATGTGTATGCTTTAAATGTCCATGTTCCTGCAGAAAACAAAAAGAAAAAATCGTAGGGTGCGCGACCAGTGCTCCCTATGGGAGTAGCCCCCGAGTGCTTGGTGGAGTCGAAGACTCGAGCAAGGACTAAAGTAGTCGAAGTCTTCTGCTGCTCAAGTTTGGATGACATCAGTGTTGACGATGTGATGACCTCAGTTGCCCGCGTGAGCGGGTTTTACGGGACGTGACGAGCGATGGGTCCCATTTTCTGACTCTGACTTGACCAGGCGTGTGTAATCTTTGTTTTAACTGTGCCTCCTCGATTTCCACGCGTAATGGGGGTAGTGGGAGACGATTCGCGCTTCGGGTCTTACACGTGTCGATCACGATGGACGCCACACATCTGATAGGATTTCTGCTGGTCGTTGGATTACATCTTCTAGGGGGTTCAGTAGCAGTGCTGCGATGGTAATTTTTCCCATCTACTCTTTTCACTGCCTTTGCCTCCGTCACCATTGTTGCTTCTCCTCAGCTTCCTAGAGTTCATCTTTCTCGCGGCACTGGACCAGCTCCGCGTATTCCCTAGTTACTTCCTCCGGTCACATCACCACCGCATGATGGGGAAGAAGAAGGGAGGTGCCGTGGCTGAATCCGCCGCTGCCACTGTTGCTGCCAAGAAGAAGGGCAGCTCCGCCGCTGCGGGCACTAGCGCCGCCGTCGTCGGGAAGAAGAAGGGTGCGGGCACTCGCGTCACCAATGGCGCGTGGCGCGTGTCCACTATCAAGTCTTCTGAGCTCCGTCTTCTGCGCCAAGATGGATTTCTCTCTTCCTCGGTTGCTAACACGCGAGTCCTCGACGGTGAGGTAACCCCTTGTCCTCCTGCCGGTTTCCGGGTGATGTTCCCAACGTTCATCATCTGCGGTCTCTCGCTGCCCCTGCATCCTTTCTTCAGGGGCCTTCTTTGTTTCTATGGGCTCCAGCTGCACCAGGTGTCCCCCAACTCCATCCTCCATGTAGCTTGCTACATTACTCTTTGCGAGTGTTGGCTCGGAATCGAGCCACACTTCGGTCTCTTCAAACGTCTCTTCAAGCTGAAGCACCAGTCGGCGTCTGGCTCCGTAGTCTACGATGTAGGCGACTGTGGTATCCACGTCGACTCCTCCGTCACGTACTTTGACGTCAAACTCATGGCGTCCATCCCAGGGTGGAGGGACAAGTGGTTCTACATCCGCGACCAGAAGGCCGATGGAGACCACTACGGACTCGTGCCCTTCGATCCCGCGACGTCGTGCAAGAGGAGGCGCTCCTGGAAGAATGTAGTGATGCTCGGCGAGTCCGCGGAGACAGATGTGCTGTATGAGCGCGTCTGCAACCTCAAGAGTCGCATGGGTAAAGAAGAGGGAGGCTACACACTCATTCGCACGTGGCTACGCCGCCGCGTCCAGCCCCTGTAGGCTAGAGTCCACCCTATGTTCTAGTGGGCTGGCACGGACGATATCACTCGCGTATCTGCTGATGGCATTTCCGCGAGTGAGGTAGATAAAAGGGTGCGACTGGTCACCAAGTACACTGCCAAAGATGTGCTCCCTAGTGAACCAGTTGTACCTCCATTCGATGTTTCTAATCCTCCTCCTGAGGTACGGTTGTGCTATGAAGTAGCTTTGTTTATCGAATGCTTCTCTTTTCTTGACTTGTGCTAACTTGTTTCTTGTACGCAGGATTGGAGGGTGTCACCCTGTATGCCCCCTATTCCTGAGGGGGTTATCCCACGTGAAGCGTTGGAAGAGGACGACTCGTAGTCGACCGTCCCATTTGAGGGGGAGGAGGAAGCCCCCGAGTCGAGTGGTCTAGACACTCGCAAGCGTTCGCGCAGCAAGGATTCGGATGCCTCATCTCCGTCGACTCCGGGAGGTGCAGCTATTGGTGCAGAGTCGCCGATACCTGCCGTTCCTGTGAGTGCTATGGCGCCGTCTTCCCGCAAGAAGATGCGTCTGCCGAAGGAGTCGTCGTCGGAGTCGGGGGATCAAACCTTTGATTTTGACAAGTTTGATTGCTAAGTATACGAGTCTTATTTTTGGTTCTTCTTTTGGAGTTGCATTTTCTTGATGTTGGTTTTGCTCTGCAGTCAGCCGGCATCGTCATCTTCTGGCGATGTCCAATTTTTGAAGGAATCTGGAGTCGCGACCTCCAAGGCCAAGAAAGTGGCTGAGCGCACTCCTTCTCCTCCATTGGTGGCCCACTCCAGGAATAATTCATCAAGTTCTCCACACGAGGTGGAGCACCAGATGGTTATCCGGACGACTACACGTCAATTGACTTCTGAGTCATTGGAGGATCATGTATGTGTAGTGTTCCTTCTTCTGATTTTTGCAGTCGAATTTTATCATCCATACCATCTGCTGATCTTTTACTGTTTCTCCTGTCGCAGCTCATTGTGAAGGAAGCCGCTCGCCTAGTGGAGCAGGTGCTCGCGATGGGTCACCAGCATGCAATGCTGGACAATCGCCATCGCGTGGTTGAAAGTGAGTGTTTTTTGCTTCTTCTTCATCCTTGTGATATATTTGACTGACAATCTATCTTTGTTTGTGTCACAGCTGAGCATAATGCACTCCTTCATGACACTGCTTCCCTGGAAAAGGCGCTCGCCGTGACGGTGAAGAGTCGCGGTGAGGCAGTCGCAACACGTGACAAATCGCAGAAACACGAAGAGGATCTGCGCACCTCCATCGTGGCTAGGGAGAAGTTGTTTGAAGAACAGCTTTTCTCGATTGCCAAGGCTCTCTCAGGTATTTCCTTGTTTGGATTTTCGCCATGTCCCTCCTTTCAAATTTGTTGTTGTGCTGACTTTTGTGCCAATGCTTGATTCATGTGTAGATGCCAGCAGTCTGAGTTTCGACGCCCAGGCACTCCGTCGTGATGATGCCTTAGCAGGTGCCGTCTCATCAGTCAAAGATCGCAGTGCTGCCGTTCAGGGGACGCTCGCCAAGGCCAAGGGCATGCTCAGTCGCCTCCGTGAGGAGCTGGCACCCAAGGCTGAGTTGATTGAAAATTTAGATGATCTGGTGGAGTCCCTTGATGGAGGTATTCCGGCAGGCTTCAAGAACTCACTCCGTGCGGCTGGCGCTTCAATGTCACTCGCAATGGTTCAAGCCCATGGAGTCGAGGTGGATCCTGCTGCGGTCTCCAGGGCAATGCCTGTCAGCGCGGATGGCCAACAGGTAGTCTTTTCTCCTTTCGCAACTGCCGGTGGCAACTACGGGTCACAGCTAATCAACATAGTTGTGAAGTATTCTGAGGAACTGCAGCGAGCCAAGAAGGCGGCGAAGGCTGCAGCTTCAGGGGCCGGCGGGAAGTCTGTGGTGTCTGATACTGCCACAGACTCGATGAGGCCCCTGATACATTGCAAATGTATCTATAATTTTTGATGTTCCATGCTTGGTTTTATCTACTTTCTTGTGTTTTCTTCTAACTTTGGAGTACCTTTTCATATGATTTCTTGGACTAACCTATTAACAAGATGCCACAGTGTCAGTTGCCTGTTTTCTGCTATTTTTGGTTCCAGGAAAGTCAGAAAATGAATATTCTCGGAATTGGACGGGACAAAAGCCAAAGTTACTATTTTCCCAAAAGACTCACGGAGCCAGAAGAAGAGTCGGAGAGGGGCCACAGGGTGGCCACACCCCCTTGGCGCAGGCAACCCTAGGCCATGCCAGGGCATGGTGTGGCCCCCTGGCTGGCCACCGACCTTGCCTCCCTTGCCTATAAGAGCCTCCTGATACCAAAACCCTAGATCGTCAAAACTCCACCCACGAATTTGCAACCACCAAAGCCACGTTTTTGCCTCCCCCATGGATCCCATCTCCATGGGGAAGGGCTCCCAATAAGCCATGAAGGAAGGGTGCTAAGGGGCGGTGCTCCCCTGTGATACCGGCGACGGGGAAGGAGTCCTCCGCGCCGCCGCTGGCGCCGCCGCCGCTGCCTCTTCACCATCTCCACCGCCATCTCCATCACCATTGGTGATTCCCATGATGAGGAGGGAGTAGTTCTCTCTCGAGGCTAAGGGTTCTATCGGTAGCTATGTGTTCATCTCTCTCTATGCATGATCTTATTGAGATCATGAGCTTGTAATCTATAGATCTACCTTGTTACTCAAGTGCTTTAATAGATCTCTGCTCTCCCCATGTGTGTGAAAGTGACAGCATGCACACCATGGTGGCACTTAGGCTAGAGATTACAAATACTTGTTATGAGTTATATTTGAAGTTGGATGTCTTTATGAAATTGTGGTGTTTGTTGGACTCATCTAGTACTCAAGGTGACAGTATGGGGTTTTCTAGATGGGAAAGACTTACTTTGAGGTGTGCTGTTATAGCCCTACCAACGATTAGAGTGTCCAATCGGAGAGTAGTTCAGCGTAGTATCATGAAGATAATATATTTATATGAGAGTGTTCACTAGTGAAAGTATGATCCCTAGGCCTTGTTTCTAAGCATTGAAACTCCGTTTGCTACTAGATCTGTTACATGTTTGATTGCTTCCGTCTTTATTTCAGTTTGCCATGCCATCAAGTTATTTTCTATCACCGTTACCACTTATAATTATCCATCCCACTTGTGTTTCACTATCTCTTCGCCGAACTAGTGCACCTATACACCTGACAAGTGTATTGGGTGTGTTGGGCACACAAGAGACTTCTTGTATCTTGATTGCAGGGTTGCTTGAGAGGGAATAACTTTGACCACTTCCTCTCTGAGTTCGATAAACCTTGGGTGATCCACTTAAGGGAAAACTTGCTGCTATTCTACAAAACTCTGCACTTAGAGGCCCAACAACTGTCTACAAGAATAGAAGTGCGTAGACATCAAGCTATTTTCTGGCGCCGTTGCCGGGGAGGTAAGGTAAAAGGTATTCACATCGGAGGATTAAAGAAGAAGAACCTCCCATGGCAAACGCCTATTTTCCGGTGTGAGTACTCAAAGTTATTTCCTTTAGATTCTGCAATTTTGTCTTTTTGTTTCTTGTTTTCACTAGTTAGGCTTAATGGAAAACAACAACAAAATTAGAGAGCTTTATAGTATTTATCTTTAGTTAGGACATTAAGTGTTTGAAGAGAAAATTAAAAAACCTATGGAACTTTATTTGCATGCTAATAGCAATGTTGTTAGTATGAATTATTTGGAAACCATTATTGCTAATGCTATGGAAAATTCTAAGCTTGGGGAAGCTAGTTTTTATGAAAATGATCTTTTTAGTTCCCCCGCTTTGGAAGATAGTTATTCTATTGCTTATGATGATACCAAACCTCCAATATATGATGATTACAATGATGAATATGATATTTTCAGTCCACCTACTATTGAGGAGAAAATTAATGATTACAATATGCCTCCTATATTTGATGATTATGGTGATGAGAATAATAATGATAGCTATTTTGTTGAATTTGCTCCTACAATTAATAAGAATGACTATGTTTATTTTGAGAGTATTAATTCTTTTATGCATGTGGCTCATGATAAGAATGTTTCATGTGATTGCTATATTGTTAATTCTATTCATGATGCTACTCAAAGTTATTATGAGAGAGGGAAACATGGTTTTATGCATCTCAACAATATTAAGTTTCCCCTCTTTATGTTGAAAGTCTTGAAGTTGCACTTGTTTTTCTTTACTATGCTTGCTGCTTTGTGCTTTCATGACTTGTTTCTTTACCTGGTTCCTATGCATAGGAAGTGGTTTAGACTTAAATGTGCTTTGAATTTACTTCTTGATGCTCTCTTTTACGTCAATTCATATTTCTTATGTGAGCATCTTCTCAAATTATCATGCCTAACTTAAAGGCGTTAAAGAAAAGTACTTATTGGGAGATAACCCAAGAGTTTTAGATGAGTCTTGGAAGTTATTACCTCTTTAATAACCGCTCCTTATCCTTTTTATTTGCTTTTTGTGCCAAGAGTAACCTCTAATGAGAGAGAAGTAATGATTGGGAAAGTTGTTGTCCCGAAACAGATTTTTGTGCTTCGCCATAAAAAATCATGAGAGAGATCTATATGTCGGATTGAGCTGTAATTGTTTTTGCTTCTACCCCAGGTTGTTATATAACTTTCGTGAGTTCAACACTTTTTGATTTGAGCAACAGAAGGTCTTCAAAAAAATTCGTCTTTACCTACTGGTCTGTTTTGACAGATTTCTGCCATTTTCTGCATTTGGTTCTTGTGGGTTCCTTTTTGAGTTCTTTTGGGGAATTGAGATTTTTGAGGAAAGTGCTACAGTATCTAGTGTTCTAATGGAAGTTTATTTGCTGTTAGAACTGAACCTTAAGACTAATTTATCTTAAGTGCACTAATGTTGCTAATAAAGATTGTGTGAAGTTTTGTATGAAGGAAAAATTTCTGGTGTATGGAAGGAATGAGTAATGA
This sequence comes from Avena eriantha, assembly GCA_910589775.1. Classification (NCBI taxonomy): domain Eukaryota; kingdom Viridiplantae; phylum Streptophyta; class Magnoliopsida; order Poales; family Poaceae; genus Avena; species Avena eriantha. Next base: position 400,123,027 of record OU342741.1, read on the forward strand.
GATGAAGAATGGACTAAAGCTCAATCTTGGGGATTCCACGCGTGTCACCCCAAGAAATATCCAAGAAGTACAAGCATCAAAGCTTGGGGATGCCCAAGGCATCCCCTTCTTCATCAATAAAAATTCCAGGTTTCTTCCAAACGCTTCATTTTTATTGTTTCATGCACAATTGTGTTTTTCTTGGTGCGTCTTCTTTTTTGTTTTCATTTTGGTTTTTTGTTTTCTTTGTTTGCTTAGTTTTCTGAATAAATTGGTTGGACACCCTCTTTCATACATTGGTTTGCAAATAGTTTGGTTTGGTTTGGAAACGAGTAGGAAAGTTCATACTTATGTGGTAAAAAGAGCTTGTTTTTAACTGTGGCATATGCTTTGTCATTCCATGCTTGATATTGTTTTGGCTTTATGCTTAGTATTCCTGCCTGTAGCATGACTTGTTATAAACAATTGAGATTGCTTAATGTGCCTTGAATGAATCATGCGTTGTTTTAGCATATTAAAGCATAGTATAGTGGTATTCTCCTTTGATGCTTTATTTGGGTTGACTTGGCGCATGCTCACACCATGTTATGACTATCTCAAGTCACCATAGCCTTTATGATCCTTTAGTTTTCGACTTGTAGTATCACTTTATGCTTTGATCAATGATGTTTTGTTGCTCTGCATGATTATGGCCATTATTGCTCTCTTAGTTTGTCGCTCCCAGTCTTTTGCTAGCCCCCACAACCAAGTATGAGTTCCACTCATGCATCCAACTCCGTAAACCAAGTTATTCCAAAGAGTCCACCATACCTACCTACTAGCTTATGCTATTCCAAGTATATTCATGCTTTTGTTTACCTTCCAAATTAAACTTGTTATGAGAAAACTAGTGATTAAAGCTCTCACGAACTTGATGGCACACTTTACTTTTTGCATCTAATAAACTTGAACCATTGGGTCCTTATTTGTTGCGTATATGCTTGCGCTTTATAAGTTGAAATTAGCAGAACCATGCTTCATGGGGAACGCTTTCAACATTGCACTTGTACTTTGTACCCCGTTGATATCATGTTCTTTTGCTTACGGATCCTAGCGGTGTGAAATAAAAGTGGAACTTGTAAGATCATGGAGTTTGTATGTGTGTTAGAGAAACGCCTGGGATGCTAGCCTAAGCCATGCCTAATCATGGTGGAAACTTGCAGCATCACCATAATGAGCACTCTATGAAGCATCCTCAATAAAAACCTATGCAAATAGCAAATAAAAAGATCGTTGAGATGCTCATTGTCTGCTTGCCTTGTCATTTTGATTATGGGAAAGCTCCCGTATCATGTGCAAGGGGTACCCTGTTGGTGGTTCTTAATGATACACATGTACTTACAATGACAAGAGCTTACTCATGACTGAAGTTGAGTAGCATGAGGATCGGCCTTCATAAGTAAGGGGCATGAGATTTCGGTTTATAACTTGTGAAGCATATCCTCTTAGTTGTTTCACTTTAACCTTAATCACTTCAAGATGCTTATGATAGGGGCAATGAGAGCTGAAAGCTAATAAGTACCATAATTTTTGGAAGCTCTTTATGAGACTTGAATCCCTACTTCCTTTTATAATGGCCCCTCTTCCACCATTATATTGAGTCTCCACCTTCTACCTTTATGCACCTACTTTGAGAGCATAGTGGCCATTCTTAGTTCTATGTGCATTGTCCCAAGACTTGTTGATTGATGCATAACTTGATATTGCTTGTTTTAAACTATTTGTATCTAGTCACTCTTATGAACTTTGAAGGTGTCCTGTGCATTTATATTTGCTACTCTATGAGGGACAAGCGGAATACTACTATTCTATGTTTTCTTTATGTGAAACAAACAAACGTCTTGCAAAGCATTGTTATTCATGAATCTTTGGTTTGTGCCTTTTCATGTTGCATCTTAGTTTCTTTGTCTTATTGCTAGAACTTCGTCTTTCATGTTATGATTGAAGTACTATGATCCCAGTTTTGAATGTTTTACAAATACTTTGATCAAGTTTATGATGGTGCATGTCACCTCAAAAATTATTCTTTCTTTTTATCACTTACCTACTCGAGGACGAGCAGGAGTTAAGCTTGGGGATGTTGATACATTGCAAATGTATCTATAATTTTTGATGTTCCATGCTTGGTTTTATCTACTTTCTTGTGTTTTGTTCTAAATTTGGAGTACTTTTCATATGATTTCTTGGACTAACCTATTAACAAGATGCCACGGTGCGAGTTGCCTATTTTCTGCTGTTTTTGGTTCCAAGAAAGTCAGAAAATGAATATTCTCGGAATTGGACGAGACAAAAGCCAAAGTTACTATTTTCCCGGAAGACTCACAGAGCCAGAAGGAGAGTCGAAGAGGGGCCATAGGGTGGCCACACCCCCCTTGGCGTGGGAAACCCTAGGCCACGCCAGGGCATGGTGTGGGCCCCCTGGCTAGCCACCGACCTTGCCTCCTTCGCCTATATCGTCAAACCTCCACCCACGAATTTGCAGGCACCAAAGCCACGTTTTTGCCTCCCCCATGGATCCCATATCCATGGGGAAGGGCTCCCAATAAGCCATGAAGGAAGGGTGCTAAGGGGCGGTGCTCCCCTATGATACCGGCGATGGGGAAGGAGTCCTCCACGCCGCCGCCAGCGCCGCCGCCGCTGCCTCTTCACCATCTCCATCACCATTGCTGATTCCTATGATGAGGAGGGAGTAGTTCTCTCTCGAGGCTAAGGGTTCTACCGGTAGCTATGTGTTCATCTCTCTCTCTATGCATGATCTTATTGAGATCATGAGCTTGTAATCTATAGATCTACCTTGCTACTAAAGTGCTTTAATAGATCTCTGCTCTCCCCATGTGTGTGAAAGTGATAGCGTGCACACCATGGTGGCACTTAGGCTAGAGATTACAAATACTTGTTATGAGTTATATTTGGAGTTGGATGTCTTTATGAAATTGTGGTGTTTGTTGGACTCATCTAGTACTCAAGGTGACCGTGTGGGGTTTTCTAGATGGGAAAGGCTTACTTTGAGGTGTGCTGTTATAGCCCTACCAACGATTAGAGTGTTCAACCAGAGAGTAGTTCAGCGTAGTATCATGAAGATAATATATTTATATGAGAGTGTTCACTAGTGAAAGTATGATCCCTAGGCCTTATTTCTAAGCATTGAAACTCCATTTGCTACTAGATCTGTTACATGTTTGCTTGCTTCCGTCTTTATTTCAGTTTGCCACGCCATCAAGTTATTTTCTATCACCGTTACCACTTATAATTATCCATCCCACTTGTGTTTCACTATCTCTTCGCCGAACTAGTGCACCTATACACCTGACAAGTGTATTGGGTGTGTTGGGGACACAAGAGACTTCTTGTATCTTGATTGCAGAGTTGCTTGAGAGGGAATACCTTTGACCACTTCCTCCCTGAGTTCGATAAACCTTGGGTGATCCACTTAAGGGAAAACTTGCTGCTGTTCTACAAACCTCTGCACTTGGAGGCCCAACAACTGTCTACAAGAATTTAAGTGCGTAGACATCAGCCCCCAAAACCGAAGTCTAAGTCGAAGAAGCTAGTTACTCCTCAGTAGTCATATCTGTAATAATTAGTAGCCTGTCTTTGTTCTAGAACATGCCGTTGGCGAGTGTATCTGTTGATACTTTATTATGCTTGAATGCACTCGATTCTTTTGTCCATGCATCGCCTTAGTCTTCTTATTATCTCTTGCTTGCCTTGTGGTGGGGCACATCGAGTGGTCCCTTGAGTGAACCTCGGGATATGCCTTCCACTGATGATACTTTGGCGCAGTCGCACTCAAGGGTGGATGAGCTGTCTCTTCTCTCACGACGTCGTGATCGCGTGAAGTAGTTGGAGCATGAACTGCCTGTGCTCCGTGGTAACGTGGATGTATGGAAGTCGAGGGCGGAGAAGGCCGTCGCCCGAGAGGAATATCTGCTAGGGGAGGTGACGCAGCTGGGTGACCAATTCAAGTGTTAGCTTTCGTCTTCCTTATCTTTCCCTTGTAGTCACTCGCAATAGTTCGTTGTCTTCATACTTTTGCCTTTGCTTGGTATAGTTGTTAGTGCACGCCATCCGCAAGACGAGAAGGACAGGATTTCCATTCGTATGAATGATCTGACTCAAGAGCAGCTTCAGGCAAGTGGCTATTTCTAGGTGGATCATGATCGTGGGATAGCACTTGCGACCCTGCAGGATCGTGCTTCGCGAGTGCTTCACTTCTTGAAGAAGTCGCAATCGTGCTTGAGGAATATTTATCAAATGATGTTCCTGCTGGCTCTTCTTGCTAAATTTCAAGACTTGAGTGCAGTCCGCGAGTGTGTATGTCAACAGTTAGTGGCTGGTGCCAAGGCTGCTCTATCGCTGGTGCGACTGCACAAGCTTGATGTGGATGTTGCAGCGATTGTTGTCGAACTTCCAGCGCCACCAGCAGGTTCGACCTGGAACATGGTTCCTCACTACCAGGCGGTGGATCGCCCAGCGGAGGAAATCGTTGACTTTTTCGAGGAGCAGACAAACGTTCCTTTGTTGCAATAGTAGTATAGTTGTTATCCTGCACATAGTTGCACCAGTGTTGTAAAGTTCATATATATATGCTGTGTATAAGTGATTGATATTGATGTATATAAAGAGTTTGTTAACTCGTATGTTTTGTGAGTGCGCTGCACTATGCGATTCCTTTTCGTTAGCCTGACGTGTGTTTATCTCAGCACCTTGCCAACCTGTCAGGTGCGTTGCAACTGGGTTGGTATTTGTCAAGGGTTCGATTAGTGCGTTAGCTACTCAGGATATCGCGTTAGTTCATAGAACAGATGCGTATTGGGTGGCGCAGCCCTCGAGTGGATAGTTTGCAAGAAATAAAAGGAACACAGAGTTTTGGGGCACTTAGCTTTATTTATTCTCAGGATAGTACGAGGTACAATGTGTGGTTAAATAGCCTTGGCTGAGTAGCCTTATTTGCAATGTAATAAAAAAAACTAAGGGTAGAAGCACCGCAGCTGCGCGATGTTCCAGCGGTTGGAGTATGCGACTCTTGTCTTGAAATCTTTAAGGTGATAGGCGCCACCTGGGATTACTTCTGTAATCACGTATAGTCCCTCCCAGGGGGACTCGAGCTTGAGATGCCCTTGCTATTTCAGTCGCAAGACCAGGTCTCCTTCGACGAAGGACCTGGGGCGTAGCCTTCTACTGTGGTAGTTGCGCAGGATCTACTGGTAGATCGTTGATCTTTCCGCGGCAATTTCTCGTGCCTCATCACGGAGGTCGACGGAATCTTCGAGTGCAAGAGTTGACTCCTGCTCGCTGTAAGTGACTACTCACGGTGCTTTGTATCGTACTCTGCGGGTAGCACTGCTTCAGCACCATGCACCATGAAGAACGAGGTGTACCCCATGGCATTGTTTGGAGTTGTGCGCAGACTCCATAGTACCGATTGCAGCTCGTCTGGCCAGCAGCCTGCGGCTTGTTCGAGTGGCCTGAGGAGTCGCTTCTTGATGCCGCCATAGCCGAGCCCATTGGCTTTTTCGACCTGACCGTTGGTCTGTGGATGTGCTACGGAGGCATAGCTTACGTTGATTCCCAGATTCTCGCAGAATTCTTGGAACTCCTTGGATGTGAAGTTCGTCCTGTTGTCTGTGATGATGTTGTGTGGTACTCCAAAGCGATAGACATGGACTCGAAGAACTTGACTGCGATGTATCCTGACTAGTTAGTCACCGGCATGGCTTCTATCCACTTGGTGAATTTGTCGACTATGACCAAGAGGTAGACGTAGCCTCCTCGTGAGGACTTTGGGAGTTTGTCGACCATGTCGAGTCCCCATTGCGCGAAGGGCCAGGCCAATGGAATTGGCCGGAGCTCCGCGCCAGGTGCGTGTGGCTTGTCCGCGAATTGCTGGCAAGCGTTGCATTTTTGGACGATGTCCTTGGCATCACGCATGGCCATAGGCCAGTAGAATCTAGCTCGTAGAGCCTTGGCGACGAGGGCTCGACTGCCAGCGTGGTGTTTGCAAGTCCCCTCATGGATGTCAAGGAGAACAGCTCTTCCATCGGCATTGGAGACGCATCGTTGAAGTACTCCTGTGATGTTGCGCTTGCTCTTGTATAGTTCGCCATTGATAACACCGAATGCCTTGGATCGCTGCACAATGTGTCGTGCGTCAGTCGGATCGTCCGACAGCCTCTTGTTGAGAAGATATGTGATGTACGGTTGAGTCCAGGATGGCTCGATTATCATGACGCTCATCGGTCCTTCGAGTCATGTGTCAAGCTCCAAGTCATCGAGTGCCATTGGCTCATTGGGCGGCGCAGCCCCCGAGTCCGTTGTTGCGCTTGTTTTCTTCTCTGTGGCCTTTGGCTTGATGGAGCGTTCGCAGATGCACTCGAGAAATACCCTAGGTGGTATGGGGGCGCAGGTAGAGCCAACGTTGGCGAGTGCGTCCGCCTCTTCATTGCTTTCGCGGCCTATGTGCCACAGCTCGCAACCGTCGAAGTCCCCTTCGAGTGTGTCATAGAGGTCGCGGTAGGCGATCATATTTTCATTTAGTGCGTCGCACTCGTGCATTGTCTGGTTGACGACCAGCTTGGAGTCGCCGTATATTATGAGCCTCTTGGTGCCATAGGCTTTTGCCATCCTCATCCCGTGTAGCAGGGCCTCGTATTCAGCTTCATTGTTGGAGGCGGTGAACTGCATTTGCAGAATATATTTCAGCTTGCCTCCCTGGGGCGATGTCAGTATGACACCTGCGCCAGCTCCATCCTTTCGCTTGGATCCGTCGAAGTGCATTGTCCAGAGGTAGGACATATCTGGTTTTTCAGGGAGCTGGTTCTCCATCCAGTGCACGAGGAAGTCAGGGAGAACTTGCGACTTGATTGCGTCACGTTTTTCATATGTAATGTCTCGTGGAGACAGTTCGATCCCCCAAAGCACGACTCGTCCAGTGGTGTCGGGATTGTTGAGGATATGCCCAAGCGGGGCATCATTGACTACCACGATTGGGTGTTCCTGGAAGTAGTGGCGCAATCGTCGGGCTGTCATGAAGATGCCGTACGCCAGCTTCTGGTAGTGTGGGTACCACTGCTTTGTTGGCTGAGGACCTCGTTGAGGAAGTAGACTGGGCGCTGTACCCTGTGGACCTTGTTTTCCTCGGCTCATTCTACCACGAGCACTGTGTTGACCACGTGGTTGGTGGCAGATATGTATACCAACGGTGGTTCCCTTTCGCGTGGGGTCACCAGTACTGGCGAGGTGAACAGTACGCGCTTGAGGTCTTCGAATGCTTCATGTGCCTCGTTGGTCCACTCGAACTTGTTAGCTTTGTGGAGAAGTTAGTAGAAGGGCAGTGCCTCTTCGCCCATTCGACTGATGAATCGACTGAGCGCGCGATTCGCCCAACCAGCTGCTGGAAACCTCTTATGTTCTTCGGCTTCTCCATGGCCAGTATGACATTTATTTTCTTCTGGTTCGCCTCGATCCATCTCACGGAGATGAGATACCCGAGTAGTTGCCCAGATGGTACACCGAAGGCGCATTGTCCGGATTGAGCTTGATCCGGTAGCGGTCGAGGTTGGCGAAGGTTTCGCGTAAATCATCGATTAGTGAAGCTTCCTCTTTGTTCTTGATTACAATGTCGGCAACATAGACTTGGATGTTGCAACCAAGTTGGTTCTTGAGGCAAGCCTGCATGCACCGCTGGTAGGTGGCTCCTGCGTTTTTTAGCCCGAAGGGCATTGTTGGCAACGTATGAATTTGGCGTCGAGGAGTCTATTGATCTCCATTCCGACTGCTTTTGCTCTTGGCTCAGACAGTCGCCTAATTGTTTGTTTGACTGGCCTTGCGTCTGGGTTGACGTTGAGTGCATGCTCGGCGAATTCCTTGGGGACTCCTGGCATGTCCGCTAGACACCAAGCGAAGATTTCCCAGTGCTCACGGAGGAATTCGACAAGCGCGAGTTCCTATGCAGGACTCAAGTTGTTGGCGATGAGGGCCGTCTTGGCGGGATCCGATGGGTGGACCTGAACTTTCTTCGTGTGCACCGATGAGTCGAAGGATAGGTCGGGTGAACTTGGCCGGCTCAGGGAAGGCAGACTCTTGTCTGTCGACTCCTTTAGTCTCGCGAGTTCTTCCTTCATGCCATAGGACTGGGAAATTCTGTTGAACTCCCTCTCGCAACTGTCGGACCTCTCAAAGCTCCCGTTGATTGTGATGGCGCCATTAGGGCCTAGCATTTTCATCTGCAGATAGGCGTAGTGCGGCACTGCCATGAACCTAGCGACACGACACGCCCGAGGATGTAGTGGTACTATGAGGGCCAGTCGACAACTTCAAAGTCGATGCGTTCGCGCCGAAAGTTTTTTGGCGTGCCAAAGATGACGTCGAGGTTGATTTTGCAAAGAGGGTATACGCCCTTGCCTGGGACGATGCTGTGGAATGTTGTGTCCGAGGCCTCTAGGCAGGTCAGAGGGATCCTCATTGCTCGCAAGGTACTCGCGAACATAAGGTTGATGCCGCTTTCGCCGTCCATGAAGACGCGGCTCATGTCGAAACCTCCAATTTGTGCCTCGAGTACGAGGGGACAGTGGCCTGGACAAGGTACTTGGCGTGGATGGTCGCGCTTGTCGAAGGTGATGCAGGAGTTGCTTCCACTGAGGTACTCAGTGGTGGATGGTGGTGAGTTTGTCGCCAAATTTACTTGGCGAGTGATGGCCTTTTGCACCTGATTAGAGGGGCGGCCCTTTTGGATCATCATGGTACCCATGGCCCATGGGTACGGCTCGCCTCCGTGGTGCTGGTCCGGCGCAACTGCGTTTGTGGTGGTCCTAGTGGTGGTGGGGGAGCCCCATGTGCCACAACGCTTGGGGCGGCTCTGTAGCCCCTATTGACTGCGTCTCCATTCATCCGAGCTAGGCCCTCATGGAGTTTGAGGAACTCGCGACAGTCTTTGAGGAGGTGGCTGGATTTCTTTTTGCCGCCGTGCTTGTCAATGTAGAAGTGCACGGTGCATGGCCCGGACAGCTTGTCTTCAACGGATATTGCGGGTGCCTCGTCGCGAGTGCAGCGCTGCCATACCTGCCCACCGATTTGATAGGTAACAGTTCTGGTAAGAAAAGATCCGCAAAAAACCTTCCAAGTTATATTTTTGCATTTTTTATCTAACATGGAAATTAGTGAGTCGAAAGAGGGACAGAAATGGAGCCCGGGTGGCTCACGCCACCCCGTGGCACGAGCCCACCTGGCCGCGCCACCAGGGGTGTGGCCACCCTGGAGCCTGTCACCGGCCCGTTTTTTCCCAGTACTTTCCTTTTGATGTTAAACTTCGTAATATATAATCCCCCGGATCCACCGAGGTTCATATATCGTGTTCTCGTCGTGTTTTCGTTTCGATTTGTTCTGTTCAGATGTCATTCAGGATTCGTTTTCGGAGGACTATGAGCTGCGACGCCAGCGCGAGCTCCATCACAACCTTGAGCAGAGGACCTTCGTAGGATGGGTGGAAGAAGAAAAGATCACAGCTAGGCGCGGGGACATGTATCGGAGCATCGAGGAGGAAGTGAAGGGCATGTCAGCAGGCATGAAAGGACAGGGGCTGATACCTCCAGTTCTAAACCTCAGTTCCTGCCCTACAGTAGTGGAAGCTCTACGAGCCACTGATGAGTTTTGTGGTAAGTACTGAGTCCTGAAGAGAAAGGTGGATATACTGCAAGAAGAGAATAACATGCTTCGCAAGATCCTAGAAGATTTTCTCACTCCGATCATGGGCGCAACACCACCACCACCGAAGGAGTAATTCGTCATCAGGTTTTGGCATCCCCTTGGTTTGTTCCAAGCATGGGGGAGTGCCGCGGTATCACATCTTTTATATTTTATCTTCTTACCTTTTTAATTAGAGTCATATCATGAATAGAGAAGTTGTCATATAGGATGGTTTGCATTGTGGAAGTATCTCCCCTCTCATTAGTTATCTATGTATCCCTTAGTGTGAGTTGCCATTATGGAATATTAATGAGAACTTCTATCATTTACTTTTTGCACATCTTATATTAGTTTGCAATTTCTGTTATATGATTGATCTTGTTGTTAGTATTGGTATCACTCTGGGATCATTAAGTAAATTTAGTTGGTTTTGGCAAACCTGGCTCTGGTCAGTACCAACACTATTTGAGAATTGAATGAAAAAGAGAAAAGTACTTTTAAGAAATATAATTTCATCAGCTTTCTTTCTTGATTAGCTCATAAGCTTAGTATTCTCTAGTTAAGATCTTTTGTGCTTCCAAGGAAGATTACATGTTTGTTTTTATCACTTGTATGTTTGTTTGTTTCCTACAATTCTTATACTTGGGACCCGGCCTTGCTAGCCAAAAACCTATACTGAGAGGGAATGCTTCTCGTGCATCCAATCCTTAAACCAAAACCTATTCCATTTGTGTCCACCATACCTACATATTAGCATTATTGTGATTCCAAGTAAATTCATGTTTTTATCTACCTTCCGAATTAAACTTGTTATGTGAAAACTAGTGATTAAAGCTCTCACGAACTTGATGGCACACTTTATTTTCTTGCACTTAATAAACTTGAACCATTGTGCCCATCTATGCTGCGTATATGCTTGCGTTTTGTAAGTTGTGAATTAGCAGAACCATGTTACCATGGGGAACGCTTTCAACATTGCATTTTATTTAGTTGATATCATGTTCTTTTGCTTATGGATCCCGGCGGTGTGAAATAAAAGGGGAGCTTGTAAGCTCATGGAGTTTGTATATGTGTTAGAGAAACACCTAGGCGGCTAGCCTAATCCATGCCTAATCATGGTGGAAACTTGTAGCATAACCATAGTGATCAATCTGTGAGCATCCTCAATAAAAAAGAGAAGAAAAAAGCCTATGCAAATAGCAAAAAAAGGATCGCTGAGATGCTCATTGTCTGTTGCCTTGTCATTTTGATATGGGAAAGCTCCTGTATCATTGGGCAAGGGGTACCCCATTGGCGGTTCTCTATGATACACATGTACTTACAATGACAAGAACTTACTCGTGACTAAAGTTGAGTAGCATGAGGTTCGGTACTCGTAAGCAAGGGGCATGACATTTTCAACTTAGAACTTGTCAAGCATATCCTCATATTTGTTCACTTTAACCTTAATCACCTAAAGATGCTTATGATAGGGGTAATGAGAGCTGAAAGCTAATAAGTACCATAATTTTTGGAAGCTCTTTATGAACCTTGAAATCCCTGCTTCCCTATGCGAAGGGCCTATCTTTTACTTTTTACTTGAGTCAGTAAACCTATTCCTTTCTATCTCAAGCAAGTATTTGAGTTGTTGTGTTTCAATCATTCATATGATGATTTATTCAATCATGTTTCTTATGTTCCTTGTTTTGCACACTACTCTTATCTTAGTGAATATTTCTTTGAAAGCTATCATTGAAAACCCCATTATGTTTGAACTGCTGCAAATTGTTAACTATCCTTTGACCAAGAACAAAGTTTGCCATTACCAATTATGATTTACTTTGTGTATCTTTATTGTGTTTCATGTACTTATTGCAAGTTAAGTTATATGATAGTGAGTTGTTTTCTATTATGATTTGTGTATTGATGAATGTGATGCTTCTTGTCCGTATTCTCTTTATCGACACTTCACTCCATAAACCTGTGGTCATGTTTACTGAGCTCAGTTTTCGCTGGGGGACTAGCGAAGTCTAAGCTTGGGGGGAGTTGATACGTCCATTTTGCATCACTATTCTATATATAAATTTACTGTTATTCATTGATGTATTTCATATTAAGAGATGATACTTATGTTATTTCATATATTTTTGCATGGTTAATGACTTTTGGAGGATGGACCACTGAAGTCAGGATTCTGATGGAAAAGGCACTGTTTGGAGACAAAAATCGCGAAGATCAGAAAATCCCGGAAAATATATGGAAAATCCTATTTTTCTAGAAGACGAAGGAAGCTAGAAGGGGAATTGGAGATGGGCCACAGGGGGCCCACACCACCCCCTGGCGTGGGCCAGCCCTAGCTGCGCTACCAGGTGGTGTGGCCACCCTGGCCCACCTCTAGCATCGCCCTTTGCCGTATATAATCCCATCGAAACCCTAAGACTCGAGGAGCGACCACAAAAAGATTTTGTCGCCTCCGTGGGGCGAAAAAATGCAGAGAGAGAAAGAGCTCTCCGGCAGGCAGAAATCTGCTGGGGAAATTCCTTCCCGGAGAGGGGAGATCGTCGCCTTCAACACCATCATCAAGCTGGACTTCATAGGGATCATCATCATCATAATCTCCATCATCATCTCCACCAGAACCATCATCACCACTCCATACCGCTGTAACAATTGGTTTGAATCTTGCATAGTTCTTAGGGGAAACTTTCCTAGTGTTGATTACTTGTTGTAGTTGATGCTATCGAGTGGAACCATTGAATTATTGTTTATGTTCAGATTGTTACTTATCATTATTTCATCTCTGATCTTGATCCATATGATGTCTCGTGAGTATCTCGTTTAGTTCTTGAGGACATGGGAGAAGTCATGTTGTTAGTAGTGGAATTGTGTTGAGAGAGATTCAATGGTTTGATAATTAAGTTGTGGTGTTATTCTTCTAGTGGTGTCATGTGAACATCGACTACATGATACTTCACCTATGGGCCTAGGGTAATGCATTGTGTATTTGGCTACTAATCATGGGGTTGCTGGAGTGACAGAAACCTGAACCCCCATTAGGAAACCTTTGCGCAACGGAGTGTAGGATCTCAAAGTTTAAGGCTGTGGTTAGGTTTTTATCTTAATTACTTTCTTGTAGTTGCGGATGCTTGCAAGGGGTATAATCACAAGTATGTATTAGTCCTAAGAAGGTCAGTACATTAGCATAGGTTCACCCACACAACACTTATCCAACTAAATAAGATTAATCAACTATATGAAGCGAAAGCACTTGACGATATTCCCATGTGTCCTCGAGAACGTTTAGTCATCTTAAGTAATAAAACCGGCTTGTCCCTTGCTAAAGAAAGGATTGGGCCACTTGCTGTAATTATTATTATTTTCTTTTATTTTACTCGCACTTTATTTATCTACATTATCAAAAACCTTAAAAATCCGTTTGCTAAGTATTTATAGAGAATTCCTGAGCCAAGCCACTAGTCAACACCTTCTGCTCCTCGTTGGATTCGACACTCTTACTTATCAAAAATACTGCGATACGCCTGAAGGAAATATGCCTTGAGAGGCAATAATAAAGTTGTTATTATATATTCCTTATATATATGATAGATGTTTATTTTACATGCTAGAATTGTATTGATCGGAAACATCAATACATGTGTGTTTAATAAACAAAAAGGGTTCCTAGTTATGCCTCTCTTATGGACTAGCTTGTTGATTAACAAGATGATCAAGGTTTCCCGATCATGGAAATTGGATGTTGTTAATAACAAGGTTACACCATTGGTGGAATGATGTGATGAACATTCATCCGAAGTATAGCATTACGATCAAGTCATTATGTTTATATTGCTATAACATCATACGAAGTAATCTTTATCCTTAGACCATGAGATCGTGTTAATTGCTAACACCGGAAGAGTATCTTGATAACATCAAATGTCACACCGTAATAGGGTGACTATAAAGATGGGTTCAGTACTACGAAGGTGTTATTGTGAGGCTCATGGATCAAGAGTGGAATTTGTCAATCCAGATGACGGATAGATATACTTTGGGCCCTCTCGGTGATATCACATTAGGATAGCTTGCAAGAAAGTGATGTGATCACTAGAATGTTATATCACGGGAACGAGAAAAGAGTGCATGTCGGTAACGAGATCAAACTAGGTATGGAGATACCGATGATCGAATCTCGGACATGTAATATATCAAGAGACAAAGGGATTTAGTTACAAGCGTTAAAGGTTCTCACGATCACAGAAGTCATCGTTGAATGTGTAGGAGTCAGTACGGATCTCCAAGTCTCGCTGCTGATTATTGATCGGAGAAGGGTCTCGATCATGTTTGCATTAATCGCGAACCGTAGGGTGGCACACTTAAGAGTTACCGGACACCATTTTGGAGCACATATGTTTCAGATGAAAGAATTGCAAAGCGCAGGAATTGTTTCAATAGAAACCGGAAATTGTTTCGGGTGAAATTGCAGAAGGTGGTTCTGCATGTGATATTGAAATATTGCAAGGGGCTATATGTGAATGTTTGTTAATTAAAGTAATTAACAAAATTCTGAATAAATTTAATAAGAAGAGTTTTATTAAATGAGAGAGCATTAAATTTGGAGAAATTAAATGCATTTAAAGTGGAGACTTTAAAAGGGAATGTGAAGAGGCATTTTAATGTGGAGGGGTTACCACCACATGAATGGGGGAGGTGAGGGGTCACCCCCCCATACGCCGGCCATGGAGAGAGGGGACACCCCCTCCTCCTATAAAAGGCCACCCATTCCCTCCTTCATCCTCACACCTCCTTGTGAAGGATCTCTCTCCCCCTCTAGAATTATTCCCCCATGGTCTCGGATTAGCGAGATACATGTTCCCGGTGGCATTTCGTCTAGAAGGAGTTGCTGCTTCCGCTGGATCGCTGGAGCGAGGAGGTGGAGGTTGTACGGTGGCTTGAACGTGTGTGCGAGTGCGGATGCGCTGCTGAGTTGCGGCGCTCAGACTTCCTCACGATCTTGAGATCGGCAAGTGTACGACTACATCAACCACGAGTTCCTACTCGTTAACAAAGCTTGTTGTCTACGAGGGTAAGTTCTCGTTGGATGTATGTCCACCTGTTTCTTTGTACCTAGTAGATAGATCTTGGCGTGTAGTTCACACCGTAGGAATTTTTTGTTTTCTATGTTGCGGACCCAACAGTGGTATCAAAGCCTAATCTATGCATAGGTGCTTAGCACAGGTAGTACACATATGTTGATATGTGGGCGATGATGATCATGTTATTGCATCTTCTATGTATTTTGGATATTGGTGGCATAGTGGGATGAAGCGGCCCGGACCAACCTTACATGTCATCGTACATGAGACCGGTTCCACGACTAACATGCAACTTGTTTTGCATAAGTGGCTGGCGGGTGTCTGTCTCTCCTACTATAGTCAATATCTGATTTACAACGAGTTGCTAATAACTTAGTTATCCTCGTTGTGGTTCATGTTCGTAGGTGAGAACGGTTCTATCTCCGAAAGCCCTAAGCCACGTAAAACTTGCAATTGATAAATTAGAGGGGTCTAGTTTAGATCGTTGCTGGGCTAGTGTATTGATATGGTATTGTTGTAAGTAGATGTATGGTAGATACTCTTACAACATAGTCAACGTGTAAGTTCCATAGACCTTGGCCTTACACACAAAGGAATGATAGAGATCATACCACGATGCAAGTGATAGAGATCAAATGCATGGACCATATCATCTCACTTTACACATTAGATGCTAGCATCTTATACTGCTAGTTTGGCGCGTTTGGTAGCATTATAAGATGATCCCTCATTTAGATATCAAGATAAAAATGTGTTCTTCCTTGAGTATGCACCGTTCTATGGATCGTTGTAACTACCTCGGTGAATTACGCTCTTAGTTAATGCCTGGATGAACGAAAGTGGTTAAAATAGTACGGTGGGGCCCAGGGACACTCACGGTAGACCTTTCGGTCGTCCTAACCACTTTCAGACAACGGGACAAGAACGAGCGGCGTAATCGGCAGGCGAAGGGATCAACTACATACACAAATGAGTATGTATGCAAGCCACATACAACAGTCCTCAGAGCCATTCCATCTAAAAGAAATAGAAATATTGCAACGCCATACGGCAAGATCCAAATGTCCTAGATAGATATAATAATTTAGGATAGCTCCTCATACATCACACATCAGAGTATCAGGCGGAAGCGGAAAACAAGATCCAAGTACAGATAAGATGCAAATTGACATGAGATGCCCCATAAATAAACACATCCCGCCCACAGATCTCACGGATCCCCATTCCCGGAATCTCTACACCAAATGACTTTCCAACATCATCTGTCTCTTCCACCCAGTATCCATCTTGCGGGTACACCTGTTCATCTGAATCAAACAATTTATCGTGTGAGACCCTAGGGGTACTCAGCAAGTCTTTATGCCGCTAAAGGGGACACAACCTGGGGTGACGCAATTGCAGCAAAAGATAATACCTAAAAATTCTACAGATACTCGCTAACCTTCCGTCTAACCCATGATAGACGAAAGTCCGTGAATTAAGAACAACAGTTATAACAGTATAATTTTCAGATCCATCCTCCTCCACGCTTACCAACGAGGAAGCGGACGAACAACCCCCATCATCCGTTGGCAGTTTTATTAACCATTCCATGAGTATTGCACTATTTACTAGTCAAGTACTTAGTCAATTTAAAAGTGGTACTTTAGTTACACTTGTCTATGATCGAGAAACTGTGCTCCAAGTCGTCCATAACCATGGACACGGTTTTCAGAAAGATTTACACCGCAGGGGTGCATGAATAGCAACATACACTCGATCAACCTCGAAAAAACCAAATCAAAACCCAATGAGGCATTCACGACAAAGCAATCACAGGATTCAGAAATATTTCAGGGGGCCACCCCATTAAGCTACCCGCAACGAAGTTGGCCGGCTCCGAGACGGACCCAAGGTTTGTGTGGACGGCGGTAAATGACTGGGAACCCGAAAATGTGACTAGGCTTGTCGATACAGCGAAAACGTGTCACGATCCAAAACAGTACAGGTGCTCCTCGCACAATCTTAAATAAAGCAGTAACATGGCATAAGTACAAGATAGTAATAAAGCCCCAAACTAATTGTGGCCCCAAGAAATAAGAATGAATTGAGCTCTGGCTCAGGGGGGTCCATAAGGCCTCCCGGATGTGGATAGTGCGAATAAACAAGGAACGGGAATCAAGTACTCGGGGTCCTACGGGACACAAGTGAGCAGGAAAAACCAAATAGCAGATATTGCTCACCGGTGCCTCTTTCATTGGTTATCCCATTACTACTCAGGTTAAGTTGTTTAGGTACCTCGTTATTCATCAGACACTCACATACCCTACACATGCTTTTCTACGACTCGCATGGCTCAAACAACTCCTGTAGTAATGGCTCATGGGATGGAGGAACAAGCTTCGGTGGGGTTTAAAAGTAAAGGCTATGCAGTACTTGGGATTCAATTTAATGCAATCGCGACTCAATGATGCAAGAATAAGATAGAGGCAATAGGTACTGTATGTATGCAAGCATGTGGTAGTGCTTGCCTGGCAGCTCAGTTGAAGCGAGAGATGGATCTGGGTAGTACTCCTGTGATTCCTGGTAATTCTCCTGCTGGGCGTCTATTCGAAGAAGAACCAAACAAACAAGGGCCAACATAAATAAAGTGCACAAGCATAGGAATTAAAATGCGACAAGCAAACAAGCATGCCATGATGAATGGTGCACAATTTGCATGGCATTAAAGTAGCATGGCATGGTGAGGGGTGGATACAAGAAATAAAGCTTTTTATTATTTATTTAACCAAGTTTTATTGTCATAAACAGTTCAGATTTTTAATAACAACATGATGCATGCTTCAATTCAGAACAAGGAATGCATAGATAGAACGGGCTCGTCGCACTGATCGATTTAGACATATTATTTGTCAAATTTGGAGTTATAAAACAAAAGTGATCAATTAATTAAGGAAAAGGGCATTTTATTGTAATTTTAATCATCTCGAAAATTTAAAGTGTTCAAATGATATTTTGAATGGCATATTTGAATTCCTCACATTTTTCTGATTCCAAAACATATATTATTTGTATTATTTGGATTTGTATTTTAAAAATTATTTAAATCTGAATTGGATTTGAATTTAAATCAATTTGGAAAAGGTTTAAATAAAAACGGATAGCCAGAAATACTTTTCTTACTCAGTCAGATCCAGCCACAGCCACTGACGGGTGGGCCTTGCGCTGACTGGGGCCACGCGCGCGAAAACACTTTTGTTACCGGGCTCCGGCTAGCCCACTGAGGCTGACAGGCGGGACCAGCGGCCTCGGGCCCACGCGACAGTGGGGATGCCCCCAGAGGCCGACAGGTGGGGCTGGGGCTGGAGCGCGGGTTAAGCCTGAGAAAGCATGGGGACCTTCCTACAAAAATACTAGGGCGGCTGACTAGTGGGGTCGCTAGGAGCGCGGGTTGCGAGCGAAAAAAAGGGGGGGCTTAATGTAAATTTCCACAGGCCCGTACTGTTCTTCGTCTCCGCGGTCTGACGGCAAGTGTGCACGCGGCACGAAGCAGGGGTTCGAACCCAGGTCGCGGGCGTGCGCGCGGAGGGGGCTAACCAGTGCGGCGGGTCAAGGGGAGTTGACAGGGAGGTAAACGCGGGCTAGATAGGGTGCTGCGCGGCGCGGGGAGGCTGCAGACGACGGCAAGCTCTGGCGCACTACGGCCATTCGACGAAACGATTGGCGACGCTAGACGGTGTCGGTGAAGCGGAGGATGTCAGGGAGGGAGATAGACTCACCGCGGGCTCGACGGCGGGCGCGGATCGGAGCGAGGAGCGGCGAGATCACTGGCACTCTGGCGGCTAGGGTTTCGTCGGGACGGCGAGGATCTGGCGATGCTGGGGAGCTTCTCGTCCAAGTCGGCGAGTGCAGGGCGTCGTAGAGGAGCCTCCTCGAGCTTCCAGGCCACCTCCATGTCACGCTGACCGGCTGGAACGTCGGGGACGGTGTGGTGCTAGCGGCGACCGCGGCAGGTGCTAGGCGTCGGGAAGGAAGAAAGAGGAGAGGAGGGGAGACTCGGGGTGGATCTGGGCGAGCCAGGAGAGCCGTGGGGAGGAGGGAAAAGTGAGAGGGAGAGAGAGGAGAGGGAGCCGTGGCAGGGGGGTTAGATAAAGTGGTCTCGGCCTCTTCTCTCTTTTTCTTCCTCAAGCACGTGCAGGTTAGGCTGGGGCAGGTAGGCACGGAGAGGGGCTGCAGGTGGTCAGGTGGGGACATAGGGGAGCAGCAGCTGGGGCCAGCATGGCGGTAGAAGAAGAGAGAGGGGAGGGGTGGCTTGGGCTAGGGTAGATGGGTAGCTCGGGCTAGGGTTTGCTAGGGTTAGGGTGGCTAGGTGTGGGTCAGGGAGAGGGTGGTCAGGTGGGCCTCATGGTAGAGAGAGAGAGAGGGTAAGAGGGACGCTTAGGGTTTAGTTATAACTAGATTAGAGAAAAAGAAAAATAGAGAGAGAAAATTAAGTTGGTTTTTGTTAGATGATTAGGTTTAGGACTTGTTTACAAGAGCAACCCAAGGGGTAAGAGTGAGGCTTGGAGTTAGGCTAGGATGAGGTGAATGAGAAACCAAGAAAAGAAAAAGAAAAGAATTATGGAATAGATCTCATATGGATCATGCATGGAGAAATAAAATAAGAAAATGATGTGGGTGAGGATATGGGGATGGTGGAATGTAAGGAGATGGTGCACAAAGAAGGATCCATTAAAACAAGGAAAAAACCCAATGGGACAAAAGGTGGTGGTACATTTGCATGGCCCATGCAAAATAATAATGCCATGATTTATTTTGTGAAAACAATAATAATATGATGGCATTATTCTTATGCATTTCCCATAAGTGGAATAAAAGCCAAGCAAAGGAATTTAGAGGATTAGATCCACCCCGAACCACATGAGCTAGAATAATAATATCAAAATAAAAGAATACAAGCTCATGATTATAGGGATGGTGGAATTATAAGGTGGTGAGAGAAAGGTGGTGGAGTTGAGATAAAAGATATGCCCCCAACTCAACTTGGGCATTTGAACAATATATCAACAACCAAATACAATATCCAGAGGCAAATACAATTAATAATGCATATGAGAGAAAAACCAAAAGAAAGAGGATTTTATATGATGCTCAAATGCAAGGTGGCATGATGACATGAGCATGATATAATTATGATGCAACAATTGTATATAGGAAGTAGCCAATATATTACTAGGACAAGTAGCATTACAATTGTTAGACAATTGGGATGCTACAACTCTCCCCCACTAAACAGGAATCTCGCACCGAGATTCTAGGAAGAAGAAGACTCAAAGAGGGTAGGATACTTGGCATGGAGCTCATCTTCACGTTCCCAGGTTGCTTCATCAACGGAATGGTGCGACCACCTTGCAGAACTTGATGGACTTGTTGCGAGTCCTTCTTTCTGCGACATCAAGAATTTTTGTGGGGCGTTCTTGATAAGAAAGGTCTTCTTGGAGATTAATGAGTTCATGGTCCACGGTCCTGCCGGGATCCTTGAAGCACTTCTTGAGTTGGGAGATGTGGAAAACATCATGGACTTTGAGTTGTTCAGGGAGCTCAAGAGCATAAGCAACTTCTCCTCTTCTTCCACGAATTTTGAAAGGACCGATGTATCTAGGAGCCAGCTTTCCTTTGATACCAAAACGGTGCGTGCCTCTCATGGGAGTGACACGAAGGTAGACGAGATCACCAGGGACATACTCCATGTCCGTGTGCTTTCTGTCATAATTGCTCTTCTGGCGACTTTGAGCGATCTTCAGATTTTCAAGAATGATGTGGACTTTCTCCTCCGCTTGAGTTACAATGTCGGGGCCGAACAATATTCTTTCACCTGCGCCCGACCAACCAATCAGAGTTCTGCATTTGCAACCATAGAGAGACTCAAATGGTGCCATCTTTAGACTTTTCTAGAAGCTGTTGTTGTAAGAGAATTCAGCATAAGGAAGACATTCTTCCCACTTCATGCCGAAAGAGATAACGCAAGCACGGAGCATATCTTCCAGAATCTGATTGATCCTTTCAACTTGTCCTTGCGACTGAGGGTGGTAAGCTGTGTTGAAGTTTAGTTTTGTTCCCAAAGCATTTTGGAAACTTCCCCAGAACTTGGAAGTGAAGATGCTTCCACGGTCTAAACTGATCTCAAGAGGAACTCCGTACAGAGAGACAATTCTGTTGATATAGAGCTCAGCCAACTGAATTGCAGAAATTGTTTCCTTGACTGGAAAGAAGTGAGCTACTTTGGAAAGCCTGTCAATGACAACAAAGATTGCATTATTGCCCTTCTGCGACCTTGGAAAACCAGTGATGAAGTCCATCTCTACTTTCTCCCATTTCCATTCCGGAGGCTTCAATGGCTGTAGAAGACCAGAAGGTTTCTGATGGACAGCTTTAACTCTGCGACAAACACCACACTCCGAGACATACTTGGCACAATATCGTTTCAAACCAGGCCACCAATATTGTGTTTTCAAGTCCATGTACATCTTAGTGCTTCCAGGGTGGATAGAAAGAATAGAATCATGCGCCTCCTTGAGAACTTGCTCTCTTAAACCCGGGTAGTTCGGAACAAACATCCGGTGTTGAAAGAAAAGAGTGCCTTGGTCATCTACGTGGAAAGACTCATACTTCGGAAGTTGAATGTTGGAGATGATCTTTTTAGTGTAAGGATCCCCAAGCTGAATGGAATGGACCTTTTCTTCGAAGAGAGGTGTTGCTAGTAGGTTTAGAAGATACCCTTGATCCACAATCTCAAGGTTTAGCTTGCGGAACTCCTCGCACAAGAGAGGTTGTTGTTCTTCCACCATGAGGTTGTTGACATAAGCTTTTCGGCTGAGAGCATCTGCCATGACATTGGCTTTGCCCGGAGTGTAGTTGATGGTCAAATCGAAATCATTGATTGTTTCAATCCACCTCCTCTGACGAAGGTTGAGATCAGGCTGTGTGAAGATATACTTCAGACTCTTGTGATCAGAAAAGATGTCACAACGGTTGCCAAGCAAGTAATGCCTCCATACTTTCAAAGCAAATACAACTCCTGCGAGTTCGAGGTCATGTGTAGGATAATTGATCTCATGCGTCTTCAACTGCCGAGATGCATAAGCAACAACTTGTTTTTCTTGCATAAGGACCGCACCCAATCCTTGCAATGAAGCATCACAGAAAATCTGGAAAGGCTTTGATGTATCTGGAGGAACCAAGACTGGAGTGGAAGTGAGCTTCTCTTTGAGTGTTTCAAAGCTTGCTTGACATGCAGGAGTCCAAAGGTATTTCTTGCCTTTCTTGAGGAGATCGGTAAGAGGCTTCGCAATCTTTGAGAAGTTTTGAACGAAGCGACGGCAGTAACTGGCCAAACCAAGGAAACTCCGGACTTCTTTGACATTTATGGGTGGAAGCCAGTCCATAATTGTCTTAATAGTTTCTGAGTTGACGGCAATGCCCTTGGCAGAGATGACGTGACCAAGGTAGGTGACTTGAGGCAGCCAGAATTCACACTTGGAGAACTTTGCATATAGGCGGTTCTCACGAAGCTTGTTTAGCACAGACCGAAGGTGTTCTTCATGTTCTTCCTTAGACTTAGAATAGACTAGAATGTCATCCAGATAGACCACAACAAACTTATCAAGATACTCCATGAAAACCGAGTTCATAAGCCTCGAGAAGGTGGCAGGTGCATTGGTGAGACCGAAAGACATGACCGTGTACTCATACAGGCCATAACGAGTGGTGAAAGCTATTTTAGGAACATCTTCCTTACGAATTTTGATTTGATGATAACCACTTCTCAAATCAAGCTTAGAGAATACCCGAGCTCCAGCTAGCTGATCGTAGAGATCATTAATCCGCGGAAGGGGATATTTATTCTTGATGGTTTTAGCATTGAGTGCCTGATAGTCAACACAAAGTCTATCAGTCTTGTCTCGCTTCTTCACAAAGATGGTTGGACTACCCCAAGAAGAAGTATTGTGCTGAATGAAACCCAACTTCTCTTGTTCATCCAACTGACGCTTAAATTCAGCCAACTCAGCAGGACCCATTTTATAAGGCCCCTTGGAGATAGGAGCGGTGCCAGGTTCAAGTTCAATGACAAACTCAACCTCACGATCCGGAGGCTTACCTGGCAACTCTTCAGGAAAGACATCTGGAAACTCACAAACTACAGGAACACTCTGAATACCTTCCATAGCATCATCATTCAGAGCCGTCAAAGAATAAAGTTGAATTGCAGGAGTCAGACTTGGAGAATAGACTATATGGCCTTCAGGAATTTTCAGAGAAAACGAACGTTCAGCACAATCAATCACAGCTGCATTTGCTGTCAACCAATCCATGCCCAAGATAACATCAATATCAGAATTGCCCAGAATAATTAAGGAAGCCGGAAACGAAGAGCCACCAATCTCAATTTGATTGCCATGGCTGATATGAGCAGCCCTCATGTTTGACCCAGGAGATTGTACCACAAGACGGTGTAACAAAGGAACCATAGCCAGATCTTGCTCATGTGCAAACTTGTGAGGAACAAAATAATGCGAAGCCCCAGAATCAAACAAAACTCGTGCAGGAACTGAGTTAACAGGAAGCATACCCATGACAACTCCAGGTGCATGCTCAGCTTGAGCGGCGTTGACACAGTTGGCACGAGCAACCGTAGACCCCGGCTTAGTGTTGATGTTGAGAGCCCGAGGTGGAGGTGCACAAATCATAGGAGAACTTGCTGCAGGTCTTGGAGGTGGTGGTGGAAGAGATTTGTTGTTCATTGGACAATTCTAGTGCTGATGCCCAGTGTTTCCACAAGTATAGAAAGCACCAGGTGGACGTGGAGCAACGTAGCCAGGGACTCCACCAGGCGCTCCAGGGTAGTTGTGGTTGTAGCCCCTGGGAGCCGCAGTGAAGGAGTTTGGTGGCCTTGGTGCGTAGCTTGACGGTCTTGGTGGAGCAGGGAGCGACGGTGGGGTGTTAGGAACCCAGACACGACGCTTAGAAGGAGCTGTCATAGCAGAAGAGCTTGCTGTATCACGGCTGTGTTTCTTTGACTCCTCAAACACTTGCCTACTTGCTTCTTCCTGCAGAGATGTGTGTTGAAGTTCCATAAAAGATGCCGGCCTTACATGAGTGATTGCATATTTGATGGAAGCATTGAGGCCTTGCCGAAACCTCTTTTGCTTCTTCTTGTCATCAGAAATCTCATCGCCACCATAACGAGAAAGGTTCATGAAGTTTCTGATGTAGGTGTTGACATTGTCAGTGCCCTGCTTGAGGTTGAGAAACACTTCCTTCATCCTTTCCATGACAATTTCTGACAGATATTGCTCTTTGAAAGCAGAAGTGAACCGCTCCCAAGTAGGCTGAAAACCAGAGAGATCTGCCTTGAGGTAATTTTCCCACCAGAGAGCTGCATCTCCCTTCAGAAGGTGAGTAGCACACTTGACCCATTCTTGCTCGGGAACATCCGCAGTCATCAGCAACCTTGACACTTCACGAAGCCAATCATCCGCATCAAGTGGATGATCAGACACTTCAAATTGGCGTGGGCTGAACTTGAGAAAACTCTTGATGTCTCCTCGCTTGGGAGGTGGAGGTAGCGGAGCAAACTCATTCCTCCTCACGCTTTCCTCGAAGCGCTGCTGGTTCTGCTGCATAGTGCCCAAAGCATTTGCAATACTTGCCAAAGCAGCCCCAAGTTCAGGTGGTATGTCTTCCTCAGAACGGCGTGGTGGTGCCATACTGTGATTGATATAAAACACAAGTCAATACTATAATGGAGAATGATAATAATCCAAAATAGTACCAAAATGGAATTAATCAAGATTAAGGAATGCAATTCACTGAGATGATATTAAAATATCAACAAACTTCAAGGCAATTAGAAGATATCAAGCATAACACACACGACTGAACAAGGAGTGTGGTACACAACTAACAAAGAAAATTTTTCCCTAAATGTCGGCATTAAAATACCACTATATGCACAAAACCACTTAACGAATCAAGATTAGTAACTCTACTAGTTCAATATACAAAAGCAAATGATCAAAGTAGTGGTATGGTCGCGACTCCATCCTGCATTCAAATCATTACTCCGCACATGAATCAGTAAAACACATATCCCAATACCTTCTTCTTAGATGACCCTAAAGATTAGTAACTACGGAAAAGAACACCCCAACAAGATAACGTCGGATAACAAAGAGTAAGATAGATCGCATCGGTGTACAATGAATCAGAATAGATCACGTCGGTTTACAAAGGCCTATCGGTATGGAATGTACCAACAGTTGATAACCAAAAGGCAGATAGTGATAACATTTGGATGCAACAGATAGACAAGGAATTCACACACACACGCACACACACACACAAACACAAACATAACCTATGGTACTATGGAACCAAGAACACGTGAATCCTAGTTTGAATTTTTGAAGAGGATTGAAAACGTTACACTTCCTTACCAGAAAAAGGGTGGGTGGGTGGGTAAGAAGAAAAATGGAAGAAGTCCTACTCTCACGCTTGTTTTTCCCTAGTATACATAACTACCAAAATATTTGCTAGACTGACAACGATCATTTTGGCTGAGACCCTGAAGGGCGGGATGGCTCTGATACCAATTGTAACTACCTCGGTGAATTACGCTCTTAGTTAATGCCTGGATGAACAAAAGTGGTTAAAATAGTACGGTGGGGCCCAGGGCCACTCACGGTAGACCTTTCGGCCGTCCTAACCACTTTCAGACAACGGGACAAGAACGAGCGGCGTAATCGGCAGGCGAAGGGATCAACTACATACACAAATGAGTATGTATGCAAGCCACGTAGAACAGTCCTCTGAGCCATTCCATCTAAAAGAAATAGAAATATTGCAACGCCATACGGCAAGATCCAAATGTCCTAGATAGATATAATAATTTAGGATAGCTCCTCATACATCACACATCAGAGTATCAGGCAGAAGCGGAAAACAAGATCCGAGTATGGATAAGAAGCAAATTGACATGAGATGCCCCATAAATAAACACATCCCGCCCACAGATCTCACGGATCCCCGTTCCCGGAATCTCTACACCGAATGATCGTTGCCAACATCATCTGTCTCTTCCACCCAGTATCCATCTTGCGGGTACACCTGTTCATCTGAATCAAACAATTTATCGTGTGAGACCCTAGGGGTACTCAGCAAGTCTTTATGCCGCTAAAGGGGACACAACCTGAGGTGACGCAATTGCAGCAAAAGATAATACCTAACAATTCTACAGATACTCGCTAACCTTCCGTCTAACCCATGATAGACGAAAGTCCGTGAATTAAGAACAACAGTTATAACAGTATAATTTTCAGATCCATCCTCCTCCTCGCTTACCAACGAGGAAGCGGACGAACAACCCCCATCATCCGTTGGCAGTTTTATTAACCATTCCATGAGTATTGCACTATTTACTAGTCAAGTACTTAGTCAATTTAAAAGCGGTACTTTAGTTACACTTGTCTATGATCGAGAAACTGTGCTCCAAGTCGTCCATAACCATGGACACGGTTTTCAGAAAGATTTACCCCGCAGGGGTGCACGAATAGCAACATACACTCGATCAACCTCGAAAAAACCAAATCAAAACCCAACGAGGCATTCACGACAAAGCAATCACAGGATTCAGAAATATTTCAGGGGGCCACCCCATTAAGCTACCCGCAACGAAGTTAGCCGGCTCCGAGACGGACCCAAGGTTTGTGTGGACGGCGGTAAACGACTGGGAACCCGAAAATGTGACTGGGCTTGTCGATACAGCGAAAAGGTGTCACGATCCAAAACATTACAGGTGCTCCTCGCACAATCTTAAATAAAGCAGTAACATGGCATAAGTACAGGATAGTAATAAAGCCCCAAACTAATTGTGGCCCCAAGAAATAAGAATGAATTGAGCTCTGGCTCAGGGGGGTCCATAAGGCCTCCCGGATGTGGATAGTGCGAATAAACAAGGAACAAGAATCAAGTACTCGGGGTCCTACGGGACACAAGTGAGCAGGAAAAACCAAATAGCATATATTGCTCACCGGTGCCTCTTTCATTGGTTATCCCATTACTACTCAGGTTAAGTTGTTTAGGTACCTCGTTATTCATCAGACACTCACATACCCTACACATGCTTTTCTACGACTCGCATGGCTCAAACAACTCCTGTAGTAATGGCTCATGGGATGGAGGAACAAGCTTCGGTGGGGTTTAAAAGTAAAGGCTATGCAGTACTTGGGATTCAATTTAATGCAATCGCGACTCAATGATGCAAGAATAAGATAGATGCAATAGGTACTGTATGTATGCAAGCATGTGGTAGTGCTTGCCTGGCAGCTCAGTTGAAGCGAGAGATGGATCTGGGTAGTACTCCTGTGGTTCCTGGTAATTCTCCTGCTGGGCGTCTATTCTAAGAAGAACCAAACAAACAAGGGCCAACATAAATAAAGTGCACAAGCATAGGAATTAAAATGCGACAAGCAAACAAGCATGCCATGATGAATGGTGCACAATTTGCATGGCATTAAAGTAGCATGGCACGGTGAGGGGTGGATACAAGAAATAAAGCTTTTTATTATTTATTTAACCAAGTTTTATTGTCATAAACAGTTCAGATTTTTAATAACAACATGATGCATGCTTCAATTCAGAACAAGGACTGCATAGATGGAAATGGCTCGTCGCGCTGATCGATTTAGACATATTATTTGTCAAATTTGGAGTTATAACACAAAAGTGATCAATTAATTAAGGAAACGGGCATTTTATTGTAATTTTAATCATCTCGAAAATTTAAAGTGTTCAAATGATATTTTGAATGGCATATTTGAATTCCTCACATTTTTCTGGTTCCAAAACATATATTATTTGTATTATTTGGATTTGTATTATTTTGGTTGCGAGCGAAAAAAAAGGGGGGGGCTTAATGTAAATTTCCACAGGCCCGTACTGTTCTTCGTCTCCGCGGTCTGACGGCAAGTGTGCGCGCGGCACGGAGCGGGGGTTCGAACCCAGGTCGCGGGCGTGCGCGCGGAGGGGGCTAACCAGTGCGGCGGGTCAAGGGGAGTTGATAGGGAGGTAAACGCGGGCTAGATAGGGTGCTGCGCGGCGCGGGGAGGCTGCAGACGACGGCAAGCTCTGGCGCACTACGGCCGTTCGACAAAACG
Organism: Avena eriantha; assembly: GCA_910589775.1. Classification (NCBI taxonomy): domain Eukaryota; kingdom Viridiplantae; phylum Streptophyta; class Magnoliopsida; order Poales; family Poaceae; genus Avena; species Avena eriantha. Next base: position 400,150,997 of record OU342741.1, read on the forward strand.
ATCGGCGACGTTAGACGGTGTCGGTGAAGTGGAGGATGTCAGGGAGGGAGAGAGACTCACCGCGGGCTCGACGGCGCGCGCGGATCGGAGCGAGGAGCGACGGAGCGGCGAGATCGCTGGCGCTCTGGCGGCTAGGGTTTCGTCGGGACGGCGAGGATCTGGCGATGCTGGGGAGCTTCTCGTCCAAGTCGGCGAGTGCAGGGCGTCGTAGAGGAGCCTCCTCGAGCTTCCAGGCCACCTCCACGTCATGCTGGCCGGTTGGAACGTCGGGGACGGTGTGGTGCTGGCGACGACCGCGGCAGGTGCTAGGCGTCGGGGAGGAAGAAAGAGGAGAGGAGGGGAGACTCGGGGTGGATCTGGGCGAGCCAGGAGAGCCGTGGGGAGGAGGGAAAAGTGAGAGGGAGAGAGAGGAGAGGGAGTCGTGGCAGGGGGGTTAGATAAAGTGGTCTCGGCCTCTTCTCTCTTTTTCTTCCTCAAGCACGTGCAGGTTAGGCTGGGGCAGGTAGGCACGGAGAGGGGCTGCAGGTGGTCAGGTGGGGACGTAGAGGAGCAGCAGCTGGGGCCAGCATGGCGGTAGAAGAAGAGAGAGGGGAGGGGTGGCTCGGGCTAGGGTAGATGGGTAGCTCGGGCTAGGGTTAGGGTGGCTGGGTGTGGGTCAGGGAGAGGGTGGTCAGGTGGGCCTCATGGTAGAGAGAGAGAGAGAGGGTAAGAGGGAGGCTTAGGGTTTAGGGTTTAGTTATAACTAGATTAGAGAAAAAGAAAAATAGAGAGAGAAAATTAAGTTGGTTTTTGTTAGATGATTAGGTTTAGGACTTGTTTACAAGAGCAACCCAAGGGGTAAGAGTGAGGCTTGGAGTTAGGCTAGGATGAGGTGAATGAGAAACCAAGAAAAGAAAAAGAAAAGAATTATGGAATAGATCTCATATGGATCATGCATGGAGAAATAAAATAAGAAAATGATGTGGGTGAGGATATGGGGATGGTGGAATGGAAGGAGATGGTGCACAAAGAAGGATCCATTAAAACAAGGAAAAAACCCAATGGGACAAAAGGTGGTGGTACATTTGCATGGCCCATGCAAAATAATAATGCCATGATTTATTTTGTGAAAACAATAATAATATGATGGCATTATTCTTATGCATTTCCCATAAGTGGAATAAAAGCCAAGCAAAGGAATTTAGAGGATTAGATCCACCCCAAACCACATGAGCTAGAATAATAATATCAAAATAAAAGAATACAAGCTCATGATTATAGGGATGGTGGAATTATAAGGTGGTGAGAGAAAGGTGGTGGAGTTGAGATAAAAGATATGCCCCCAACTCAACTTGGGCATTTGAACAATATATCAACAACCAAATACAATATCCAGAGGCAAATACAATTAATAATGCATATGAGAGAAAAACCAAAAGAAAGAGGATTTTATATGATGCTCAAATGCAAGGTGGCATGATGACATGAGCATGATATAATTATGATGCAACAATTGTATATAGGAAGTAGCCAATATATTACTAGGACAAGTAGCATTACAATTGTTAGACAATTGGGATGCTACAATCGTGTTTCGAGACATCACGTGATGATCGGGTGTACTCAAATCTACGCTTTTATAGGAACGGGTGTAAGACAGTTTTACACACGCGAATACTAAGGTTCTTACTTGGCGAGCCTAGCATGTACAGACATGGCCTCGTTACACGGACCGAAAGGTTAAGCATGAGTCATATGGTTTATATGATGCCCATATAGATGCTCGCCTTTGAAGCTATATCAACTCACGTGATTATCAGACTTGGTGTAGTGGATTTGGTTCATGTAATCACCAAAAGGACACGAGGGATGTCGTTTTTGAGTGGGAGTTCATTAGTAATTTGGATTAGTTGAACTCAATCTGTCATAAACTTAGTCTAAATAAACTTTACAAATTCTGTTGTAGATGGCACCACCTGCTTTTAATTTCAATGTGTTCATGGAGAAAGAGAAACTTGCTGCGAATGGGAGCAACTTCACCAACTGGGCTGTGAATTTGAGGATTCTCCTCACTGCTGCACAAAAGCAATATGTGCTAGATGCGCCGCTAGGCCCGCCACCAGCTCCTGATGCCCCTGACGAGGAAATGAATGTCTATGTGACTCGTCAGGAGGACCACAACTTAGTTCATTGCGGCATACTGTATGGGCTAGAGCCAGAACTTCGAAAGCGTTTCGAAAATGGCAATGCCTTTGATACCATGGGAGAATTGAAAATGATTTTTGATACCCATGCTGCCGTAGGGAGTTATAATGCTACAGAAAAGTTCTTTAGCTACATGATGGAGGAAAACAACTCCGTTAGTGAGCACGTACTCAAAATGTCTCGGCACGCCGATATGCTTGTGTCCTTGGGAATAACGATTCCCATTGACTTAGGCATACATCGTGTTCTCCAATCTCTGCCACCTTGCTACAAGAGCTTCGTGATGAACTATAATATGCAGGGCATGAAGAAGTATCTTCCCGAGCTTCTGTCAATGCTTAAGACTGCACAAGTGGAGATTAGGAAAGAACATCAAGTGTTGATGATCAATAGGACCACCGGTTTCAAGAAGGACAAGAAAGGCAAGCACAAGGGAAAGAAGGGTGGCAAGTCTGTTGCCACGCCTGAAAAGAAACCTCGGGCTGGCCCTAAGTCTGACACTGAGTGCTACTATTGCAAGGGGACTGGCCATTGGAAGCGTAACTGCCCCAAGTATTTGGCAGACAAGAAGTCTAGCAAGGCAAACAAAGGTATATGTTATATACATGTTATTTATGTGTACTTGACTAGTACTCGCAGTAGCACCTGGGTATTTGATACCGTATCGGTTGCTAATATATGTAACTCGGTGGGGGCTACAGAACAAGCGACAACTAGCAAGGGATGAGGTCAGGATGCGGGTCGGCAATGGATCAAGAGTTGATGTGATCGCCGTCGGGATGCTACCTCTCCATTTGCCATCGGGATTAGGTATAAACCTAAATAATTGTTATTTGGTGCCTGCACTGAGCATGAACATTGTATCTGGATCGTGTTTGATGCAAAGTGGTCATTCCTTTAAATCTGAAAACAATGGTTGTTCGATTTATAAGAATGATATCTTTTATGGTCATGCACCTATGTTGAATGGTTTATTTCTGTTGGATCTCGATAGTAATATTACGCACATTCATAATGTTAATGGTAAAATATTAAACTTGATGATGATATGTCTACATATATGTGGCACTGCCATCTAGGTCATATTTGCGTTAAACACATGAAGAAACTCCATTCTGATGGACTTTTGGAATCACTTGATTTTGAATCATTTGATACATGTGAGCCATGCCTTATGGGCAAGATGACTAGAACGCCGTTTTCGGTTCAATGGAACGGGCGACAAATCTATTGGAAATCATACATACTGATGTGTGTGGACCAATGAGTGTGTCGGCGTGAGGTGGATATCGTTATTTTGTTACTTTCACGGATGATTTGAGTAGATACGGGTATATCTATTTGATGAAACACAAGTCTGAAACTTTTGAAAAGTTCAAGGAATTTCAGAATGAAGTGGAAAGTCATCATAATAGAAAGATCAAATTTCTACGGTCTGGCCATGGAGGAGAGTATCTAAGTTACGAGTTTACCACACACATGAAAGAGTGTGGAATAGTTTCACAACTCACGCCTGCCGGAACACCACAACGTAATGGTGTGTCGGAACGTCGTAATCGTACCTTATTGGATATGGTTCGATCTATGATGTCTCTAACTGACTTACCTCTGTCATTTTGGGGTTATGCACTGGAAACAGCTGCATTCACTTTAAATCGGGCACAATCTAAATCCGTTGAAACGACACCGTATGAATTATGGTTTGGAAACAAACCTAAGCTATCATTTCTTAAGGTTTGGGGATGCGATGTTTATGTGAAGAAACTTCAACCGGATAAACTCGAACCCAAAGCGGAAAAATGCGTATTCATAGGATACCCTAAGGAAACAATTGGGTATACCTTCTATCACAGATTCGAGGGCAAGGTTTTTGTTGCCAAGAATGGATCCTTTCTTGAGAAGGAGTTTCTCGCGAAAGGTGTGAGTAGTCGGAAGGTAGAACTCGAAGAGGTTATTGAACCTTCTCTTCGTGGAATGGCGAGTGGCACAGCACCAGAAGTTGTTTCGGAGTTGACTTCACCTGATGAAGAGAGAGCTAATGATAATGATCATGAAACTCCGAAAGAGGACACTACCGAACCTCGCAGGTCAAGCAGGACACGTGCAGCTCCTGAACTGTACGGCAATCCTGTTGTGAATTTCATGGTTGATGAAATGGATGACCCTGCGACGTATGAAGAAGCGATGATGAGCCCGGATTCCAACAAATGGCTAGGAGCCATGAAATCCGAGCTGGAATCCATGTACGAGAACCAAGTTTGGAACTTGGTGGACTTACCTCACGACCGAAAGGCTGTTGAGAATAAATGGATTTTCAAAAGAAAAACTGATGCTGATGGTAATGTGACCATCTATAAGGCTCTACTTGTCGCAAAGGGGTTTCAAAAAATTCAAGGAGTTGACTACGATGAGACCTTCTCTCTCGTAGCGATGCTTAAATCGGTTAGGATTATGTTAGCAATAACTACATATTTTGATTATGAAATATGGCAGATGGATGTCAAAACTGCGTTCCTCAATGGTAAGATTGAAGAAGAGTTGTATATGATACAACCTAAGGGTTTTGTCGATCCTAAGGATGCTAATAAGGTATGCAAACTTCAGCGATCCATCTATGGACTGAAGCAAGCATCCGGGAGTTGGAATCTCCGCTTTGATGAGGTGATCAAAGAGTTTGGATTTGTCCAAACTTATGGAGAGGCTTGTATTCACAAGAAAGTGAGTGGGAGCAATGTGGCATTTCTGATATTATATGTGGATGACATATTATTGATTGGAAATGATATAGATCTTTTAAACAGTATTAAAAGTTATCTAAACAGCAAATTTTTGATGAAACACCTTGGTGAAGCGTCATATATATTAGGCATTAAAATCTATAGAGATAGATCAAGGCGCCTAATTGGGCTATCGCAGAGTACATACCTTGATAAGATATTAAAGAAGTTTAATATGGAAGAAAGTAAGAAGGGGTTCTTACCTATGTTGCAAGGCAAGACATTGAGTAAGACTCAAAGTCCGGCTACGGCGGAAGAAAGAGAGATGATGGATAAGATCCCCTATGCCTCGGCCATAGGCTCTATTATGTATGCCATGCTATGTACAAGACCGGATGTGGCACATGCTATTAGTTTGACTAGTAGGTACCAATCTGATCCAGGTTCGGAACACTGGATAGCGGTAAAGAACATCCTCAAGTACTTGAGAAGAACTAAGGATATGTTTCTTATATACGGAGGTGAAGAAGAGCTAGTCGCTAAGTGTTATGTCGATGCTAGCTTTGACACCGATCCGGATGACTCTAAGTCTCAATCCGGATACGTATTTCTCTTGAACGGAGAAGCAGTTAGTTGGAGGAGTTCCAAACAACCAATGGTGGCTGGATCAACGACGGAGGCGGAATATGTTGCTGCTTTAGAAGCGTCACAAGAAGCAGTTTGGATGAAAGAGTTCATTACGGAACTGGGTGTGGTTCCCAGTGCGTTGGACCCGATGGTGATCTATTGTGACAACAATGGAGCCATAGCCAACGCAAAGGAACCGAAGTCTCACAAGAATTCCAAACATATTAAGCGCCGGTTTCACTCCATCCGCGAGCATGTCAAGGATGGAGATATAAAGATTTGTAAAGTACACACGGACCTAAATGTAGCAGATCCATTGACTAAAGTTCTCCCTAGGGCAAAACATGATCAACACCAGAACTCCATGGGTGTTAGATTTATCACTATGTGAACTAGATTATTGTCTCTAGTGCAAGTGGGAGACTGAAGGAAATATGCCCTGAGAGGCAATAATAAAGTTGTTATTATATATTCCTTATATATATGATAGATGTTTATTTTACATGCTAGAATTATATTGATCGGAAACATCAATACATGTGTGTTTAATAAACAAAAAAGGGTTCCTAGTTATGCCTCTCTTATAGACTAGCTTGTTGATTAACAAGATGATCAAGGTTTCCTGATCATGGACATTGGATGTTGTTAATAACAAGGTCACACCATTGGAGGAATGATGTGATGAACATTCATCTGAAGTATAGCATTACGATCAAGTCATATGTTTATATTGCTCTAACATCATACGAATTAATCTTTATCCTTAGACCATGAGATCATGTTAATTGCTAACACCGGAAGAGTATCTTGATAACATCAAACGTCACACCGTAACATGGTGACTATAAAGATGGGTTCAGTACTACGAAGGTGTTATGTTGAGGCTCATGGATCAAGAGTGGAATTTGTCAATCTAGATGACGGATAGATATACTCTGGGTCCTCTTGGTGATATCACATTAGGATAGCTTGCAAGCAAGTGATGTGATCACTAGAATGTTATATCACGGGAACGAGAAAAGAGTGCATGTCGGTAACGAGATCAAACTAGGTATGGAGATACCGATGATCGAATCTCGGACATGTAATATATCGAGAGACAAAGGGATTTAGTTACAAGCGTTAAAGGTTCTCATGATCACAGAAGTCATCGTTGAATGTGTAGGAGTCAGTACGGATCTCCAGGTCTCGCTGCTGATTATTGATCGGAGAAGGGTCTCGATCATGTCTGCATTAATCGCGAACCGTAGGGTGGCACACTTAAGAGTTACCGGACACCATTTTGGAGCACATATGTTTCAGACGAAAGAATTGCAAAGCGCAGGAATTGTTTCAATAGAAACCGGAAATTGTTTCGGGTGAAATTGCAGAAGGTGGTTCTGCATGTGATATTGAAATATTGCAAGGGGCTATATGTGAATGTTTGTTAATTAAAGTAATTAACAAAATTCTGAATAAATTTAATAAGAAGAGTTTTATTAAATGAGAGAGCATTAAATTTGGAGAAATTAAATGCATTTAAAGTGGAGACTTTAAAAGGGAATGTGAAGAGGCATTTTAATGTGGAGGGGTCACCACCACATGAATGGGGGAGGTGAGGGGTCACCCCCCCATACGCCGGCCATGGAGAGAGGGGACACCCCCCTCCTCCTATAAAAGGCCACCCATTCCCTCCTTCATCCTCACACCTCCTTGTGAAGGATCTCTCTTCCCCTCTAGAATTATTCCCCCATGGTCTCGGATTAGCGAGATACATGTTCCCGGTGGCATTTCGTCTGGAAGGAGTTGCTGCTTCCGCTGGATCGCTGGAGCGAGGAGGTGGAGGTTGTCCGGTTGCTTGAACGTGTGTGCGAGTGCGGATGCGCTGCTGAGTTGCGGCGCTCATACTTCGTCACGATCTTGAGATCGGCAAATGTACGACTACATCAACCACGAGTTCGTACTCGTTAACAAAGCTCGTTGTCTACGAGGGTAAGTTCTCATTGGATGTATGTCCACCCATTGCTTTGTACCTAGTAGATAGATCTTGGCGTGTAGTTCACACTGTGGGAAATTTTTTGTTTTCTATGCTGCGGACCCAACAACGCCCCCTATACTTGTGGGTCATCACGCTTTAAATGTGGCCTCACACTCGCACGATGGATCATCTTAGACGGATGACTGGAGTTGGCAATATGTTTGACCGAATAATGTATAAGGTCTTACTCGGGTGCCTAGGATAGCAAGGGTGATGCACCTCAATGTGTTCCATGATATCAATCTTACAACACGATACGCAAGACAGTAAGCCGATGCTCTTTGAACCAGAATCCCTGGTTTCTCGGGAGGGACCCCGTGTGAGATTCCAACGACTATTGGCTGAGTTAGTCGGCCTGACAGTCCTAAATCGGTTGTCGATCCTTCGCAACATAAAGTCACTGAATAAACGAAAGTAAAGACAAGGGTGGAGTAGTCAAAAATAATATGGAAAAGTAGTGGGAAAAGTAGATTGTATTGAATTCTTGATTGTGTGCTTAAAGTCAATCGGCCATCACCCCTCACAATATATATGGAGCGACTGGTCTTTTCGTGCAAGTCTAGGAGACGAGTACATTGCGGACTCCTTACTAGGAAAGTGACTCTAAACTAGACAGCTAACAATGGCTTCATACTGGATCTAGTCTCCGATTGTCTGATCAACCCTTCTCAGAGTCTCTCTCATTCCGTGTTGGCACAGTTATCTTAGTATTCAAGTTTTATTGTGGGCTAAGTCATGGTCATGGTCGTGAATCCACCAGCTTCTAGAATCTTCTTAGCAGCCTCCACAAGTGAAACATGTTTTGGGCTGACTTTCAATAACCGACTTATAGCCAATTGGGTTTAAAGATGAATCTTGGCAAGTTGGTGAAATGCGGCGATATGCTGCTCACCTCCTCCGGCTTTCACTGTTGTAGTTTTAATCGGCCCAAAACGAGTGCTAACAATTATTAAGATTAATGATTTAGGGGATAAATTGTTTTAATTATTTGGATTTACCAATTAATGGAACTCGGTTGTCGAGGATTGTCCCGGCAGGGTATCTCTCGAAGTAGGTAGAATCGAACGCAGAGGGCCAAATGCGATCTCTCCAAGTTACCTCTAGGACCTTGGCGAGGAATAGTAGGATCATGACAAGGATGACACGAGGAGTTTACCCAAGTTTAGGCCACCATGCGGTGTAAAACCCTACTTACTTCTTTGCTTGTATTTCTTAGTGAGGTTAGAAGTACAAGAGCCTGATCGTGCGATCATAACAAGAGATCCTGGGAGGATAAGGCAAGGTTTTTGTGACGTGGAATAAAGGTCCCTTCCTATGGTGCCTTACCCTCCTTTTATAGGAACCCTAATCCTCTTCAAGCCAATGTGGCAAGAAGGTTTTCCACATGGCGACAAGAGAGGGAGTGGTTGAGTCAAAGATGTTGCTTCCATCACACCCTTGGTGTCTCTACTAAGAGAGGGAAGTGGTACCCTATGGTGAGGTTCGGCCAGACACTCCTGGCTTGGAGGAGGAGAAAGCTTCTCTTTGCTTGGAGGTGAAGTGGATAGCTCGAGCCCTTCTCTTGAGGCGCAATTGTCCTTTTGTGGCCTAAGAGCCCAATTGTTGAAACGTGGGTGTGCCCTAGGTTGGGCGCTCGCGGAGTTCCTGGCTCTGTGGAGTCCCATTCGGACAGAACTTGCTTTCGATGCCTCGTGTAGTCCTTTCTTCAACGCTTGGCAAGGGAGCTGCTTTGAGACTAGATAATCGCCTAATCACGGAGTGCTATCAGTAGATGGGCTAGGGTACTCTAGTTACCATTGGCCCGATAGTAGCCCCAGGACTCTTGGGTCGCACGCATTATGGGAGCGAAGGGATATGATCCCTAGAGCAGCTGGGCTGAACTGATCAACCAATCTCCATCATAGAAGCTGAACCGTGAGCAATCCGGTGCCATTGGATCCAGGAACTACTACTAATGATGGTTTTAGCAACCACGCATGCACCTCAAAATGAAATCCTGCTGCTCTGAGGTTCTCACTCTCCAGAATTCTCCACCGCTACTGCGCTAGTCTGATTCCCAATCCGCTGACATTGTGCTTTCTCCATATAATCTTGGTTTTATTTTTCCCGCGTCCCCTTGTAAATGACCATGGCATAGAACAAAAGCAAAGCTACTCCAAAGGGGATACCTCCTCCCCGAGCGCGCGAGTGAGGCCCTTTCCAGCCTCGTAACATCCAACTTTTCTAATGAGGAGGGTATTCTCAAGGTTCACCACCTGGTGGATGGAGGTCATAACGAGTGGGGAGAGACCGCCATCTGGCCCAGGGTGATGATTTCCCCGAGGCTCATAGCTTCCACGTATCCTCTCTCCTAGTATCACCTTCTAGTGGGGCTCGTTCCCCTTCTCCCCTTTCTTCCTTGAGCTCCTGGAGCACTATCAAATCCAAGTGCTACACTTGACCCATGGCTCCACTGCCTTGGTTTCGATATTTGCTTTCCACTATGATGCCTTCCTTGGTGTGAGGCCTACGGTGTCCCTATTCCAACACTTTTACCAGCTGTGCCTCATTCCAGAAGACAAGTGCTTGGGGTGTGCTGCCTTCGTTGGAGCCATGGGTATGGAGAAGTTGTTTATTCCCATGTGAAAGAAGAGGGAGATCGCGGCCTTTCGATCAGCCTGGGTATGGGCGGACATCTGCATGTTGAACCCTCAGTTCGAGGTTCCCGCATCGCCAGCCCAGGAGATCAACACATGGAGGTGACGGTGAATCCTTAGTGTGGAGGTAACCTAGGTGGACACCGGCTCAAGGACCTCCACAATGGTGGCTTGACAGGTGAAATTATCTTCCAGGAGGTCTCCATGAGGAGGATTGCACCTCTCCAAGCCCACTCCAAGGGAATGTGGGTGTATGCTTTCAAGGGTGACCGAATCAAGCTCCACCGGGACATCCTAAAGGCCGAGGTCTCCATGAGAATGACCTATATTTGCACCGGCAAGGAGGGGTTACCTGACCCGCCCTAGGGAGCTCTTCCACTATACCAAATGATGCCTCGGATCCGCAACAATATTACGGCGAGGATGATTTCCTCCTCGGAGTGGGGGATAGATGAAGTTGTGTCAGCAGGAGTGGCAGATGCCCATGGAGTTTCTGGCTCTGAAACGAGGCCCGTCGAAGGAACGGAGGCCTCAGGAAGCCTAGAGGAGGGCTCTAGGGCACCCCACCCCGAAAGTGCTCCAGGTGCACCTCTTAGGGATTGCGTCAAGACTGCAGCGGCGGGGGAGTCCAAGGAGGAACTAACCACTGAGGTAACCAAAACTGGGGTTGCCCCAAGCCTGCCCCAGCTGTAGGGGGCGAGCTCAAGCGGAAGAGGGACGATTTCAGCAGCTATTGCTCCTCCAAGAGTGTGAGCCGTGGCTACTGGGTGGCCATCTATGAGTAAGCTCGATTCCCATAGTGCTCCTCCAAGAGATCCTTTTATTTTCGGGTAGTTGAACGCTCGTTTGGCCTTGAAGGTACCATCATGAGGTTGATGAGGAAGACGATGACGATGATGATGATGATGACAATGATGACGAGGCACCATAGATGGCTGCGGCGCTTAAAGGCATGGGTTCCGAGGAGGCAAATGCCCCAGCGGGCATGGATGACGACGCTGCCGATTTGGCGAGGAGGGCGATGTTTGTGCTGGGGCCGGAGGTGGCAGTGGTGACGATGGATATTCCCGAGAGTGGTGATGTGATAGCTGTGAGATTCGACACATTTTTGATGGCTTTTATTGATGATTTTCTCCCGGATTTGATCGTTTTCTGGTTTTGCCTAACGCTAATACTTCGGTAGCGAAGAAAACTTGGTTTTTAATGTGTGTTTCAGGTTCTGAACTTCAACAAGAGGATTTAACTAGAGAAACACAATATTCTGGGGAAAACAAGAAAGTCTCACTTTGGAAGAACGCAAGAGGAGTCAACAGAAGCTCCAACGAGCAACTATACGGCGGGAATATTTTTCCGGCTGTATAGTTCCTGCCGTATAGTTGCCATCGCCTCTATCTTGTCAAAAGGACAACTTCCGCCAAGGGACCTGGGACGAAAACACAACGCAGAAGCCGCCACACCATCTAGAAGGAAGAAAGAAGAGATCCGGAGAAGATGGAGAAGACGTTCTTCATCTCGCTCCATGATCTTCGACCTCCTAGCCAATACACCCCATAGCCACAACTTGTACTTGAGAGAGATAGGGATCTCCACCTTGCAAGACTAGGGTTTGAGATTGTTTCTTCCCATCTTGAATTGTGTTGGATATTTTTCTATTCTTATTGTGGATCTCCACGGTAATACCAAGACGAATTCCCTTTATTCAATTATATTGATGATCTATTCTTCTCTCATGATTGAGTAATTCCATTGGGCATGGGAGATGTAGGGGATTGGTGAGATGTGATGTGCCTTCATATATTTTCCGTTAGTTTGTGATTGATTCTAATTACTATAATATGTGTACTTGACTATCTGTGGGATGCCTAATGCTTGTTGTCCAATTAAGGGCCCAGCCAACATGATACCTTGTTCTACGCAGATAAGATCTTGTACGCTAGTGGACCAGCGACCCTCGGGTGACACTAGGATATCAATGGAAAGCTAGTTGACTCGAGGATAACGATTAACCACTATGCTTATTGCATTAATCTGATCCAAGGAGCTTAATCGCTAAGCGAACTGAAGGGTCTTAAACATCTAGTATCTGACCATGGTTTTGGTAGCAGGCTAGTAGGATTATTGAAGTTGGGATGAAATCTACCAAGAGGAGTTCCGGATAATTATGGGTTGCTCGCCTACACATATATCTATAAGATTATAATTGTTACATTTACCACTCGTCCACTTGGCACAGTCACTATCACCATGAACTGAATCTCCCCGTGCCTTCTTTCGTCATTTGTAGGAAACAACAAATAAGCAAAGCCATTCTTTACTTTTATGCTTTTTTATTTCTGAAGTTTACATTTTAGTTTTATTTAAATCTATCGCATTTACTCAAAACCCATTCTTATTTCAGCACTTGTAGTCAATTCACTCGAAGACCTATGACAACTTCGGGTGTGACAGAGACTTCACCAATAAACACTTACTATTGGCCTCCCTGTGGGATCGATATCTGAACTTCGAAACTAGGTACAAACGATCTATTCTCTTGCAGACATCAAGCTATATTGTGGCGCTGTTGCCGGGGAGCTAAGCGTTAAGTGTTTATCTTTTGACATTTCAGGTGTTGCTACTACAAAATGTTCTCCTTAGGAGACAAAGGGTCTACACACTCTCGTAGGACTGATCTGCAAGATTATATTGAGCGCGTGCCTGCTGAAAGGCGCGAAGAAATTATTGAAAAACTTTTAAGATCAAATAAAGTTGAAGTTGAAAACCTGAATGATATTATGGAAATTATGTCTATTTATAGGACAACTCCTATGAAACCTGAGAAAACTCTCAGGGAATACAGTGCTCCAAGTTCTGAATTTCTTAAACAACCAATAGAGTTCCCTAATCCTGGAGTTAGAGAATATCGATTTGATGGTGGAATCATTAAAATTTTGTAGGAAAATGCTTTTAGTGGAAGGGAAGATGAAGACCCTGGAAGACACATTAGAGAGTTTGACGATGTGATAACATCACTTGGACCAAAAGGTTTACCCAGAGACTTCTCTCGTCTTAAATTATCACGATGGTCTCTTAAAGGTAAAGCTCTAGACTGGTTATATTCTCTCCCTCACCATTACATTAAATGTTGGGAAAACTGCATTACTAAATTCATAAACATATTTATTCCTTTTAAAAAGGTAAATGAACTAAGAAAGAACATAGGAAATTTTAGTCAGAATGTGGGAGAAAACTACCCACAAGCCTAGGAAAGATTCGTTGGAATGATCAATAGTATTCCTAATCATGGCTATTCTAAACTAACAATTTGCCATTTATTTTACCATGGTCTTAATAATCAATGTAGAGAGTTGCTTGACTTCTCAGCAGGAGGATCAATAAATACTTTAACTATTAAAGAATTTTTGGAATTAATGTCTACTAGGGCTAAGAATGATTCTTTATATAATCCTGATTTTGGTACTAAACCCGAAAAAGGGATACTTCGGATAACTCCTGATCTTATGCCTGAGGTACGCAAAACTATGAAAGAAAAAGGTATACCTTCTGAACTTGCTAAGGAAAACAAAGAAGATTTGTTCCAAGTTTTTACTGAAGAGATGAAACTAGAATTTTTTTCAGGAATTAAAACATCGACAAGTAAAATATCATAATAACTTGCATAGGCATTTCCAAAAACATAAAAATATTTTGGCAGAACTCACGGAAAATTATGATGAGTTAGGCCAAGAAATAAAATTATTTCATAAGTATCTTAGTATGATTGAAACCCAGTGTGAGCAAATAGCAACTGGTTATCAAATTTTTCTTCGTGAAGATGAAGATATTTCTGTTTCTGCTAATGTTGTCACAAGGAGGGGGTGCAGTTGTTATAGGAGGCTTAGGACCACCGGAATATGAAGCTGAAAAAGAGCGCAAAGAATAAGCCTTGCTTGAAGCAATCCAAGAATATGATACATTGGTGGATCCTACAGATGAAACTGAGACGCAAGAGCAGACCAAGGGGGACCAAAATGATGCACAAGATGATTACTATAACTCTGATGCAGAGACGGTTGATCAAAGAGAAGATAAAGAAACAAGTAAGGAAGATGAAGTTGTTGTAGTAGGAAAGAATAAAAACAATAAGCAACAACAAAAGAGAGCAACTAAAGATCCTAACCCCCCCAAAAAGGTAAAAGACAAGAGTAAGTCAGGTGAGAAAAAGCTTCCTTACCCTAATCGAAAAAGAAAGCACCGGATGAGGTAATTTATAATTCCTTTACAAAGGCACTTAGTAACCTACATCTAGAAATTCCATTTGCTGATGCAATCAAAGTTCCAACTTATGGTAAATTCCTTCATGATATTCTTAGTAGAAAGAAAGAAATAACTGGAACTGTTGCCATGGTAACTAGCTATCCTACCAATGGGAAGCTGTTATCTAAGTCTAGAGATCCCAGAATACCAACTATTTCATGCTCAATAGGTAAAACTGATATTCACAATGCTTTGTGTGATCCAGGAGCAGGAGTTAGTGTAATGCCATACTCCCTTTATAAAAGGTTAGGATTAGGGGCATATTCTCCTACTACTATCACTTACAGATGGCTGACAAGTCCACTAAATAACCTGTTGGTATGATTGAGGATGTCTTACTTAGGATAGATGAACATGTTATTCCCACTGATTTTATTATTCTTGAAATACCGGAAGATGAAAGATTATCTATAATAATTGGAATACCTTTCCTTAGTACTGCAGGTGCATCAGTAGATTATGTAGAAGGGAAGATAATTTTTAATGTTTATGATGCTGAAATCATCCCGTATTTTCCGAAGAAGCTAGAAGCAGGAGAAAGATATGTTCCACCGGCATAACGAGTTCACGTGGTAAGTGCCATTGATAAGGGGCAACCAAAGGTAAGAATTCGAGAAGAGAGAAGAGGTTGAGTTATTCAACCATTCCTAATAAATGCTTGATGGGAGTCAACCCATTTTCATTAATTTAGTAGAATAAAGAATAAATAGTTCATCACATTCCTACCACTTTTTCACAGACATTCTTGCGGAATCGCGCCCGTGAAGATGTAGCTGTCAAAAAGTAGTAGAAACATCGATTGAATAAATAGAGAATAATAATAAGAATAAAACTTTGAGTTTTGTATTTAAAGAAGCTAAAATTTTGCTTTTAATATGCTAATGTTGGTCAATAGTTTTTACTGTCATTTTTCTGTAAAAAAACTAGGTATTTCGCTAAGTTAGAATCAGAAGGTATCTTCCAAAAAATATAATATTTTTGATGTTTTAACGACCAACTATACGGTAGGAATAAAAAATTCTGGTCGTATAGTTATCTTTGCATCACCAAATTTTCTTTGAAGGCACAGAGAGTTTAACGACCAACTATACAGCTGGAATAAAACTTCCGGCCGTATAGATATCGATGCCTCCGTACAAAATTTTCTGAAAGGTACTGAGAGTTTATCGACCAACTATACGGCGGGAATAAAAATTCTAGCTGTATAGCTGCGGCCGTATATGTATTGATGCCTTCACAGAATTTCATTCCAAAGGTACTGGGACTTTAACGACCAACTATACGGCGGGAATAAAAATTCAGGCCGTATAGTTCTGGTCGTATAGATATCAATGCTAGATTTAGAAATTTATCTCGAGGGACAGACGGTTTAACGACCAACTATACAGCGGGATCATTTTGATCCAACTATATGGCAGGATCATTTTGATTTGATCGTATAGTTGCGCCCGTATATCTGGTTTCTAAATAAAGAAACCCTAGTTTACTAGGCCGCCGCAACTATACAGGCGGAACAACTTCACCTGCACGTATAGTTCCGGCCGTATAGGTCGGCGCGGCCTCTTAATCGCACCGGGGTGGCTAGGGCATCCTCCTCTTCTCATTATTTCTCTCATATTCTCTCTCCAAACCTCTCAAAATCCACCTAGAACTCCCGATTCTTCACGGATTTCATTCGTTTGAGTGGGGGAATCAACACATCGGTATGTTTCTCTCCCTATCCATGCTTTATTTTCAGATTTCCATGGTTGAACTCTCACATTGATCTAGTGGATGAACTCAAGCTTATATTGTTTTTCCTATTAATTTCTCACATTAGGATTGAATTTTTCCACGTAGAATCGTTCATATATCATATAGAAACTATATGCCTAAGGTTTCATGGTGAAATTTTTCAGTGCATCACGATGACCAAATTGGTAACCTTTTTCGTTCGAGCAAGCACCAACGGGGTGAGGGCTCAAGCTCGAGGTCCCGAGCTTCACGCAACCCCAAGATGGACGTTGTCTCAGTGAGGAGGGTGCTACCCACACGTTGGGTTGACCACAACTTTCTCACCGTAGCAGGGTTGAAGGAGGACTTTGACCTCATGTGTAGCAGGTCGGGGCTAGCAGTGATCAGTTTCACAAACCACGACACCTACGCTGAGCTCACCCACGAGTTCATCCCCTCCTTCTACGACGACCACAAGGAGAAAGGTAACATGTGCACTATCATCTTCAACATGAACCGGCAACACTATGACAAAAGTTACAAACAATTTTGCACTTCCTTTAGCCTCCCCCTACTGGGGAGACCAATATTACTAACCTCTATAGCGTCACGAGTGGGACGACTTGGGAGGTTATTTCTGTTAATGGTGGCAGACATTTTTATCAGAAGAAGATGTCCACCATTCAGAACCCAACCATTCGCTACTATGCTCTGTTCCTCGCCAACACACTACTTGGGAGAGGTGATACATGCTCCATGGCCAACACGGACATGGCAATGATCACTAAGGCTCTTTTCCCTACTTCGCCACAAAGCCCTAGTCCTACAACTCTACTCATCCAGCACTTCCGCCACCAAAGCAACAAGACCAAAGGTGATATTCGCATTGGTGGATTGGTAACCCACCTTGCCTTTGCATTGAACGTTGTACTACTTGTCATGGAACCTATTAACGGCTCCAAACTTATGAACCTCAAGTATTTGACTGCTTGTGGCTTCCTTGGTGTTTACCATGCTAACCCAAGGCTCCAAGCATATCAATTTGGTTATCCTGATGCTGTACAGGGTGAGAAGGTCCAGTTGCCCTGCCCTCATGCCTTCTCAATTGTGGACAAGAACACTTGGATCCTCACCAAGGACCAAGTGACAGCGATCCTGTCCGAGCAGCAGCCCGAGGAGAAGGAAGATGGAGGACAACAGGATGATGAGGAGCAGGATCAGGAGGAATAGCAAGGACATGGCCCTGCTTGGGAAGGATAGCAGCAGCAACAACAAGGAGGAGCATGGGACCCGTGGCCCAACCAGTCACAATAGGGGTACGACTATGTCCCCTACCAGGAGTTCCAGCAGCTCAACCAGCGCGTTGGGGAGATCGACCACACTCTTCAGGATGTGAACACTTTGACTCACAACTTCAGTCACTTCATGACTCACTTCCTTGACTTCTATCTTCAGTACCCACACCAGCCACCAAATGACGGCAACAACTAAGCCTGGCAATTGCCTAAGCTTGGGGGAGGTTTGAAAAGCTCCAAACTTTGCATACATATTTTTATTTTCTTATTTTTATTTATTTTATTGTTTCAAATTTGCATATTTACCTTCAGCTTTGCATGTCTAAAAAAAATAAAAAAATAGATGTAATTCTCTCAGAGATTGCTTAATTTCAGGTGACCTGGCAATAGGAAAGCAAAAAGGGGTTTCTACTCAAATACAAGAATGAAGCAAGTTAGAAGAGGTATCACGTTCCTTTCATCATCCTCTCTACAACCTTAAATTGATCCTACAAATATTTACTCGCTTGCACTGAGAACACCCCCCCCACTTACCTTGTTATCTCATAAATTCTATTCCTTTGCTAGTGTCTGCTTTTTAGCCTTGAAACAACGAGCAAAGAACTTGGTTTAAAATACTTCCTACATTTTTTATAATAAGAAAAAGCATCTGAAAGATGACTTGAGTCCATGTTTAGCCCGAAGAATTTAATTTTTGAACCACTCCATCCCATTTGAGCTTAATACAAATAGACTTGATAGTACCCTCGATTGAAATTGTTTGATGAAACGGATGCTTCGAAGTAGTAGAAATTATGCCACTACTTTTTCTGATAATTACCATACGATATTGCTTTACGCGTGTCATTACAACTCTGTCGTGCTCCATAGGGAACTATTAACTCCGCTGGCCTGCAAACGATCTAAATGTGGGAAACCACTTGATTTCGGCTATTGAGTTATGTAAACGTTTGTAGTAGCAATGCTATGACGGGTAATTTTTTTAGTCTCCTCATGGTTTCACATTCCAAGTGAAGTTGTAGTACTCCTCTGACCCATTATTGCTCAACAATTATTTATTGGCATGTTCAAGAGTGCACAACACAACCCCAATTAAACATCATAAAAATAGTGGCATGATTTCTCTATGAAAGAGCTAAAGTTTTTGAAAGGGAAAAGAAAAGAAAAGAGGTACTTTGATAGTCTTGATATTTTGACATGGGAAAGATGAGTTGTTCTAAAATTATATACTTTGATGCCTACCTAAGTACTCTTAACTAGGTAAAAAAATTAGAACAAAAGGTTTTCATTTCTCTATAAAGAGAGTGACCAAAAGAATTTGTCTCACTTTCCTAGCTAAACTGTCGACACTTGCTTGGGCATATGATTTATTTGCTAACAAGATATATGTGGTTTGGAAGTGGAATCACTGCAATCTTGTGAATACTTATATGATTATATTTAAGATTGAAGGGATTATGAAGAAAAGAATTTAACACTAATTCAAACTTGTGAGTTCCTCTATTTTCAGTTTTGAATCTCCGCTATTCTTCTTTATTTCCTTGTCACTCGAGGGAGAGCAACATCTAAGCTTGGGGGAGTTGATAGCTGTGAGATTCGACACATTTTGATGGCTTTTATTGATGGTTTTCTCTCGGATTTGATCGTTTTCTGGTTTTACCTAACGCTAATACTTCGGTAGCAAAGAAAACTTGTTTTTTAATGTGTGTTTCAGGTTCTAAACGTCAACAGGAGGATTTAACTAGAGAAACACAATATTCGGGGGAAAACAAGCAAGTCTCATTTTGGAAGCATGTAAGAGGAGTCAACACAAGCTCTAATGAGCAACTATACGGCAGGAATATTTTCCGGCCGTATAGTTGCCGCCACCACTGTCATATCAAAAGGGACAACTTCCGTCAAGGCACCAGGGACGAAAACACAATGCAGCAGCCCCACACCATCCATAAGGGAGAAAGAAGAGATCCCGAGAAGAAGGACAAGACGTTCTTCATCTCGCTCCACGATCTTCGACTTCCTAGCCAATACACCCCATAGCCACTACTTGTACGAGAGAGAGAGGGAGAGAGAGAGAGAGAGATCTCCACCTTGCAAGACTAGGGTTTGAGATTGTTTCTTCCCATCTTGAATTGTGTTGGATATTTTTCTATTCTTATTATGGATCTCCACGGTAATACCAAGACAAATTCCCTTTATTCAATTATATTGATGATTTGTTCTTCTCTCATGATTGAGTAATTCCCTTGGGCGTGGGAGATGTAGGGGATTGGTGAGATGTGATGTGCCTTCATATATTTTATGTTAGTTTGTGATTGATTCTAATTACTATAGTATGTGTGCTTAACTATCTGTGGGATGCCTAATGCTTGTTGTCCAATTAAGGGCCCAGCCAACATGATACCTTGTTCTACGCAGATAAGATCTTGTATGCTAGTGGACCGGCGACCCTCTGGTGACACGGGGATATCAATGGAAAGCTAGTTGACTCGAGGATAACGAGTAACCACTGTGCTTATTGCATTAGTCCGATCCAAGGAGCTTAATCGCTAAGCGACCTGAAGGGTCTTAATCGTCTAGTGTCTGACCATGGTTTTGGTAGCAGGCTAGTAGGATTATTGAAGTTGGGATGAAATCTAGCAAGAGGAGTTCCGGCTAATTATGGGTTGCTCACCTACACATATATCTATAAGATCATAATTGTTACATTTACCACTCGTCCACCTGGCACAATCACTATCACCATGAACTGAATCTCCCCGCGCCTTCTTTCGTCATTTACACGAAACAACAAACAAGCAAAGCCATTCTTTACTTGTATGCTTTTTATTTCAGAAGTTTACATTTTAGTTTTATTTAAATCTATCGCATTTAATCAAAACCCATTCTTATTTCAACACTTATAGTCAATTCACTCAAAGACCTGTGACAACTTCAGGTGTGACAGAGACTTCACCAATAAACACTTACCTTTGGGCTCCCTATGGGATCGATATCTGAACTTCGAAACTAGCTACAAACGATCTGTGCTCTTGCAGACATCATGATGCCACGCTGGAGGTCCCATCTGCCGGACCGGAATCAGTGCCGAGCAAGGCGGTCGCAGAACCCGAAGAGGGGGCGACTAAAACCCCCCAGGCCTCTCAGGCACCATCGTCCGCCACTTTCCGTGAAGAGGAACTCCGCCTCATGAAGGTGGAGCGCTCAGAGAGGGAGACCCGCGAGGCACGGATGGCCGAAGCAGCTGAGGGGGAGTGCATGGTGGAGCCGGAAGAGTCCTACATGACCCAGGGGTCTGAAGCCTCTTGCCGTAGAGAGCAGGATTGGTCCCTAGCCCCCATCACTCTGTGCCTAGGTTAAGCAACTTTGCCGTGGAGGGGTAACTACGAGGGAGCCGCCAAGCGGCCCCTGAATACCGCGATGGCACTGACCCAATGAAGTGGAGGATGCTTCTCTCACCTCCCGGTGCGGAGCGCAGATGTTATGCATAGGCCACCATCCAAGCCATGCGCCAAGGCCTGGACTCGCTCAATGCTGACTGGGTGGAGCCCGAAGCACATGAGGCTGCAGAGAGTGAGCGCCTCACGGAGGTAAGGGAGCTTATTCATGATATGGTGGCATAGGAGCCCTCCCGACGCGATGATGCCCTCAAGAAGCTGGAGGCGATCCAGGCGGCTGCCCTCGGCGAGGCCCAAGAGGACCTGGACAAAGCCAAAGACAAGGCTGAGGAAATCTTGGAGAACACTCGGGTGTGGGCTACGCAAATTATTGCATGTGAGGAGATGTCCATGCGCTCGAGGGCAAACACTGCCCGCGAAAAAGCCCTTGACACGTGTGAGGCTAACCTAGTGGCTCACTTGATTGTGGTAGAGGAGCGTGAGAAGACTCTCGCCGTTCGTGAGGAGAGCATGGGGCCCCGGGAGCAGGCGCTCTAGCTTTGAGAGAAAGAAGTTTCACTCGACAGAAAGGAGCGGCAGTAGGAAGACTACTAGCGGAACCTTGAACACCACAAGGAGAAGCTTGATTCTAAGAGTGTCGCCACCAACGAGAGGATGCAGAAGAAAATGGTAGAGGGACGAAAGCTACTGGAGGAGAGGCTGGTCGCAGACTTAGCATGGGCCCGCAAGGATCTTAAAGACAAGCTACTTATGCAGGAGAAGAACTTTGATCGCAAGAATCAGACCCTCGAGGGCGAGAACAAGTTGCTGGAGCTATGTCTTGTCCAAGACCATCTTTTGCAGATGGCCTACTCTCGGGATGAATCTACCACTGAGGTCGAAAGGCTCGCTGGGTAGCTTGCGTTGTTGACAGAGCAAGTGGCTCCCGTGACTACCCGCATCGAGGAAGCATATGCCGCCAACATGGAAGCCCTGGCCATGAAGAAGGTGCGATGCGACATGTACCGCTCCCTGGCCACATGCGTGCGGTCTGCACTGGAGTGCTTTGGCCTAGGCAACATCAGCATCTCCACCTACATGGAATCGGACGGGCCAAGGTCTTATATCCATTTCTTCTCCAGCTTCGTCGATAAGCTAGAGGGTGAGGTGGCAAGTCTCGATGCAGCCATCATGGAGCAGATCCAAAATCTCTTGGCCACGACAGGGACTCGCATCTTCAGCAACCTCCTCGCTGCTAGCTCGAAGTTCGACGTGGTTGCGGTGCTACAACCGCTGAAGGGCCAACGCGATGCAAAGCTCAAGGAAGTAGTCAGGAAGTTTGTCAGAGAGCTCCTCGATGTCTACCAGTATAAGACGGGTGACGATGGTGCAGAATCTTCCCGACACGCCATGGGTGAGAATATCATTTTGCAGCCCGAAAGTTGGGTCGCCCAGGCAACGCGGTACCCTAGTTCCTTGAAATCAGCCAGGATGACTACAGTTGGTGTGCCAAATACTCAGATGGTCTTTTTCGGCAGAATAAAATAAAAGCAGGGGCGGCAACAGGAGGCCGGGACACGGAGACGCCTAGCAGGGCAGGGGTTTATCAGCAGGAGGCAACGACAACCTAGTCGATGGGATACAGGTCAGTCCTAACATACTCCCAGAGGAATTTGCCGTAGGCTGCATGTCGTGCCAAGGTAATTAGCCAATGGCTTCTGCCTCCGCCTTTGCCAACGCCCTCCGCGTGCTGGATCATGCAGTTGAGGTCCACGTTGATTGCTCTGCCACAGAATGGGCAAAACAGTCTCCCCTACGGTGGAAATGGATTAGCCCACATCGTAACCTCCTCAGCACGTAGCGTCTCTTGTTGTCCCTGGATACCTTGCTATTGTCCACTTCATCATCATCCTCCTGTTGATTTTTAAGAACATAACTTAGAACTCATACATATGATTGAATTGTATTACAACTCAAGAATTGACAACATGTATATGTAAGACAATATATCCGTGGATATCAAAGATAAAGCATCTCAACAATAGTTTGATCTGTTCATATATCATTTCATCTCAACACAATGACAAATAACTGCATCAGAGTGAATGTAGGATAAATCTAGGGGCCTCATAAGTTTCTTCCTGGATGGATTCAGTGAACCAAGTAAAAAAATGCAGAACCATTAATGTTGTTGTACATCGCCCTAGGTTCACTAACTCATCCCTGAAAAAATCTGACACCAATGTGTCTGTCTCTCTTTTGGGGCAAATTTGAATCATTGGCCATAATAAGAAATTGAAATGTAATCTTTAAAACATTATTCAGGGATATACATAGTCAGGTACAAAAACAAGCCTAAATATTGTAATTATAAATAAAAAACCAAACAATTAATCTTCAGGTACATGTTAAAAGTACTTATGATCAAAACCATTCATATACATATGCATCAAACCAATCATTAAAAGATCAGAAACAATTCAAGGATCATATATGTAGTTCGATATGAGAATAAATCTAGGGCCTCATAATTTCTTTTAGGGATGGAGTTGGCAAACCAAAGTACCAACAGCACAACCTATATTTTTTTTGTGCATTGCTGCCTTAGGTTCACCAACCCATCCCTAAAACACAACACCATCATACGTGTCTCCCCTTGAACTCTTTTGGGGCAAATTTCAATCATCGGCCTCGGTGACAAACTAAAATGTAATTCTTATACACTATGAATGCATGGAATAGATAATTTGAATATCATAGTTCTATGAATGTAGAATAAAGATTGTGGCCTCATAAGTTTATTCAGGGACGGCGTGATTGAACCAAGTAACAATTGCACAACCTATATTGTTCTTGTACATTGCCCTAGGTTCACTAACTCGTCCTTGAAAAAATCTGACACCAATGTGTCTGCCTCTCTTTTGGGGCAAATTTGAATCATTAGACACAATAAGAAATTGAAATGTAATCATACAAAACATTATTCAGGGATATACATAGTCAGGTACAAAACAAGCCTAAATATTGTAATTATAAATAAAAAACCAAACAATTAATCTCCAGGTACATGTTAAAAATACTTATGATCAAAACCATTCATATACATATGCATCATACCAATCATTAAAAGATTAGAAACAATTCAAGGATCATATATGTAGTTCCATATTAGAATAAATCTAGGGCCTCATAATTTGTTTCAGGGATGGAGTTGGCGAACCAAAGTACCAACAACACAACCTATATTTTTTGTCTACATTGCTGCCTTAGGTTTACCAACCCTTCCCTAAAACACGACACCATCATACGTGTCTCCCCTTGAACTCTTTTAGGGCAAATTTCAATCATCGGCCTCGGTGACAAACTGAAATGTAATTTTTATACATTATGAATGCATGGAATAGATAATTCAAATATCATAGTTCTATGAATGTAGAATAAATATTGCGGCCTCATAAGTTTCTACAGGGATGGTGTAAGCGAACCAAGTAATAATTGCACAACTTATATTGATCTTTTACATGGCTCCAGGTTTGCTAACTCATCCCTGAAAAAATCTGACACCAATGTGTATGCCTCTCTTTGGGGAAAATTTGAATCATTAGCCACAATAAGAAATTGAAATGTAATCGTACAAAACATTATTCAGGGATATACATAGTCACGTACAAAAACAAGCCTGAATATTGTAATTATAAATAAAAAACCAAACAATTGATCTTCAGGTACATGTTAAAAATACTTATGATCAAAACCATTCATATACATATGCATCATACCAATCATTAAAAGATCAGAAACAATTCAAGGATCATATATGTAGTTCCATATGAGAATAAATCTTGGGCCTCATAATTTGTTTCAGAGATGGAGTTGGAGAACCAAAGTACCAACATCACAACCTATATTGTTTGTGTGCATTGCTGCCTCAGGTTCACCAACCCATCCCTAAAACACGACACCATCATACGTGTCTCCCCTTGAACTCTTTTGGGGCAAATTTCAATCATCGGTCTCGGTGACAAACTAAAATGTAATTCTTATACACTATGAATGCATGGAATAGATAATTAAAATATCATAGTTCTATGAATGTAGAATAAAGATTGCGGCCTCAGAAGTTTCTACAGAGGTGGCGTAAGCGAACCAAGTAACAATTGCACAGCTTATATTGATCTTGTACATGGTCCCAAGTTTGCTCACTCATCCCTAAAAAATTCTGACACCAATGTGTATGCCTCTCTTTGGGGAAAATTTGAATCATTTGCCACAATAAGAAATTGAAATGTAATGCTACAAAACAATATTTAGGGATATACATATGCATCATACAACGCATTCATAGATCAGAAACAATACAAATATTATATATAGGTTCCATATGAGAAAAAAATTAGGGCCTCATTTTTTCCAGCATGGAGTCGGAGAACCAAAATACCAACATCACAACCTATATTGTTTATGTGCATTGCAGCCTGAGGTGCACTCACCATCCCTAAGAAAACAACACCATCAGATGCCCTCGCACTATTTTGGGGCAAAATTGAATCATTGGGCTCAGTAAGGAATACAAATGTAATGTTATAGACCCGTTGTGTATCGAAATCAACATTCAACTAGCAAACTCAACTAGATGGCAGATGAGCAGATTGGGGTTTTGTGACTAGATGGCAGATGCATCAATCGACCGATCGAACCATATATACTACCCTACTTCAAGAGCAAAATAATATGTACACGATTGAGCAAATCCTATGTATGAATAGTGAAAACTGCGGCTGCGATTAGAGAAGCTAGCAATGTGGTACCTTGGACTCCTCATCAGGGACCTCCTCCTCGAACTCGGCATTCTCCACAATTGTGTCTAAGATTTCTTGTACGGCGATGGGGTTGTTGATGTAGATCACCAGATTGCCTCTGCCTGCCGCCTGCCCCCATCCAGATCTGCCGCTGGCACCACGACATTGTCGGCCACCTACTGCTCGGCGACGACGGCTACTACCTGCTGCTCGGCAGCGACGGCTACCACCTGCTGCTCAGCGGCGACGGCTACTGGCTGGACGGATGAGCTCGCACCCTCGACAGCGTGGCGACGAGCGGCGTGCATGCCCAAAGAAGACGCCTCCACCTGCTTGGAAACGACCGAGCCATCTACTGTTGCGCCTTCAACTGGCTTCACCTCCGGCTTGTCTCCACGCGTACGCTTCATGGCGCACCAAGGGAAGGAGGTAGTGCAAGCGAGGGAGCTTCGGCGTGCACGATAGGTGTAGATTGGGGTCTTGGGACTAGACAGACTAGGGGAAAATGACACGAGCTCATGGAAGAAGAAGGTCGAGGGGGATTATAAACACCGGACCGTTCGTAGTCCTCGAGTGGACACGTGTGGTGGTTGGGGGGGCTGGGGGCTACCACGATCTCCACCCTTTTTTTTTGAAACAGCCACGATCTCCACTTTAGAGCTGCATTGAAAACACGCTCATGGCAGACCTCGATTCCACTACATGCAAGTGGCGTGGAACCAATTTCTAGCAACGTTAGATCTACTCGAGGGGGGCCCTTCACTCATGGAAGTTACTAGTAGTAGGGCCCAGTTGGAAGTGAGATTGAGAGCGCTGCGTAAAAATGGGATATGTCTTATTAAAATCAAGTGGCAATAAATTGCAGCGTCTCGTCGACAATCGTGCACTCAATGACCCCGTTGCCTTGTGCATGTGTTGTAGTAGCAGTAGTAGGCTTTCCAGCCCAAACTTGACATGACCGCTCGACGACTTTTTCCATGGACGGCACCGTGTTCCTTCCTGTAGAAGTCTCGCCGAGGGAGACGTCCGTGCTGTCTCACACTATACTGTGAAGGGCACGACGTGTGCAACGATCATCGTTGGATCGCTCAGAATCAACGGTTGGTGTGCACGATCCGCGTGACAACTGTGACAACCAATCAGGGAGTAGCAGACAGGGTGAGCACAAGCTTGGGCTTCTCCGAAAGATAGAGAGAGGGGAGTAAAACTAAGTAGTACTACATAAAACCAAGGGCAAAACTGAGTAGTATAAAAATGGAAAGTGTCTTGTACAATGAAATACATCGTGCAATACATTAAATTATGCCAAGATAGATCCACTAGAGTTCATTGGATGTGTGTTCTTTTTATGAACCACACCCAGTGTCATTGCATGTCTGTTCCTCTAAACAAACCACATAAGGATCCACTAGTGTCATTGCATGTCTGTTCTTTTCATGAACCACACCTAGTGTCATTGGATGTGTGTTCTTCTCATGAACCACACATGGATCCACCAGTGTCATTGCATGTCTGTTCTTTTCATGAACCACACCCAGTGTCATTGCATGTCTGTTCCTCTAAACAGACCACATAAGGATCCACCAGTGTCATTGCATGTCTGTTCTTTTCATGAACCACACATGGATCCACCAGTGTCATTGCATGTGTGTTCTTTTCATGAACTACAGTTAGGGTCATTGCATGTGTGTTCTTCTAAACAAATTACACATGGATCCACCTAGTGTGATTGCATGTGTGTTCCTCTAGACAAACCACATAAGGATCCACAAGTGTCATTGGATGTGTGTTCTTCTCATGAACCACACATGGATCCACTAGTGTCATTGCATGTGTGTTCTTTTCATGAACCACACCATGTGTCATTGCATGTCCATTCCTCTAAACAATCCACATATGGATACACTAGTGTCATTGCATGTCTGTTCTTTTCATGAACCACACCCAGTGTCATTGCATGTCTGTTCCTCTAAACAAACCACATAAGGATCCACAAGTGTCATTGCATGTCTGTTCTTTTCATGAACCACACATGGATTCACCAGTGTCATTGCATGTGTGTTCTTTTCATGAACCACAGCTAGAGTCATTGCATGTGTGTTCCTCTAGACAAACCACATAAGTATCCAACAGTGTGATTGCATTTCGGTTCTTTTCACAAACCACACATGGATACACCAGTGTCATTGCATGTGTGTTCTTTTCATGAACCACAGCTAGCGTCATTGCATGTCTGTTCTTCTAAACAAACCACATAAGGATCCACCAGTGTCATTGCATGTCTGTTCTTTTCATGAACCACACCCAGTGTCATTGCATGTGTGTTCCTCTAGACAAACCACATAAGGATCCACCAGTGTCATTGGATGTGTGTTCTTCTCATGACCCACACATGGATCCACTAGTGTCATTGCATGTCTGTTCTTTTCATGAACCACACCCACTGTCATTGCATGTCTGTTCCTCTAAACAAACCACATAAGGATCCACCAGTGTCATTGCATGTTTGTTCTTTTCATGTCCCACACCCAGTGTCATTTCATGTCTGTTCCTATAGACAAACCACATAAGGATCCACCAGTGTCATTGCATGTCTGTTCTTCTCATGAACCAAACAATGGATCCACAAGTGTCATTGCATGTGTGTTCTTTTCATGAACCACAGCTAGAGTCATTGCATGTCTGTTATTTTCATTAACCAGCTAGTTTCATTGCATGTGTGTTCCTCTAGACATACCACATAAGGATCCACCGGTGTCACTACATGTCTGTTCTTTTCATGAACCACATAAGGATCCACCAGTGTCATTGGATGTGTGTTATTCTCATGAACCACACATGGATCCACCAGTGTCATTGCATGTCTGTTCTTTTCATGAATCATAGCTAGAGTCATTGCATGTCTGTTACTTCCATAAACGACACATGGATCCACCATTGTCACTCCATGTCTGTTCTTTTCATGAACCACATAAGGATCCACAAGTGTCATTGGATGTGTGTTCTTCTCATGATCCACACATGGATCTACCAGTGTCACTACATGTCTATTTTTTTCATGAACCACACCCAGTGTCATTGTATGTATGTTCCTCTAAACAAACAACAGAAGGATCCACCAGTGTCATTGCATGTCTGTTCTTTTCATGAACCCCACCCAGTGTCATTGCATGTATGTTCCTCTAGACAAACCACATAAGGATCCACCAGTGTCACTGCATGTCTATTCCTCTAGCCAAACCACATAAGGATCCACCGGTGTCAATGGACGTGTGTTCTTCTCATGAACCACACATGGATCCACCAGTGTCATTGGATGTGTGTTCTTCTCATGAACCACACCCAGTGTCATTGCATGTGTGTTCCTCTAGGCAAACCACATAAGGATCCACCAGTGTCATTGAATGTGTGTTCTTCTCATGAACCACACATGGATCCACTAGTGTCATTGCATGTCTGTTCATTTCATGAACCACACCCATTGTCATTGCATGTCTGTTCATTTCATGAACCACACCCATTGTCATTGCATGTTTGTTCCTCTAAACAAACCACATAAGGATCCACCAGTGTCATTGCATGTTTGTTCTTTTCATGTCCCACACCCAGTGTCATTTCATGTCTGTTCCTATAGACAAACCACATAAGGATCCACCAGTGTCATTGCATGTCTGTTCTTCTCATGAACCACACATGGATCCACCAGTGTCATTGCATGTGTGTTCTTTTCATGAACCACAGCTAGAGTCATTGCATGTGTGTTCTTCTAAACAAACCGCACATGGATCCACCTAGTGTGATTGCATGTCTGTTCTTTTTGCAAACCACACATGGATACACCAGTGTCATTGCATGTGTGTTATTTTCATGAACCACAGCTAGAGTCATTGCATGTGTGTTCTTCTAAACAAACCACACATGGATCCAGCTAGTGTGATTGCATGTCTTTTCTTTTCATGAACCACATCCGGTGTCATTGCATGTGTGTTCCTCTAGAGAAACCACATAAGGATCCACCAGTGTCATTGGATGTGTGTTCTTCTCATGAACCACACATGGATCCACCATTGTCATTGCATGTCTGTTCTTTTCATGAATCACAACTAGAGTCATTGCATGCCTGTTATTTCCATAAACCACACATGGATCCACCAGTGTCACTGCATGTCTGTTCTTTTCATGAACCACATAAGGATCCACCAGTGTCATTGGATGTGTGTTCTTCTCATGAACCACACATGGATCCACGAGTGTCATTGCATGTCTGTTGTTTTCATGAACCACACCCAGTGTCATTGCATGTTTGTTCCTCTAAACAAACCACATAAGGATCCACCAGTGACATTGCATGTCTGTTCTTTTCATGAACCACACCCAGTGGCATTGCATCACTACTAGGAAACAACCTATCTATGGCGCATGAAAAGGGGACTTGTGTGGCACATACCTTTGTCGCCACTGTTACCTCGCCACTGATAACTACTTCCTGTGGCGCATATGGATATGCGCCACAGAAGGTCCAGACTTCTGTGGTGCATT
Organism: Avena eriantha; assembly: GCA_910589775.1. Taxonomy (NCBI): domain Eukaryota; kingdom Viridiplantae; phylum Streptophyta; class Magnoliopsida; order Poales; family Poaceae; genus Avena; species Avena eriantha. Next base: position 400,181,194 of record OU342741.1, read on the forward strand.
CCTTCATATGCGGCACAGGAAGAACTTCTGTGGCGCATTTACGTGTATCCGCCACAGATATGCCATGCGCCACTAACTATATAGTTATATGCTCCACTGATTGTGTAACATGTATTCGAAGTAAAATACTTTCCTGGTGTATAATCAGGTATTTATACAGGATTTATACATTATTTATCCAGATGAGTATAAAATGCATTGCACAAGTAGTAGATGCATGAAAACTAACATATATATAATACAAACACTTAGATCCCGATCGAGATACATATATAGTGTCAAGTGCCAAATTTTTACACAAGCGCCGAATACAAAGTTCATATCATCTCACATTACAAATATGAAGTGGCCACCGCCGCCTACACTAGGATCAAATAGAATACAACTGTGATAATGGTGAGCAAGAGCATTAGCCCGACCAATATCTTCATCTGGTTCTTCTTCCACAAGTGGTTCCTCCACTTGGCTATCGCGTCCTCTCTAGTCGAGTATCCTTTGTAGATGTTGCCGCTGAACTTGTTCTCTTGTTTGTGGCAATCCTCCCACTCATCATAGACTCCTGGAACCCTACCCATGTACACCACATACCACCTCGCCGCCATCTCTATAGCCGACAAGGCATATTAGTAAAAATACAACGAAAAGAATGAATAAAGGGTTCACATCCATATATATATATGTTCACAGAATATAAAACAAAGGATCCATAAACCTAAAACTTAGATCATCATAGAAGCAATAAGTTCAACGATAGCATGGCCACAAGGTAGTTTAAGTCTAACAACAATGACCATTTCGACAACGAGATAGTAAAGTTTATGACACACACACACACTAATACAGGCAACCATCAAGAATATATACACACTGGATCATGCTAGAGGCACACATCGATCATGATGAAGACTTCCTCTTCTGGCACGGCTTCGGGAACGATAGATAGCCCTCTTTCGTCATCCACGTCCTTGTGTCACCCTGCTTACGGAGGCGTTCTTCGATCTCCCTCTTACTCAACCCTCTGGCTTGTTGTAGGGCACCGCCCCTTGTGTTGACATCTTCAATGATGATTTGCAACAACTTCATCTGAATGCGATGGAAGTCTTCTCTAAGATCAGCATCGTCGATTTTCGCCAAAGTTTCGGCCCATCCTCGGAGACTAGATGGCAGCGTTAGGTTATGGCAATCCTGAACATAGCCTTTAAGGTGATGGAGGACGTAGAAGGCCTTCTTGGCACCAGTAGTCGACTGCTTGACGCAGGGGAAGTCGAGCACGTGCTTGAACACGTGTTTTCCATCCTTGATACATACCCCCTATCTACGAAGGTGCATCCCTTCTTGGTGTAGCCCTCGAGAGCCTCATTGAGAACACCCCTTATTCTGGTGTAGTCTTTCTTCTTCGTCAAACTCCCCGAGTCAAAATACGTGGCTAGCGAATACCTCGGGGCAAGGACGATGAGTGTGCAGTATTTGTCTCTGCGCAACACAATTGGAACGGAATGTTGGAAAAAGAGCAAAGGAAAGAAATCTATAAGAAATGCATAAGTTACGGTGACAATGAGCGAGTGTGTGTACTTACTCGAGAAAGAAAGGCAAAAGAAGTGTGCCCTTCCTCTCGTTGTCCACCATGAACTTCTCGAGGTACGCTGTCGCCTTGGTCCGTGTCTCTGATCCTTCGACCAACTGGCTGTCCCGCATGTAGTAGGGATCCACTATCGCGATTTCCGGGGTACTTTCTCTCTTGATCGTGAGCGCCAGATTGAGCGCATATAGGCGGACCAAGTTATAGTCCAGCCGTTTCGTCAGAAACAGCTTGAATATGTCCTCGAACGCTATGAAGAATATATCCGCGGGGGGTTCATCGACGAAGCCCACGTCCAATGGCACCTTGGCCGTAAAAACCGGTTAATTTGGATCGTCCTCTTTAAGAAGGAGGGCCTCTAGTGTCTTGACACCCTCGTGCAAAGTTAACATGGCTCCAACCGCAATGTGGATCATATCCGGAGTCAATATCGGATCACCAGCTACATGCACTCGGGGCAAGCCAAATTATGTGGATGGTACGACGACGGCGTCCTGACCCCGGATCCTCTTCGGAAGAGGCTGGCTCGCACCCTTCTTATTATTATTACCTCTCTTCCTGTAGTGCTTCTTCTTCACAACAGTGTCAGCCACTACCATCTGCTCATCAGTAGCCTTTCGGAGTGTGTTGGGGCTGAAAACCAATCCCGGTTTCTCTTGTGGTGGATCGGCGGCTGGAGGCGTCTCTTGAGAAAGACCATGGAAGACCAGGCGCTGTGTGCATGTATTGGGTCGACCAGCTTGATGGTCGTCGCGAGTTGTGAAGGGTTCTTCATCCACAGAAGGCATATACAATCCTTTGGCGGCGCCGGTGTTGATGAAGTCGTCAACGTTGACCAATTCATCATCATCTTCATGGGTTCCATCATGTGGTGGTGGTAGCGAGGGCGACGGCGGTTGCGGCACAACGTCTTTGCCATGTGGCGGTGCACACGCTGCCAAGAGTTGATGGTGACGGCTGGTGGTGGCGACAACGGCGGCTACTGGCTTCCGAGGTGGTGGTCGGGCGATGATCGGTCGAGAGGTGGCGCCGATGCTCCCCCCGCAAGACGAATCTAGGTCGTCGACCATGTCAAGGGCCAGTTGTAGCATTCCCCAAGGGTCTTGTGTTCGTCGGCTCCCTGAGGTTGAAAGGGGGGGGTCCATGTCGTTGCACCCTGGCAACACCCAAGCCAACCTGACCCTCATCACCTCATCATCCATTGGATTGTTGTGCATCGTGTGGCTCGCTGGTTGTATAAGAGTGCCCTTAGCAACATCCTTCAACTCACCGCCGACATCTTTAAGCAGGATTACACAAGAAGTGTCCTGAGGCAAAAACATGTTGTTGGGCGTCATGAGATGGCAACAGTCATGCATCAATTGCATAAAGGAGATGACGTGCACTATCTAATTAGTTACCTTGGTGATGGCGTGGATCTCGGCTAATGTAGAGACACGGTCGATGCCGGCGGCCGGCCTATCATCATCTGCAATCTCCCACTCGGGTGCCTCATGAAGCACCACCGCCGTCGGCTGCGCCTTATTGGTCTCTTTGGAGGGAGGGGGTGTCTGTGTGACCAAAACGAGGGGATGTGTCCCAACATTGACGGCCGATGGGGTCACCAGGTCCGGCGACACGGTAACATTGATGCCCGAGTTGCTGCCGCTTAAGCTGGGCAGATGTATCGGCCCCTGTCGACCTCGTGCATTCCAAGCAGTAAGCCCCTCGAAAAACTCAGTGGGGACAATCGAGCGGAGCTTGTCTTCCACTAACTTGTCCACCGTTTTCTGGTCCACCGCCTTCTCCTCCAGTGTCTACACCTTCATCTTCAGCTCTGCAACAGCAGCTTTATCCTGGTTCTTCCTCTCCCTTCTTTTCTTGGTGTCCTCTTTGTAGTACTCCTTGAACTTCATGCTCGTACCGAAGCCGGACACACGTCCAGCTGAGGACGGCGGTAACCCCTTGTCCCTCTTCTTGTAAGCATTGGTCGCCCTGTTGAAAACCGTGTCCCACGGCTCCGTCGAATCCTGGGATGACTCTGTGGTAGTAGCGTCCAGTTCCTCCTCCTGCAGAGACAAGGAAAGGTGAACCCATTTAGATTCTTCACTTCATTATCTTAATTAGAACGCAATAGACTTGAGATCAGCGATAAATTCCTTACCAGCTTCTTCTCGAATGCTTTCACCTCCGGATCGTCGGTGATGAACTCCCCTGTTTCCTTGTCCAGGTAGTAGCGGGCCCAAACAAATTGCCTAAGATGCAAGTCCGTGATTTCAAGCCAAGGGTTGTCTTTACCAAGGCGTTCAAGCTCGGCGTCCTCCTTGTCCCAAATGGCTTGTTTCCCCCTATAACCGCCGCTTCCAAGGCGGTGGTTACCTATGTTCTATTCCCGCATACTCCTTCCCCATTCAGTCCATTTTATAACATGAGCGGTAGCTATATCCACCTTGAAAATCCTAAACTCCTCTTCGTCGAGCATCAGATTTTTCTTACTAATAACCTCCCAGCTTTCACCTTTGTCAATGCTATTCTTCACCCGGGTTTTCCAGCTGCTCAAGGCGTTGCTCATCTTCGTGAGGGCTAGTTTGTTCACCGGGTTCTTATTTCTCTCGAGGTTTCTAAACTGCTCTGGGAATCTGTATCGAGCTTCTTAAGGAGGTTATCGACCAAAGCTGCATGGTCAGCATTTCTGATGTACTTCGTGTAGATCGACATGCTATCCCGGACGATGCACCCAAGTTGCAGGCCATACCCTTTAGCAATCGCCTCTGGCGCAATGGGTTGGCCACTTTCTGTGACCTCAGTGAACTCATCGTAGACGGTCGCGAGCACTGGCACCTTCCGCTCCTTCTGTTCCTTCTTCTTCTTCTTCTTCTTCTTCTTCTTCTTCTTCTTCTTCTTCTTCTTCTTCTGAGAAGCGGACGGGTTGCCGCTACCGCCATCCATGCGCTCGTCGCCATCGGTGCGGGCGCCGCCATCGGTGGTGTCATCCTCTTCGCCGCCGCCTTCACTAGTTCCATCGTAGTCGTCTTCGTCCCCCTCGTAATCAAGATCTCCGCCCTCATTGGCCCCAGCAGCTCTGGCGACGGTCGCCTCCTCCTCCGGTGGTGGTGTCATCCCCATGGCCTCCTCCTCCTCCTCATGTTGGGACCCCTGCCATAATGACTGGTTGGCCTGTCTAGCTTGTTCTTTGACGCTGATCATGTGCTTAGAAGGTCCAGACTCCTTGTTGCCTGACATGTTTGCACTACTCTATTTAAAAGAGGCAAAAAGTTAGCACAAATCTCGGCCGAAAAATTCGGCATGACCTTTGCTATTTTTTTGACCTAGGAGTGCCCATTTCTCAACCGAAACGGAAGTAAATCGACACTTCGGGAGAAATGGGCAACTCAAATATATCCCTGCAAGACAAAAGACCCCATCCCCCCATGCATTGACCCCAGTATCCATCATCCATCATCCACAATACATTTCAACAGCAGGTACCATCATCCCCATACAACATGTATAACAGATATTAACTAGAATGCCTAGTATTTCTCATACAAGATAGAATAGTATGATCATAAACAGAATTCTATAGTGCTCAGAAATCTGCAAATCTACAGAAATAATCCGTATATACAGCAACAGTACATGTCCTTTAGTAGTGCATATTTCAATACAAAATGATCACATAGGTAATGCTGAACAAATAAAATATTTAAGTACTGCAGTATTTCAGTGACATCCTGTGGTGACAAAGTACACAAAACTTAGGGAAATGTTGCAGGGTGAATGTTGTCAGCTGGGAGCAATGTTGCAGGGTTTTTGCTTGAGTGACGACCCTGATGTAGGGTACTTGCCTTAAGAAATTTAGGTTTGTACACTTCCAAATCTCTGTATGCTTGTTTGCATACAACAGAGGAAGTAGTACCGTACCATAATGCTTGTTTGCTTATATAATATAGGAGTGTTGGTAGGAGCTAAACTAAACCATACAATCAGGTTCATGAAACTGTAAATGGTACTAGACATGCTCTGTCTTGAGGATATATTGTTGAGGATGAAGAAATTGAAATATTTCTTGAACAACTTCCTTCTTTAAGAAACCAATGATACAGAGAGTACATTCATGTCTAGGGAGTACATTCCGATCTTATTTCTTGTGTCTGAATCTTTATATGTGCTTATCTAGATGGCGTCCGTCCTGTGTTAATCTCCAATTTTATGTTTCTGGCATGACCATCTGAAGAAATTATGGAGTACTATCATGTTGCTTATTACCGGAGATTTCCAACTGAAATTATGGAGTACTCTGAATCAATTTCCATCTCAATTCTACCTAAGTTAATTGGATATGTAAGTCTATACCAATACTTATAGATTAGTTCTCATTTTAGAACTGCATGCTTTTATCGCATACTAATTACACAGCTCCTATATTTTGGTTCGGGAGAAATATGTTATAGGAAGAGATTAACCAAATACATGAAAGCAATTAGTATAGGAATTGCTGTTAATGTTAAGACTTGTTGGTCCTGACCATTTCATACATACAGATTAAAAAAAGAATGATCCCCTTTACCATGTCATACCCAATGTCCATGATGAGTTCAGATTAACCCTGAACTCACACAAAATTCCAAGCATTTTTTCAAATCAGGATAACAAGTCATACATTCATGTTTTTTGATCTGCTATCATAAATAATTTTTGCATCTGGAAGCAAATCCTCACACAAAGCAAGAAGAAAGAAAAAACACAAATGCATAATCATTTTAAATATTGGTTATGCATATTTTGGTTCTTTTACACACAAATAGGATTATGATCTATTTGAGAAACAGATTCAGAAAGCAGTCTGTTGTTACTGAATTTTCTTCAATGTGAATTTGCATCTGCAGCATAGTGAGAACTAGGGTTCAGTGGGAGGGTGGAGGGTGGGGGGACGAACCGTGCGCGCTGCTGCTGCGGTGGTCGACGACTACGAGGGTGGCGGGCTACGGTGCGATGGCTCCTCCTCCACTGGTTCGTCGGGCGGGCGCGGCGGCTCCTCCTCCACTAGTTCGTCGGGCGGCTCCTCCTCCACTAGTTCGTCGGGCGGCTCCTCCTCCACTAGTTCGTCAGGCGGCTTCTCCTCCACTGGTTCACTGGGCGGCGCGGCGGTGGCTAGGGCGGTGGCGGCTCCGGCAGCAGCGGTGTGCAGTGTCATCGATCTAGGGCTAGCGCGCGACGGTGTGACTGAGAATGGGGAGAAGGGGTGAAGCAGACCGAACCGTTTATTTCGCTAAGTCCTGAGGTTCTGTGGCGCATTTTGGCAATATGCGCCACATAAGTTGGAACTTCAGTGGCGCATACTGCCGAAATGCGCCACAGAACCTGTGGACTTAGTACAAAACACGGCGCACGTGGTAGTATGACAAGATCACACACTTGCCTTAGTGGTCTCTGCTGCTTGCTTGTGCCAATCGAAACCTGAGGCAGCCAGGTTCGAATCCTGGCTGTCTCACACTTTTTTATTTTTTTAAAATATATTTTTAATTGTAGATCTGTTTAAAATAAAGCAAGAACATATACAAACATTCATATTTATTCAAAAACTCTCTCCCCAAACATATACAATCATGTAATGTGTTTTTAATTATATATATATGTCTAAAATGAAGCAAGAACATATACAAACATTCATATTTATTCAAAAAACTCTCTCTCCAAACATATACAATCATGTGATGTGTTGAGCTAGTGTCTCTTCACAATCTTCTTGCCCTTTTTCGTCGCGGTTGAATATTTTAGCCCGTGCACTTTGAGATTTCTTCTTGTGAATGGACAACCTTTAGTAGGCAGTGTGGTCTTCCTTCTTACTTTAGTAGTAGTAGGCATGTCGAAGTACTTGTCGAATTCCTCTTCGATCTTCGAGTCGCCGTTTTTGTTGAAGTTTTGCTCGTTGGCGGCTCCTTCCATTCCGATGATGCCCCTCCTAACTACAACACGGTTGGGCTTTGACGGGTTGGTAATAAAAAAGCATTGATCAACTTGGCTAGCGAGTACCCAAGGCTCATTTTTTGCGGAGGCGTTCTTTGTTGATTTGGCATCTGGTATAACCATTGTGGTGAAATAGCGGCCTTATTTTTCCACGTTCTTGTCCCATCTAACACGGAACATCGGTACGATCTCTCCACAGTAGTCGAGCTCCCATATCTCCTTGATCGTTCCATAGAATCTTTCCATCACAGTAGTCTCATCATCAGTAAAGGATAACATAGTTCCTCCTAAGTATTGATATTCACTATTCTTGTCCTTTTCATCGGTGTAGAATCTGTAACTTTTTATGTCGTATGACTGATAGGTCCTTAGGTTGTGCCCTGGGCCCTGCGACAAGGAGAATATGAGTTTTTGATCTTCCGTAGAAGGCGTCTGTGGGGGATTGTCCAGTTGCCTTTTCTTGAATCAACCCATGAAGCTGGAGTTGTGCTCTCTAGTTACGTCTCCCTTCTTCCTCAGCCGGCCCTGGTCGACGTACTCCTGCTCGATTAAGCTTCTGTGCTCTTCGACCCAAGGGCCGACCACTTCAATGTGTTGTAGCGCGACTCGGTGTGCCCTTTGAAAATCAGTGCGTCGACCATCAATGCCGACATGTAGTGAGCGGCAGCCCTCGCGGTGACCATATCCACCGAGCCTGCCGAGGTGCTTCTTTGTGGGTATTCCAACATCCTCGTTCTCGGTGGTTAGATAATTCTGGCAGAAGGAGATGCACTCGTAGATCAGAAAGCCCTTGTCTATGCTTCCATCTGGACGAGACCTGTTGCGAACGAATCCTTTGATGACACCGTTTAGCCTTTTAAACGGCATCATGTTATGCAGGAATGTCGGCCCGAGCTGGATGATGTCGTCCATGACATGTACAAGCAGATGCACCATGATGTCGAAGAATGCGGGCGGGAAGTAAATCTCAAGCTCGCATAGTATCATCATGATCTCTTCCTGTAGCCTGTCAAGCTGCCTCACACTGATCGACTTCCTAGATATGACATCGAAAAAGTTATAGAGGCCAAACAATGTCTCACGGACATGCTCATCCATTATCCCACAGATCACAACGGGGAATATCTGCATCATCAGCACGTGACAGTCATGAGACTTCATACCGCTGAACCTCTTCTTCGCCACGTCCAGATATCTGCTTATCTTCCCCGAGTAACCGTGAGGAACTTTCACTCCTAAGAGGCACCTGAAAAACTGCTCGAGCTCCTCCAGACTCAGAGTGAAGCATGCAGCGCAAAGCACCACCTCATTCTTCTTAACTCTTTTGCGACGACCTTGAGTCCCTTCCTGATGATGATGATCATCATCATCATCACTATCAGGGTACTAAAGATCTTTCTTTATGCCAAGCAATTTAAGGTCCTTTCTTGCTTTCGGCCCATCCTTGGTCCTCTCCGGCATGTTCAGTAGAGTGCCAATCAGACTCTCGGTAGTGTTCTTTGTGATGTGCATTACATCGAGGCTATGGGGAGTGTGAAGGACCTTCCAATACGGCAGGTCCCAGAAAACAGACCTTTCTTTCCATACACCCAGCAGCGGCTTTGTCCTCGGTCGTTTTTTTCTAGGCGCAGGGCAATCTACCCAATTATTCAAAAGCTCCTTGATTTCTTTGCCGCTCCTCGGACGCGAGGCTCTTTCGAGCTCGTCCTTACCATAGAACAGGTCACCACGTTTTCTCCACGGGTGATCCATGCAGAGCCACTTTCGAGTACCTTGGAACACGGTTTTCGAAGACCCAGGACCCCTTGGTAGCTGGAGATGCGGTGTCTCATCCATGCACTTGACGCATGCATTGTGTCCGTGGTTCACCTGGGCCGATATATATGCGTAACCAGGATAGTCCTGCACGGTCGTGAGCAACACGGCTCTCAGATGGAAATATTCTTTAGTGTAGGCGTCCCACGTACGGGCCGGCGTCTCCCACAAACTGGCTAACTCCTCTCTCAATAGCCCGATATACAGATGCATATCGATACCTGGTTGTTTCGGCCCCTGAATAAGAATGCTCATGTGTATATACCTTTGCTTCGTGCATAGCCACGGGGGGAGGTTGTATGGCCATACAAACACGGGCCAGGTGCTATGCGTGCTACTCTGGTTTCCAAAAGGATTGAGTCCATTGGTGCTCATACCCAGCCTGACGTTCCTTGCATCGCCCCCGAACTCTTCGAACTCGATGTCTAATGCGTTCCACTGGTTAGCGTCTGAAGGGTGTGTAAGGATCTTCCCCTTCTCTGGATCATCTTCGGGTTTCTCTCTTTCCGCGTGCCATTGCATGAGCTTTGCTTCCTTAGGATCTACGAAATATCGCTGTAGACGAGGGGTGATAGGAAAGTACCATACCACTTTTCGAGGAACTTTCTTGTTCCCTCTCTTGTACCATCCTTGGCCACACACCGGACAAGTGGTTCTATCCGCGTACTCATTCCGATAAAGTGCGCAATCATTGATGCATGCGTGGTATTTAATGTGTGGTAGGTCGAGAGGGCACACGATTTTCTTGTCCTCCTCGATACTTGTTGGCAATGTGTTCCCCTTAGGAAGTCGGTCGTCCCAGTATTACATGTTCGTGTTGAAGCTCACATCGGTCCATTTGTGTTTGGCCTTCATCTCTAGAGCCTTGAGCGTTACACTCAAACGTGTATCCTCGGGGCGACACCCAGGATACAATGGAGTCATCCCGTCTACCTCCATTTGGGCTAGCTTGGCTTTCTCTCTGGCTGCAGCTTTGTTGTTGCTCGTCTCCTTGTGGAGCAGTTCTTGAACATGAGGGTCCTACAAGATCAAAGTTAACAGCATCTGTGTGTTCGCGTCTTCTCCTTCTTCATGATCATGCCCATCGTCATCTCCTTCTCCATGTTGATCATGCCCACAGGCATCTCCTTCGTCATGATGATCATGCCCGCTGGCATCTCCTTCGTCATGATGATCATGCCCGGTAGACTCTTCGTCTTCTAGCCCGCCCACGTCTTCGTAACCACCACCATGTCCTGCCGGCGCCTCATTGAGGTCGCGCATGAAACTGCGCCTAAGCAGGTGACCCTCCAATTGTTCAGATTCAGGGTCGATCCAGCGCTGCAGTTTGCATGTTCGACATGGACATCTTATCATGGTCTTGTTGTTCAGAATCATGTCCTCCTTCGCGCCTTTCTTGTACCTTTGTGTTCTTCTCACATCGGTCCATTTGTGTTCTTCTCATGAACCACACATGGATCCACCAGTGTCATTGCATGTCAGTTCTTTCATGAACCACACCCACTATCATTGCATGTCTGTTCCTCTAAACAAACCACATAAGGATCCACCAGTGTCATTGCATGTATGTTCTTTTCATGAACCACACCCAGTGTCATTGCATGTCTGTTCCTCTAGACAAACCACATAAGGATCCACCAGTGTCATTGCATGTCTGTTCTTTTCATAAACCACACATGGATTCTGTTGGGGGGATACCCCCGGGTAGGGTCACGCCGAGGTATAAAGTCCAAGTTAGCCGAGGTTCGGCAAGGTCAAAGCGAATGCTGGCCGGGTCACCTCAAGGCAAGCCGAATCACGGGGTAACCCGGACCTGGGGGCGTTCACCTAACTAAGTCTCATCCGACTTAAGCAGTAAGTCGGAAGTGCATGTTTTACTTGTATGCAGGAACAGGTGTGGCCGGATCAACCATGATCCGGGTCACGTCTAGCTTCCAGGAGAAGGAAGGAATCTCGCTGGTCAAAATAAGCCCCGGTACGCACTACCTGAGCGAAGCAAGCAAGGACAGGACCACCAGAGCGTGGCCGACAAGGGTGACGACGCCCATGTCGGCTGACGCTGGCGCCGCAGAGGCTCACGTAGCCAAAGCATGAGTGACGCGGGGGAAAAGCACCCCGGTCGGCTTGCTACTTTGGGGGGGAAGCATATTCTTAGGAATATGCTTCCACGTATGCCCTAAGCAGAGCCCGAGCCCCCTCTATAAAAGAGGGGCTAGGGTTTCAGTAGAGGGGGTTGGTCTTTGGCTATTCTGTTTGAGTTAGGGTTTTAGGTGTGATCTGTAGGTGAGAGTAAGAGAGCTCCTTCTTCCTCCTCTCGCCAATACAGCGCAAGGAGCACTTGTAATCTTGGAAACAGAGCAATACAAACTACTGTGTGGAGAATCACTTCACTATCCCTCCCTGGATTCCCCTAGCGTGTATTAGTCCCCACCTTTAGCCTATCCATGGCATCTGCCGTGACACCACCACGACAGTTGGTGCCCACCGTGGGGCTAGCGGCGCTAGCATGGATCAAGATCCGGACGGGAAACATCATCGGCACCGGCGAACGCATCGTCTCCAGGCTCGTTTAGCGCTTTGGAGCGCTGGACTTCGTCAGCGACAACGCTGGCTGCTTCGGCACGCGCCCTCTTCCACGCAATGGCCTCTTCGTCAAGCTCGGCGCGCACAAGGTCTACATTGCTGTGGACATCTCATGTGTTCATCCGCGTCACGTCGTCGACGCGGGGGAGCCTCCCCTCACCGTGGTCCCCGGGACACGTATCGCTCGCTCCCCGGACCATGCAAAGGTGATAATGACTGTGCCAGGTGCGGGCGCGAGCAAGGATCCGGCACGAGATCCAGAGGTAACGCCTAAGGCACCGAGGAAAGGTAGAGGTCCTCCCCTAGAGAGGCCGGAAAACGTGTTGAGGGAAGCAATGGATAGCTTGGCAAACCCTGTAGTAGCAGCAGTAGACCCGGCTCGAGCGCAGGCCGAGCTGGAAGAAACTAGGCAAAAAATACTAGAGGGCGCAAAGAAAATAGCCGCGGCTCAACAGTCGTTGAATATGACGCTGCGTGAGTACGCAAAGGCGAACAAAGTTGACGCTGTAAAAGTGAAGGGGAGAAATCTCATGAGCGAGATGAAGAGAGAGGGTGATACTGGAATTGAGGAGTCAGAAAACTGTTTGTCCGTGGGGCTGCCGAGGTATAGTACCCCGGCAAAGAACCTCAGAGCAGTGGATGTAGCTACGTCCAAGTTAGAGGGTCTGATGGGTGAGGCTCGGCAAAGACGGCAAGATAGGGTTAATGAGCTGGTTCGGATTGCGAACAGGCAAAACGAGGAACTACTCAGAGCTAACCCGGAGAGAGAGCTGGCGCCTCCAAGATCGTCCATTCGGCGGTGGGTAACCCGGAGAAATTCGCTAGAGCCGCATCGTCTCCTCATGGCGGTCCAAGGAGAGAAGAGGTAGTAACCTCGGCCAGACGGAACAAACAGATCATCCTGTATGACCCGACGCGGGCAGGGAAAGGAAAAGAAACTCAGAAAAATGATGATCGACAGAGTGTGAGTAGAGGTGAAGCTGGCCGAGGTAACCGCGACCAAGGCAATGCCGGTCAAGGAAACGTTGTCAACAGCAATGCCAGACAGCGAAACTCGGCTGGAGCAGGACAACCGTAGCAGCGGAATATACCAAGGCAAGAGCAAAGTGCCAGCCGAGGTATGCAACAGAAAAGTGCTCCGCGAGAGCAAGACAGATATAATGATGGAGATTCGGAAATGGCAAACGCGGGATACCCAAGGCCGGACTATCATGTGATAGGGTCAAGATTGGGGAGCAGGGATTTGATGCCGGATGATGCCAGGTTGAAACTGGATCGACTGTATAGGTCGGAACAAATTGAATGTCAGGGTCCACCGGGTCCAGCATGTTTTGGACCCCGAATCATGAAGGAGCCACCGGTACCGAACTTCTAGCTACCCAGGGGCACGAAGACGTATGACGGCAGTACAAAGCCGGTGGATTGGCTGATAAATTATGCTACAGCTGTGAAAATTGCCACTGGCAACCTGAGATGGGCTGTACGATATGTACCCCAGATGTTGGAAGGACCAGCGAGGGTGTGGCTGAACAATGTGCCACCAGGAAGAATCAACTGCTGGATAGATTTCGAGGAAATGTTCATCAGCAATTTTTCCAGTACGTATCAAAGGCCAAATGGGCCGCAAACCCTAGCTATGTGCAAGCAAAGGACAAATGAGACGGATCAAGAGTTTTTAAGCCGGTGGTTGAATGTGAGAAACTCGTGTGAGGGCGTGATAGAATCACAGGCCATAGCATGGTTTGCACAAGGGTGCAGATATGCAAGCGAGCTGCGGCAAAAGTTGCAAAGGAAAATGCCAACTACATTGGCAGAGATGATCCGGATTGCAGATTCGTCTGCTTTGGGTGATCTGACTCAACCTAGGCTCATATCGAACGAGTCAAACGATGAGTACTATCAGAGAGATGGGGCTGGATCATCCCAAAGGAATGACTACAGAGGAAAATGGAGAGACGATAGACCGGATCATCGATATGGTTCGCACCAAGTTGCAGCTGTGAATCAGGATCAGCCCGGAGCAGGGGGCAGTCAATGCCAAAAAACTGGAGGGCAGTGGACTCCGAGAAACGATGGCAAGAAGACTTGGATACCAGAGCAAAAGAAGCAGTGGCAGGAAAGGAAAGACCTTCCGAGGTATACTTATGAGTTGATGTTGGACCAGCCGTGTAGGTTTCACACGCCAAATCCGAATAACCCAGCGGGTCATACGACGAGGCAATGTGAGTGGATGCGCAAGATTGAACAAGGTGGTTCGGGGAATGCTCAGGCACCCCGGAATGATCAGCCTCGGCAGGAGTTACCCCGGCAGCAATTACTCTCCGGAGCGAACACGCAACAGCTAATGTTGCCTCCCCCTCCGCCGAGGTATGGTAACAATGAGAGAAGGGATGCAGTGAATCAAGTGGAGAATCAGCATCAGCCAGATCAGAGATACCCCGGAAATGAGGGGAGAAATGAGTACAGGGAGCACCATCAGAGCTATTGTGTGTTCACCACCGAGGAAACAGATAGAAAGAGCTTGCAGCGTAGGCATATGGAGGTGAATGCAGTAATGCCTGAAGTGACGAGGTACATGCCTTGGTCCGATCAGGAAATCACCTGGAGTATCAGGGATCATCCCAAGCTCATGCCAAGCCCTGGTTCGTATGCGTTGGTGCTGGATCCGACATTCATTAGTCCTAGCATTAACGTAAGGTTCTCAAAGGTGTTGATCAACAATGGCAGTAGCATTAACATCATGTATGCATACACAATGCGCAAGTTGGGTATCTCGGAGAACATGCTGCAGGCCACGAGGACAACTTTCCATGGCATTGTGCCCGGCATCTCTTGTGAGCCCATAGGCAAGGTCCGGGTTGACATCTTGTTCGACACGAGGGATAACTGCCGAACCAAAAATTTGGAGTTCGAGGTGGTGAACTTGGAAAGTGCTTACCACGCGTTACTCGGAAGGCCAGCGCTGAGCAAGTTCATGGCAAGCTATCACGTTAGCTATTTGAAGATGAAGTTGCCCGGACCGAACGGAGTGATTACCATTGTTGGGGATTTCCGATGTTCCATGGAGTGTGCGTCAGCCGGGTCAAACTTGGCCGAGTCACTTCTGATTGCGCAGGAAAAAAGAAAATTCAAGAGGTGGCGGCATTGGCTCAGTCCGCGCAGCAGTATATGCCGGTGCTGAGTAACCCGCATGGAAGTGTCTCTTTCCAGGCCACGAAAGATACCAAGAAGGTTCCAGTTGATGACATGTTCCCAGAGCGCACCGTAACAATTGGTGCCGGGTTAAGTGATAAATAGGAAAGCGAGCTCGTCAGCTTCCTCCGTGAGAATCGGGACATTTTTGCTTGGTCCACACAGGACTTGCAAGGTGTTCCGAGGGAGTTGGCCGAGCACTCTTTGAATGTGATACCCGTAGCTAAGCCGGTGAAGCAACCTCTCCGCCGCTTCGCCGAAGATAGGAGGAAAGTCACTGGGGATGAGATAGCTCGGTTGCTAGCTGTAGGATTTATCATGGAAGTTCTTTACCCGGATTGGCTGTGTAATCCGGTGTTGGTGGAAAAGAAGAAGGATGACCCGAACGTGGCGGTGGTTTGGCGCATGTGTATCGATTACACGAACCTGAACAAGGCGTGTCCAAAAGATCCATTTCCGCTACCAAGAATAGATCAGGTCATAGACTCAACTGCTGGATGTGAATTGTTGTCATTCATTGATGCATATTCTGGTTTCCACCAGATACCTTTGAATCCGGATGATCAAATAAAGACTGCGTTTATTACCCCGTATGGGGCTTATTGCTATCGCACTATGCCATTCGGTAATGCAGGGGCAATGTACCAAAGATGTATGCAAAAATGTTTGCATGACCAAATAGGTCAAAATGTACAGGTGTACGTGGAGGATGTGGTTATCAAGACCAAGGAAAGCAAGACGCTCCTTAACGATATCAGGCAAACGTTTGTGAACCTAAGGAGGTTCCGGATGAAGCTTAACCCGGAAAAATGCACCTTCGGTGTCCCGGCTGGAAAATTGCTTGGTTTTCTGGTTTCTAGTCGAGGTATCGAGGTTAATCCAACCAAAATCCGGGCCATCGAACGAATGGAATTGCCGAAGTGTCTTAACGATGTCCAGAAGTTCACAGGTTGCCTGGCATCGTTAAGTCGGTTTGTATGTTGGTTGGGAGAGAAGGCGTTGCCTCTTTACCAACTCATGAAAAAGTCGGATAAGTTTGTTTGGACGCCGCAGGCCAATGAAGCCTTTACCCACCTGAAGAAGATGTTAGCCACGGCACCAGTGGTAGCCTCACCACTATCAAAGGAGCCAATGTTGCTCTATATAGCCGCAACCAACCTAGTTGTAAGTGCAGTGATAGTGGTGGAGCGCGACGAGGAAGGTAAGTCGGTGCAAAGGCCAGTGTATTACTTGAGCGAGGTGTTGTTAGCCTCAAAGCAGAACTATCCACACTATCAAAAGGTGGCATATGGCGTGTACATGGCCGCCAAGAAACTGAAGCACTACTTTGAGGAGCATACTATCCGGGTCATATGTGAGGCCCCCATATCTGAGATAATGAGTAACAAGGATACGAGTGGCAGAATTGCAAAATGGGCAATTGAGCTAGCTCCTTATGTGCCGCAATATGACAGAAGAGAGGCCATCAAATCTCAAGCTGTGGTGGACTTTTTCGTGGATTGCAATACGAACCGCCACTCCCAGATCCGAACTATTGGCGAATGCACTTTGACGGATCAAAAACCAAAACCGGGCTAGGTGCCGGAGTTGTACTCACGGCGCCAAAGAAGGACCAGTTGAAATATGTGCTGCAGATCCATTTCGCGGCATCAAAAAATGTCGCTGAGTATGAAGCACTTGTGCACGGGCTCAAGGTGGCGAAAGAAATTGGGATATGTCGGATCGTATGCTTTGGCGACTCGGATTTGGTGGTGCAGCAAGTGTCAGGAGTGTGGGATGCCCTGGATCCAAACATGGCACTGTACATATTTCATGTGCAGAAGATATCTTGTTACTTTGAGGGATGCAAATTTCACCATGTACCCCGGGTGCAAAATGAGGCTGCCGACATGCTGTCAAAGATCGGGTCAACCCGACAAGCAGTTCCATCGGGCGTAGCGTTAGAGCACCTCTGGAAACCATCCATTAGGCCCTCCCCGGAAACCGACTCAATCTATGTCCCGGAGGACACAGAATCCGGAGTTGTGCCCATGGACATTGACACGGGAAGTGATGCGCGAAACCCGAGGACTGCCTCGGCAAACCCGGGGGCTGCTTCACTGAACCCGGGGACTGCTTCACAAGACCCGGGGACTACACAGCGTGATCCGATTGAAATTATGCCGGTGGATCAAATGGAGATTGATGAGGATGTGTTCCCTGTGCGACCAATACGAGCTTGGGCACTACCCATATTTCAGTTCCTGAAGGATGGAACGTTACCTACTGAGGAAGTGCTATCTAGGCAAACACAGAGGAGGGCAAAGGCGTACACGATCATCAATTCCGAACTATACAAAAGAAGTGTGACCAATGTCCTCTAGCGATGTGTTGACCCAGAAGAAGGACTTGAAATCATCCGAGATATACATCAGGGGGAATGCGGGCATCATGCCTCATCCCGAGCCTTGGTAGAAAAGGCTTTCCGGCATGGATTCTACTGGCCAAGTGCTTTAGAGAAAGCAGAAGATCTGGTGAGAAAATGTAATGGTTGCTAGAGGTATGCTACCAAGACACATATGCCGATGTCAGAACTCAAGACCATACTAATCACTTGGCCATTTGCCGTATGGTGCTTGGATATGGTTGGCCCATTCAAACCAGCAAGGGGAAATATGACTCACATTCTGGTAATGGTGGACAAGTTTACGAAATGGATTGAGGTAAAGCCTATAAGAAAATGTGATGGAGCTACGGCCGTAACATTTCTCAAAGATATCATCTTGAGATACGGTTATCCTCACAGTATCATAACTGATAATGGCACAAACTTTGCGGAAGGATCATTTGCACGGTTTTGCCGGGATAAGAAGATCCGGCTAGACGTAGCCTCGGTAGCCCACCCCGCATCCAACAGACAAGTGGAAAGATCCAACGGATTAGTATTATCCGGGATAAAACCCCGGCTCATTGAGCCGCTGCAAAGATCAGCGGGGTGCTGGATAGAAGAACTACCAGCGGTACTGTGGAATTTAAGAACAACTCCGAATCGATCAACAGGCTATACGCCATTTTTTCTGGTATATGGGGCAGAAGCTGTATTAGCAGCCGACATAGAGCATGATTCGCCTAGAGTCACCCAATACACAGAAGCCGAAGTGCAAGAAGCCCGGCAAAATGATGTTGATCTGCTGGAAGAAGCGGTAGAACTTGCATTGTCTAGATCTGCCATATATCAGCAAAATCTCCGACGCTATCATAGCCGGAAAGTGTGCCCCCGAGTCTTTCGAGAAGGCGATCTGGTGCTTCGGTTGGTACAACGTACTACTGGCATGCATAAGTTATCCCCCCCATGGGAAGGGCCGTTCATCGTGAGCAAGGCATTGCACAATGATTCTTATTATCTTATAGATGCAAAGCCACAGGAAAAGAACAAGGCGGACAGGTCCGGAGAGGAATCCAAGCGACCATGGAATATAGCTCTACTCTGTCCTTTCTACACTTAGCTAAGAAGTGTATGTATCCGAGTCATCTCGTATGTCGGTATGTATGTCGGCAATGAGCTTATCAATGAAATGTTGGCACCTCGAGCAGTAACTCGGGGACTGCCTTAATAATATTTGTTGTCTCTTGTGCGTTAGCTGGAATAAGTTATTCTACTTAACTCGGATTAGTAATGTGTGAGCACCAAGAACCCAACTCTTTGACTTGCTGCTGTCCAACAAGAATTGGCTTCATGGCAAGCAAGAGAACTAGTTTGGAATTGCGTAGCACATGAAAAATGACTAAGGAAAAGAATTTATTCGAGCCGACGTTTGTTTTTCGGACTAACCCAGTATTTATTTTCAAGTTATTATGCAGTTTTATTTTTGAGCTAAGTCCAAAAGTTTCCTAGTATTGTTAAGACAATTTTTGAAGCTCGTCATAAAACCAAATCAAGGTAGACACGAACCAAGCCAGGAGATTGAACGAACAAGAAAAAGAAACTCGGGGACTACGCCCAAGTTAATCTGGCATAAGAACTTAGTAGAAAAATATCACATGTGTTTGGAATACAACTCCACCCGGCATATCGGGGATCTGACAAATTTGAGTTTTTTATCGCTCAAGGAGCAGCAGGAGGAAGTTCGGCATCGTCTTCGCCGTCATCAATATCCGAGGCGTCATCGTCTTCTTCACCGTCCGAGCTACCCTCATCATCCTCGACCTCTTCGTCCGCAGCGGCTTCTAGGAAGCTCGGCCCATCAACCCATTCATGAATGGGAGCGTATTCGATGAGGCTATGGGCGCAAGCCTGGCGCCGAGCTACCCACTCCGGGTCATTGGTCCATCTGGATCCTGTGCGCAGGCGTGTCAGGAGGTTAAGATTGATCTTCTCATACCACGTGAGTATGTGGTGAAGAATGGTATCAGCTGCGGCACGTCCAGCGGACTCTCTCCGGAGGTCAAGCTGAGTCTCGGTTTCCATTAACTTCTCAATGAGAAGTGCGGTGGTCTCCGGGGCTTCTTCGTCGGGCCAGAACGTATTGAAGATGCGAGCTGCAGCGCCGAGGATGTCCTTGCCGTAGTTTTTGATGAGCTCCACGCGAGCTGACAAGCTGACCAACAGGTCCTCCAGGTCATAGGGAATCCCTTCACCATCAGAAGTGGCCGGAGTACCCCTCTGTCGACGGAAGTTGGCAACTGCTGCGCTCGCAATAGGAGTGCCCTCTAGAAATTTGCCTGGAAGCGAGGAAAAGGAGGAAGGTCAAGAAAAGACATATGAAGTAACCCAGAGAAGTAGGTCGGAAAAGGGAAAGGAACTTACGTGATATATGGCTGAGGACCCGGGTCAGCTCCTTAGTGCAGTCATCACGTCTCTTCCGAAGCTGCTCAAGCTCAGCGTTCGCCGACTCAAGCTGGATGCCGGACTCCTTGAGAAGATCCTGGTCCTTGGCGATCTGGAGGTTGAGGCGCTCGCGCTCTTCTGTGTAATTTTGACCAGCCTTTTGAAGTTTGGATTGGTGCTAGGCCTTCATCTTCTCCATCTCAGCCTTGAGCCTGGCAATCTCATCGTCCTTGGTCCGGAGGAGGGCAAGCTCGTCATCTTTCTTCTTAAGCTCAGCTTGGTGCTGCCCTGCTTGTTCAAGAAAATGCAGCATCATATCAGGCATGGGCACACTATCTTCAAGCGATGCTGAAATAGTGTATTGGCCCGGCAGAGCCGAGGTATGAATGTTTGCCGAGCCAAGGAGAAAAGGAAGTGGAAAGCACGGCAAAGTCGGATAGAAGTGACTTACCCTTGATCTGCTCCAGATTTTCGCGCATAATGATGTTCTCAGCTTCCACCCCAGCTGCGGAAACCGAATGATGAGATTAGTTCGCCAAAGGAAGATGAAGCAAAACGAAGAAGCGCTAAGGAAGAAATTTACCCCTCTTCTCGTATTCCGCGATAAGTGTAGCCTGCTTTGCGCGTAGCAGCTTGTGGGTATCCAGCAAGCGTTGGAATTCAGCACTCCGGCGATTGGTGGTCACTTGAAAGGGATACAAAAACACAAGTTAGCTTGATGCATATTCGAAGTGTACTAAAATCTGGGCAAGTGGAACTTAACCCGGCTCTAGGTGTGTGCATATTCGAAGTGTACTAAAATCCGGGCCAAGTGGAACTTAACCCGGCTCTAGGTGTGTGCATATTCGAAGTGTACTAAAATCCGGGCCAAGTGGAACTTAACCCGGCTCTAGGTGTGTGCATATTCGAAGTGTACTAAAATCCGGGCCAAGTGGAACTTAACCCGGCCATAGGTGTGTGCATATTTGAAGTGTACTAAAATCCGGGCCAAGTGGAACTTAACCCAGCTCTAGGTGTGTGCATATTTGAAGTTCTCATGGAGCTACGTTAGTTTTCTAAAGAGCATCCAACCGAGTAACAAGTTACTCCCCCGGAGGCTCGGGGACTAATGGTTGTTATCTACAGCATGTAAAGGGGAAGCGACGTACCTCCATCATCCGCCCGGCGAGGTTAATTGCCTTTGCGGCTGTGTTCATCTGAGCGGAAAACTCGACGGGGCCAAACTTCTCGGGGAGATCAGCATCTTGAACTACCTCCGCCTTATTCCAATTCATGACAAACTCAATCAGGCTCGGAGGGTACCGTTCACCGCTGGGCATATGGGGCGCCACCAAGCCCTTCGCGTGCGCTTCTTTCCTTTCAATCAAGGCAAGGGCTGGGCTGGTGTGCAGAACCATCTGCTGTGCATCAGTGGGCTCGGCAGGGGTGTCCTTCACTGCTGGAGATTTCTTAGGAAGCATTGATACGAGGGTACGCTGCACAACCTCGACGGATGTCGGCTTGGTAGCGTCCGGAGCCTTCTTGTCCTTGGTTTGCTGGGAAGAGGAAGCCGTCGCAGCGGATTTCCCCTTAGGAGCGGCCGAGGTAGTTCCTCGCCGAGGTTGAGAAGACTCGGACGAGGCAGAGGAACTAGGCGCTGGTGCTCTCGTTGCTGGGCTTGGTGCCGCTGCTGATGTTTTGGCAGCCGGAGTTGGTGCTAATGCCGGAGTTGGTGTTGGTGCTGGTCTGGTTGTTAATACTAGTGCTAGAGACGAGGTAGCCTCAGTGGCTACTGGTTGCGGCGATGCCGAAGTGGTGGATGTCGTTGCCTCGACTGGGCCGGTCTCCCCCGCTCAAAGGTTACCCTCCTCTTGTCGAGGTGGAGCTGAACCCGGAGCGGCCGCAGAACCCTCTAGAATAGGGCTCAGCAGACGTGACTCATCGTCGCGACGGGGAGAAGGGCTAGGACGGAGAGGTGAAGAGATGCTAGATCCACTTTGAGGGACCTCCACCGGAGCCCTGCAAAATAAAATAAGGTTAGAAGAAAAATAACAACGAAGTAAGGAAGAGCAAGTTACAGAAGGAAGAATGACTTACGCATCCAAGGTTTGGGCCTCCTTAGGTTTCCGAGCCCTCCGTGCTGGGGCCTTGCCTGCTGGCTTGGAGGCAGTCTTGTCCCCGGACTTCTTTCGCCTTTTAGCGGGCTGGGAAGGTCCGGAGGAAGAACTTGAGGAAGCCCCACACTTTTTCTTCGATGCCACCGGAACAGGTTCGCCCGTAGCGAGGGGAGGATCCTCGTGGATGTGACCACCGGGGTGAGCTGATGGTGGAAAAGCAAAAGAAAGGGGGACAGCCTCAACAGGTTCAATCACCTCGACATCCGAGTCATCTTCATCATCGGGCCAATCTCTAATAGAAGAGGATTTACCCGTGGGTCGTTTCGTGGCGTCGGTCATCGGGAGGAACATCTCCTGGTTCGGCTCTTCCTCATCCGGAGTCTCCTAGTCCGGTGCCCACTTAAGGGTCGGATCGGTGCCGTCCTCGAGGGTCTGCTGAAGAAATTGCTGAGCAAAGGAATGAACAAAATAAGTCAAAAGGGCAACAGTAACCGACATGTAATTAATCCGGGGTAAGTTTGCAACATGAAGCTTACCGCGGGAGGAAGCTTATCGTGGCAAAAATGCTCAATCCCCCAAGTCCACTCGGAGGAGAAGTCCTTGTGGGTGGTGAAGAGAGCCTTAACCCGGCGATAAATCTCCGTGTTGCTCAGCTCGAAGGATGAGGTCCGGTTGGGATCGCGGCCGAAGCTCATGTGGCACACCTTGTGGGTGCGCTTCTGGAGGGGCGAAATCCGGTTACGCATGAAAGTGATCATGGCATCCTCGTTGCGTAGCCCGAGCTTCTTCAGCTCCGCGAACCTTTTGTTGACATGGTTGGCCAAGGCCATGGGCTTCTTGGGGACGGCGTCCCACAGATCCGGGTTAGGTGGACCCGGGGTATATGGGAGCAGCCGGATTAAATCTTCGGTGCCTGTGTACTGGACGTAAAAGAAGGTCCGGGCCCACCCTTTGCAGGACTCTAACCCGGTGACCCAGGGGAAAACGGAAAACCTCCGGGGTGAGATGGAAGCCGCTCCGAACTGAGTGAGCCGCTTGTCCTCCGGATCGGCGTGGATGTCTGGGATGACGTTGCGACGAAGGCCGAAAAACCAGATCCACAGCTCCTTCGTGGGCCACAGTCCGGTGTAGCCTTCAATCGTAGAAGCAAAGGCAGAAAGAGAAGTAATGGCATTGGCTGGAAGATGGTGCGGCTGGAGTTCATAGGTTCTACGCCAATCCCGGAAGAAGTCACTCACCGGCAATCCGAAGCCCTGTTGGAAATGGCACAAGAACACGACATATTCACCCGGATTGGGTGAGGGGGCCAATTCGGCGGAGGCGAGGCGAGCGACGACGCCGGCGGGGATGCGTCTGGTCCGGTAGAGCCAGTCCAGGTCCTCTTGGCAGACCTAGGACCCTGCCCACGCACCGCGGTCTGCCGCCGCGGCGTCCTCCTCCATCTCCAGTTCAGCAACAATGAGTTCTTCTTCCGTCATCTGGTCCTCGCGGGCCTCGCTGGCGCTAGCGGCAGTGGGGGGCAGAGGCCGGGATTGACGAGGACCCGTGGCGAGAGACTTGCGTAGCGGTGGCGGCTACGCAGAGGTGCGACGGAAAAGTGCGTCGGCGATGCTGCTATTTGGGAGCACTGGCGGCGGCGCGGTCGCGAGGAAGATGAAGGAAAAGAGCAACTGGCAGAGGGGTGCAGAAGGAGAAAACTCCTAAGGGAAGCGCCCTTCCGCTATTTAACCACTCCCACCAGGGGTGAGTGGGATCGCGTCCTGCGGACCGGCCACACGTAGTGGCCGTGTATCACCTGTCCGGACCAATCAGTGGGGAGCCACACAGAGGGCCACAGAGCGGAGATGATCCTATGGCGTGACACTATGATGCGAAAAACAAGGAGGCAGGCATGTCGTGACCTGCGCACAGTGATAACTGACAATTACTGTGGCGGTTACTGTGCAGGCCCTTAAAATAAGACGACAAAATGATTACCCTTCACATGGGTTGGTGTACGAGAGAAGGAAACAAGACCCGGATGGAACTATGGTAACCCGGCCAGCAAGTGAAAACTTGGCATGTGCGAATGGAAAGTAATACCATGAGGTCCGAGGTAAAGTGGTAACCCGGTCGGCAAGTGAAAACTTGGAATGTGCGAAGGGAACGTAAATCCATAAAATCCGAGGTAAAGAGGTCACTCGGAAATAACGACTGGAGCTTGAAATTGAACCTGATGTGGCCTTAGTGGCCAAGGCAGCTAAGACCGCACCAGCTTCGGGGACTAATGTTCGGGGGATACCCCCGGGTAGGGTCACGCCGATGTATAAAGGCCAAGTTAGCCGAGGTTCGGCAAGGTCAAAGCGAATGCTGGCCGGGTCACCTCAAGGCAGGCCGAATCACGGGGTAACCCGGACCTGGGGTCGTTCGCCTAACTAATTCTCATCCGACATAAGCAGTAAGTCGGAAGTGCATGTTTTACTTGTGTGCAGGAACAGGTGTGGCCGGATCAACCATGATCCGGGTCACGTCTAGCTTCCAGGAGAAGGAAGGAATCTCGCTGGTCAAAAGAAGCCCCGGTACGCACTACCTGAGCGAAGCAAGCAAGGACAGGACCACTGGGGCGTGGCCGACAAAGGTGACGACGCCCATGTCGGCTGACGCTGGCGCCGCAGAGGCTCACATAGCCAAAGCATGAGTGACGCGGGGGAAAAGCACCCCGGTCGGCTTGCTACTTTGGGGGGGGGGGAAGCATATTCTTAGGAATATGCTTCCACGTATGCCCTAAGCAGAGCCCGAGCCCCCTCTATAAAAGAGGGGCTAGGGTTTCAGTATAGGGGGTTGGTCTTTGGCTATTCTGTTTGAGATAGGGTTTTAGGTGTGATCTGTAGGTGAGAGTAAGAGAGCTCCTTCTTCCTCCTCTCGCCAATACAGCTCAAGGAGCACTTGTAATCTTGGAAACAGAGCAATACAAACTACTGTGTGGAGAATCACTTCACTATCCCTCCCTGGATTCCCCTAGCGTGTATTAGTCCCCACCTTTAGCCTATCCATGGCATCTACCGTGACACCACCACGACAGATTCACCAGTGTCATTGCATGTGTGTTCTTTTCATGAACCACAGCTAGAGTCATTGCATGTGTGTTCCTCTAGACAAACCACATAAGTATCCAACAGTGTGATTGCATGTCTGTTCTTTTCACAAACCACACATGGATACATCAGTGTCATTGCATGTGTGTTCTTTTCATGAACCACAACTAGAGTCATTGCATGTATGTTCTTCTAAACAAACCTCATAAGGATCCACCACTGTCATTGCATGTCTGTTCTTTTCATGAACCACACCCAGTGTCATTGCATGTGTGTTCCTCTAGACAAACCACATAAGGATCCACCAGTGTCATTGGATGTGTGTTCTTCTCATGAACCACACATGGATCCACTAGTGTCATTACATGTCTGTTCTTTTCATGAACCACACCTAGTGTCATTGCATGTCTGTTCCTCTAAACAAACCACATAAGGATCCACCAGTGTCATTGCATGTCTGTTCTTTTCATGAATCACACCCAGTGTCATTGCATGTGTGTTCCTCTAGACAAACCACATAAGGATCCACCGGGGTCACTGCATGTCTATGCTTTTCATGAACCACATAAGGATCCACCAATGTCATTGGATGTGTGTTCTTCTCATGAACCACAACCAGTGTCAGTGCATGTCCTTTCGTGTAGACAAACCACATAAGGATCCACCAGTGTCATTGCATGTCTGTTCTTCTCATGAACCACACATGGATCCACAAGTGTCATTGCATGTGTGTTCTTTTCATGAACCACAGCTAGAGTCATTGCATGTATGTTCTTTTCATGAACCACAGCTAGTTTCATTGCATGTGTGTTCCTCTAGACATACCACATGAGGATCCACCGGTGTCACTACATGTCTGTTCTTTTCATGAACCACATAAGGATCCACTAGTGTCATTGGATGTGTGTTATTCTCATGAACCACACATGGATCCACCACTGTCATTGCATTTCTGTTCTTTTCATGAATCATACCTAGAGTCATTGCATGTCTGTTACTTCCATAAACTACACATGGATCCACCATTGTCACTGCATGTCTGTTCTTTTCATGAACCACATAAGGATCCACCAGTGTCATTGGATGTGTGTTCTTCTCATGAACCACACATGGTTCTACCAGTGTCATTGCATGTCTGTTCTTTTCATGAACCACACCCAGTGTCATTGTATGTATGTTCCTCTAAACAAACCAAAGAAGGATCCACCTGTGTCATTGCATGTCTGTTCTTTTCATGAACCACACCTAGTGTCATTGCATGTCTATTCCTCAAGACAAACCACATAAGGATCCACCAGTGTCACTGCATGTCTGTTCCTCTAGCCAAACCACATAAGGATCCACCAGTGTCATTGGATGTGTGTTCTTCTCATGAACCACACATGGATCCACCAGTGTCATTTGATGTGTGTTCTTCTCATGAACCACACATGGATCCACTAGTGTCATTGCATGTCTGTTCATTTCATGAACCACACCCACAGTCATTGCATGTTTGTTCCTCTAAACAAACCACATAAGGATCCACCAGTGTCATTGCATGTCTGTTCTTTTCATGACCCACACCTAGTGTCATTTCATGTCTATTCATCTAGACAAACCACATAAGGATCCACCAGTGTCATTGCATGTCTGTTCTTCTCATGAACCACACATGGATCCACCAGTGTCATTGCATGTGTGTTCTTTTCATGAACCACGGCTAGAGTCATTTCATGTGTGTTCTTCTAAACAAACCGCACATGGATCCACCTAGTGTGATTGCATGTCTGTTCTTTTCACAAACCACACATGGATACACCAGTGTCATTGCATGTGTGTTATTTTCATGAACCACAACTAGAGTCATTGCATGTGTCTTCTTCTAAACAAACCACACATGGATCCACCTAGTGTGATTGCATGTCTGTTCTTTTCATGAACCACATCCAGTGTCATTCCATGTGTGTTCCTCTAGAGAAACCACATAAGGATCCACCAGTGTCATTGGATGTGTGTTCTTATCATGAACCACACATGGATCCACCATTGTCATTGCATGTCTGTTCTTTTCATGAATCACAACTAGAGTCATTTCATGTCTGTTACTTCCATAAACCACACATGGATCCACCAGTGTCACTGCATGTCTGTTCTTTTCATGAACCACATAAGGATCCACCAGTGTCACTGGATGTGTGTTCTTCTCATGAACCACACATGGATCCACCAGTGTCATTGCATGTCTATTCTTTTCATGAACCACACCTAGTGTCATTGCATGTTTGTTCCTCTAAACAAACCACATCAGGATCCACCAGTGTCATTGCATGTCTGTTCTTTCCATGAACCACACCCAGTGTTATTTCATGTGTGTTCCTCTAGACAAACCACATAAGGATCCACCGGTGTCACTCCATGTCTGTTCTTTTCATGAACCAGATAAGGATCCACCACTTTCATTGGATGTGTGTTCTTCTCATGAACCACACACGGATCCACCGGTGTCACTGCATGTATGTTCTTTTCATGAATCACAGCTAGAGTCATTGCATGTCTGTTACTTCCATAAACCACATACGGATCCACCAGTGTCACTGCATGTCTGTTCTTTTCATGAACCACATAAGGATCCACCGGTGTCATTGGATGTGTGTTCTTCTCATGAACCACACATGGATCCACCGGTGTCATTGCATGACTGTTCTTTTCATGAACCACACCTAGTGTCATTGCATGTCTATTCTTCTAAACAAACAACATAAGGATCCACAACTGTCATTGCATGTCTGTTCTTTTCATGAACCACACCCCGTGTCATTGCATGCGTGTTCCTCTAGACAAACCACATAAGGATCCACCAGTGTCACTACATGTCTGTTCCTCTAAACAAACCACATAAGGATCCACCAGTGTCATTGGATGTGTGTTCTTCTCATGAACTACACATGGATCCACCAGTGTCATTGCATGTATGTTCTTTTCATGAACCACACCCAGTGTCATTGCATGTGTGTTCCTCTAGACAAACCACATAAGGATCCACCTGTTTCATTGGATGTGTGTTCTTCTCATGAACCACACATGGATCGACCAGTGTCATTGCATGTCTGTTCTTTTCATGAACCACACCTAGTGTCATTGCATGTCTGTTCCTCTAAACAAACCACATAAGGATCCACCAGTGTCATTGCATGTATGTTCTTATCATGAACCACACCCAGTGTAATTACATGTATGTTCCTCTAAACAAACCACATAAGGATCCACCAGTGTCATTGCATGTCTGTTCTTTTAATGAACCACACATGGATCCACCAGTGTCATTACAGGTGTGTTCTTTTCATGAACCACAGCTAGAGTAATTGCATGTGTGTTCCTCTAGACAAACCACATAAGTATCCACCAGTGTGATTGCATGTCTATTCTTTTCACAAACCTCACATGGATACACCAGTGTCATTGCATGCGTGTTCTTTTCATGAACCACAGCTAGAATCATTGCATGTCTGTTCTGCTAAACAAACCACATAAGGATCCACCAGTGTCATTCCATGTCTGTTCTTTCATGAACCACACCCAGTGTCATTGCATGTGTGTTCCTCTAGAGAAACCACATAAGGATCCACCAGTGTCATTGCATGTTTGTTCTTTTCATGAAACACAGCTAGAGTAATTGCATGTCTGTTACTTCCATAAACCAAACATGGATCCACCATTGTCACTGCATGTCTGTTCTTTTCATTAACCACATAAGGATCCACCAGTGTCATTGGATGTGTGTTCCTCTCACGAACCACACATGGATCCACTAGTGTCATTGCATGTCAGTTCTTTTCATGAACCACACCCATTGTCATTGCATGTCTGTTCCTCTAAACAAACCACATAAGGATCCACAAGTGTCATTGCATGTATGTTCTTTTCATGAACCACACCCAGTGTCATTGCATGTGTGTTCCTCTAGACAAACCACATAAGGATCCACCGGTGTCACTCCATGTCTGTTCTTTTCATGAACCACATAAGGATCCACCACTGTCATTGGATGTGTGTTCTTCTCATGAACCACACACGGATCCACCGGTGTCATTGCATGTATGTTCTTTTCATGAATCACAGCTAGAGTCATTGCATGTCTGTTACTTCCATAAACCACATACGGATCCACCAGTGTCACTGCATGTCTGTTCTTTTCATGAACCACATAAGGATCCACCGGTGTCATTGGATGTGTGTTCTTCTCATGAACCACACATGGATCCACCGGTGTCATTGCATGTCTGCTCTTTTCATGAACCACACCTAGTGTCATTGCATGTATGTTCCTCTAAACAAACAACATAAGGATCCACCACTGTCATTGCATGTCTGTTCTTTTCATGAACCACACCCCGTGTCATTGCATGCGTGTTCCTCTAGACAAACCACATAAGGATCCACCAGTGTCACTGCATGTCTGTTCCTCTAAACAAACCACATAAGGATCCACCAGTGTCATTGGATGTGTGTTCTTCTCATGAACTACACATGGATCCACCAGTGTCATTGCATGTATGTTCTTTTCATGAACCACACCAAGTGTCATTGCATGTGTGTTCCTCTAGACAAACCACATAAGGATCCACCTGTTTCATTGGATGTGTGTTCTTCTCATGAACCACACATGGATCGACCAGTGTCATTGCATGTCTGTTCTTTTCATGAACCACACCTAGTGTCATTGCATGTCTGTTCCTCTAAACAAACCACATAAGGATCCACCAGTGTCATTGCATGTATGTTCTTATCATGAACCACACCCAGTGTAATTACATGTATGTTCCTCTAAACAAACCACATAAGGATCCACCAGTGTCATTGCATGTCTGTTCTTTTCATGAACCACACATGGATCCACCAATGTCATTATAGGTGTGTTCTTTTCATGAACCACAGCTAGAGTAATTGCGTGTGTGTTCCTCTAGACAAACCACATAAGTATCCACAAGTGTGATTGCATGTCTATTCTTTTCACAAACCTCACATGGCTACACCAGTGTCATTGCATGCGTGTTCTTTTCATGAACCACAGCTAGAATCATTGCATGTCTGTTCTTCTAAACAAACCACATAAGGATCCACCAGTGTCATTCCATGTCTGTTCTTTTCATGAACCACACCCAGTGTCATTGCATGTGTGTTCCTCTAGACAAACCACATAAGGATCCACCAGTGTCATTGGATGTGTGTTCTTCTCATGAACCACACATGGATCCACCAGTGTCATTGCATGTTTGTTCTTTTCATGAATCACAGCTAGAGTAATTGCATGTCTGTTACTTCCATAAACCAAACATGGATCCACCATTGTCACTACATGTCTGTTCTTTTCATGAACCACATAAGGATCCACCAGTGTCATTGGATGTGTGTTCCTCTCACGAACCACACATGGATCCACTAGTGTCATTGCATGTCAGTTCTTTTCATGAACCACACCCATTGTCATTGCATGTCTGTTCCTCTAAACAACCACATAAGGATCCACAAGTGTCATTGCATGTATGTTCTTTTCATGAACCACACCCAGTGTCATTGCATGTGTGTTCCTCTAGCCAAACCACATAAGGATCCACCGGTGTCACTCCATGTCTGTTCTTTTCATGAACCACATAAGGATCCACCACTGTCATTGGATGTGTGTTCTTCTCATGAACCACACACGGATCCACCGGTGTCATTGCATGTATGTTCTTTTCATGAATCACAGCTAGAG
This sequence comes from Avena eriantha, assembly GCA_910589775.1. Classification (NCBI taxonomy): domain Eukaryota; kingdom Viridiplantae; phylum Streptophyta; class Magnoliopsida; order Poales; family Poaceae; genus Avena; species Avena eriantha. The sequence continues at coordinate 400,212,026 of OU342741.1, forward strand.
TCATTGCATGTCTGTTACTTCCATAAACCACATACAGATCCATCAGTGTCACTGAATGTCTGTTCTTTTCATGAACCACATAAGGATCCACCGGTGTCATTGGATGTGTGTTCTTCTCATGAACCACACATGGAT